>OZ022584.1:19727646-20105146 GCA_963669155.1 Arbacia lixula
TCTCTGCAAGCTGTTTTCCCCCTAGTACACTTTCCAACCTGATGTTGCACATTGACAAATTGTGTACAACAGATAGCGGAGCGTGGTCGCTAGCGGTCGTGTACATTTTTGCTTATTACATGACGTCATCCAGCCACTGCCGAGAGCCAATCTATGAATGAAAATATAGTAAGCATGCGCAGTGCAAGCCTTCTATTTCCCCACACAGTATTCCACCAAAACAAGTGTGAAATTCTCTTTCACCTCCTACCAAAATCGACCTAGAATTTCACTTTCCTATATTTTATATGAATTATGAAAAGTATTCTCAGAGGATCTATTTTCTCATCGATACAGCACAGGTAAGCTAGTTTTGATTGCTTCTTGCTTTTCCATCAAAATCTTACGAATAAATGCCAACCCTGCATCGTGTTTGTTGGAATTTGTAGTCTATCGCAACGTGCACAAAGTCAATAGGCTTCTGGCCTGGGTTTCGGAGCGTCGCGTGAATATGCATGAAATTGCAGAGTTTCGGTAATTTCGATCGATACCGGAGCAATCCGATCACGAACGAAGACCATTTGCTGCGTACACAATGTGACCGGATATCGTTATCGCTATCGATACTTCCACACACAGGCCGAAGGAATTATTTTGGTAACCACGTGGTCATGACGTGATCTGAATCACTGTGCGAAGACGATCCATCCGTTGTACACAGTCTATGGACAATTGTTCGTTGTGTGTTGCCGCACATTACCTACATAGTACCCTGTGCTATTTTTTTTTATCGAACCGATTGACGATTTAAATATTCATAGCCAACAACCCGTCGAGCAATCTGATTGGTCAAATTCATGTAAAACTCAAGCAGATTTAAAATGTCTGCGATAAACGTGTGATTGGCGGAAAGTCTTTAATTTTCACCTTTTTATATATTTCGATTGAATTTTAGTCCTAGAATTGATAAATATATAATATAGACTCTAGATCTAATTTTGATTGAAGTAGATTTGTTGCATCAGAGCTTGAAAGATCTTTTTAAATGAAGAAGGCCTAGCTATCATGATAGTTCCAAAATTCGTTTTCCCATAGACTTTCTACTAATCAGGTAACTTTCTACTCAAAGCGCATTGTCTGTACGTTGTAGAAAAATCGCCACTGCGCGTGTGGTGTGGATATACCGTCTCTGTTCGGGAGCTATGTCCAAAAATGTAATTTCGATTAAAGAATACCCCGAATTGAGACGGTTATTCCTGTCTACAAGGAACCAAACCCATTGTCATTAAAAATTCCCTGCTCAAAGACAAACTGTCACCAAAAATCTTTCTTTCCCAATACGGCTAGAGATTGGAACAACCTGCCTATATGCGAACCAAATTTAGAGGACTCAAACAACATGAACAAATTCCCAACAATTACATGTAGCATTGCTAAACAAAAAGCACGACTAAGCCCTCTTCGAGTAATAGTCTTGCATTGAGTGTTGTTCCGAATGGAGCTGATCAATTACATTATCAAGATCGGATCTAGAGTATATTATATACCTCATACATAGATTCCTCTCATCTGATTGGTTAAAAGTAGAGTCATCGAAATAGCTGTGCCCCCGTTTTTAACAAGATGACGTCAAAATTAACTGTGCCCGGGGCATGGCAATCGACTGTGCCCGGAAAATAATAAGACAACCTCAACACCGCGCGATATCGATCGTGTGTGCGCAATCCCTGTACGCGCAATGAGTGTTGATTTACATGCATGCGCGTACAGCTAGCGCGTTGTAAAGAGACTGTCAGGTCGCCATGTTGAATTTGACCTCTCTTCTACAAGTAACTTTTAACAAAATGAAACTTTTGTGGAACTTGCATTTTCTGATTTGGATGGATCAATATTGAAGAGGACATGATTTTGGTAAGTTGATATTACAATTTTTTTGTAGTTCATTTCAAAATCCAGGCCTATTACATGCTATCTTGTAGGCCTTGTCAGTTCAGGAAATCTTTTAACCAATCGATGAGAAGAATGAGAAGATGAGAAGAATCTATACATTCGGTTTATAAAACAAATATTGACTGCTTAAAGATTGTCAGTCCCTTTTGCAAGCTTAAAATTTGAAATCGTCTATCACGATCATAAATTGAAGAAAGTGTCATTCAAGACCATTTCTAAGAATATAGCATGTTGAAGCTTTCTGTATTTGTAAAAGATTTCAGCCGTTAAATTTCAAACCGACTTTTTTCGTACTACGAAAAAAGTATTAGTCTTTGTTACAGTATCTATGTGGTTATTATGCGTGTGTGAAATCCTAATTTTATGAGTAACTACCAAACTTTGGAGATGATTCCATCCATAAAACAATTTTTTTCATAATGCGTTTTATAATTTAATAAACAGATTAATTGATAAAGCAGCTATTTCAACACAAACTGCTAAGAGCCTGAGGTAAAGACTATTAATCAGACGTTGTTTACGTGCATTATTTGAATTTTACACTACGTATCAGTTTCAAATTGTGAATATAGAGCTTGCTAATACTTCTCTATATGTTTTGCCAATGTTTCGATGGTTTTGTGGTGATCTGAAAAAGGGACTGGCTGTCTTTAATATTCGGGGCACAGTTAAAATCATAGGCCCTCGGTGATGTCAAAACCATGACTATGCCCTCAGCTTCGCTTCGGGCATAGTCATGGTTTTGACATCACCTTGGGCTTATAATTTTAACTGTGCCCCTCATAGGCATAGCAGTCAATATTTGTATACTGTCCTATTCGTAGACGGAGTACTACCAAATCCAGGCAGTACGACCAACACGCCTGATCTGATGTGGCGTGTGCGGCCGTGGCAAGTGGGCAAATCCAATGCCATTTCACCGCAGCTGCAGCCGAACCTGCACGTGCACTGCCACTGCACTGTCTAGTGTCTGGGGATTCATAGTCTAGACCTCTAATCATATACAGACTAGAATATAGACAACTTTGACACGACAGAAAAGAATGAATTAACAAGAGTATAATTAATATTGCAAGGATTTCAAATAACGTACCATTGTGATATCTTGGTAGTGCCACTAAATCAGCTCAAATTTAGCATTTAAAGCCACTTTATCATGATAATATTGCGTCTCGAAACACGCGTGTTCTCTGCAGATATCGATAATAGATATCGATAAGCTTATAGCGCTTTAGGATATGGTTGTCGTGAAGAGACAAAATAATTTGGTGTAAGAAATATAGACTGCTAGTAGGGGCATGGATTAAATCCCTTTGTGTGCCATAATAGTGCAGCAGTTTATCTGGCGCACGAAGAGTTAAAACTATATTGGTACAAGATCATCTCAAAGACAATACTATTATCACGAGTTCAAGCCGAGTGATAATATTATTGATTATTACTGTTTTAGATCACCGCAGGCTTATAATATATATATAAAATGACACATATACGTAATTCAATCATGATGTAATAATTCAAAAAGAAAAGGAAAAATATCAACTGTTGCAATGACAGTATTGTAGGGGTGTTATATATCGTTTAAATGGAAATTCCACCCTGAGGTTAAATAGGTTTGAAAAATGAAAGCAACATACTGGTGAATATTTATTTAAATTTCTTTTTTTTTGTCTGTTACAAAACTCAGTATTCGCTTCGAATATCGTCAAAGGGTAAAAAACTTTTACTTAAAAAAAAAATATTCTTGACGTCAATTGCGAGCTGTTCTCTCGTTATGTTGTGTGGTAGATATGCTTCTATAAATACCATCCTTTTCTGGATTCTGATGACACAATAAATTGTTAAATAGTGAAATAGATTTCTGGGGCAATTTAAATATTGAAAGGAATGTTAGGCATACATCCATTAGTAGTAAGGATAGCGTGCTCCACCCTGTAAATTAATAAAAAAACAAGTCAGACAAAAATCTTGAACCAGAAGGGATTCAAACCTGCAATCTACTGCTTACCGATCAGCGACTTAACCACGAGGCTTTTTCTAGTTCATGGGTCAAGACACGATAATATGGAAACAAATACATAGTCTCATTTAAATTAATTTGAATTTAAATTCAAATTTAAATTCAAATTTAAATCTTGTTCGTACAAATGCACAGGCACCGTAGTCAGTAGTTTACCCTAACAATAATGTGCATGAATCTCACAGTCATAGCCTCAAGAGCCTTTTCAGCAAAAGTGAAAAACTATCCTTATTTCCCAGGCCTGCCATTCTATGATGCGCACGTTGTATTACCCACGTGCGTCCACACAAAAAATGGACCCTAAATGGCGTAAAGTCCACAGAAACCCGGTCGAAAAACATAAGCTATTTGGTAAACAGGTTAAAAAATACACCCTAAATGGCGTAAACCCCGTGTAAAAATGGTAAAGGAATATACCCTTAATTGCAATTTAGTACCCTAAATGTCGAAAAAAGCAGTTGAAGCTGAAAAACACTCCTTTTTTTTGGGGGGGGGGGGGGGGACGTCGGCGACGTCGAAGGGCTTTTTCGACGCTTTTTGTGGACGCACGAGTGCGTTACGAATATGTTGAGTGACCCTAATCTAGTTTCTTGTTCTCTTATTGGAAAGCCCTAAACAGCATTTTCTTCTATTTACCGGTTTTTCTTTAATTTTTATGTTTTGACCTGCAAAAGGGACACTGTCTTTAACTTCAAGATGGACTCTCCCTTAAATATGGCTATCATTACACCAAAATAATATCACAATCGAAGGGACCCAATCAGATCAATAACAGGCACATTTCTTGTCCGGTTTGTAAGATGTGAATAATACTAAATAGAATAGTGCACTAAGAAGGAAGCTAACCCTGCGAACCAAACTACAAGTACAAGCCAAATATGTTATACTTGAATGCTACGTCACAAACTTATCCTATTTGACTCGATTTCAAAATATCTATATTAAGCATTGAATCAGCATACATTTTTATGGGTGAAGTGGGACAAAAATGACAAGTTGATGAATTTTCTCTTGTAACTTTTTTTATATTCAGAATTGGGAACTCATGCTAGACCACGTGATGGGTTGTTGGCTGTGCTGTGATTCTAGAAAACTCCTCCAATAATATTATTCGTAATATGTCCCTAGTAATATGTTCTATGTATACCATGCTTAATTATAGTTCCTGTAGTACATAATTTTTCTTGAAGTAATTTATTAGATGATGTGTCATGTAAGGTGCATAGAGATGTAGTTCTATACATATAATGCGCTATATAAGCACAATTTATCATTATTATTATTGTTGACTCATATTGCTGCAAGTCTCACATTTGTGTAATCATTGATTTGTAATAAGCTTCTGAACGTTGAGAAGTGGGACATTGCCTGGGGTAAAGTGGTACTGCTAGGGGAGAACTATGAATATGGGGTGAGGTGGGACACAGTTGGGAGAACTGGGACAGTTAAATGTGGAACAGTGATGTCCCAGTTTACCCCAACACAAACACAAAAAAAATCAAAGTCCGGCTAATTTTACAAATGTGCACATTTTTGCAAAAACTTAGAATGCAAATTATTAGGACTAACAAGGCCTACATATAGCATGCTAAGTGTTTGCTAAACCTATAAGAATGAATTCAAAAAGTACTTCACACTGACTGCAAAAAAAAATTGAAAAAAAAGTGTGAAAAAATGAAATTCAAAATTACACTTGCCAACAGAGTTCTTGTGGTAATGTTTCCATGTGCCTTTACTCTGATACCAAATGCCTCTCAGGGGATAAGACCAATGATCTGATTGGTTAAAAACTTTTCTAGATGTAGGAGGTGTCCCATCCTCCCGCGTCCCAGTTCACCCCGGTCTCCCCTCCACTGAAATCAAACATTTTCTTCGTTTTTGAAAATGTTGTAATCATAAGATCCATGAAAGCTTGCGCTGTTGGCGTAGTCGCCTTAACAAATACATTCTACAACAATCGTACAAAAAATACAGTTTAAGGAGGAGGGGTGGAAAAAAAATAACCCACTAGTGAATTACTTTTTAAAGGGACAAGAAAGAGAAGGAAAACTAGCAACAATATGAAAATAAACGTTAGTTTATGTAGAGAATTTATCGCTTTAATCAACACAAACGCATGCAATGATTATACACGAATGCAAAAAGTTATTTTTGTGTTTGGATAATTATCTTAAGCCATGTATGGACACATGCTGACGATGATTGAATAATGATAAGAGAGTGAATTCCAGTTTGGGGGACTGGTGTAACATGTGCTGCTCTGATATGATTTTTTTGTGATTTGTTTGTGATATTTTCGTGGCATCATGTGTGAATTTCGCAGTAATACAAGATATTAAAAACACCTGACCGACACAATTATGATCATGACACTTTCAATTTTTAGGTGGTCTGTCATGATTGACAGATCAACTCTTAATTTCGTTAGAATTTTCTTTTTTTATTATCTTTATTTCTCTTTATTTATACCCCCACTTTTTTGTGGCATCTATATCTCAACAATGCATGTGTCATGTTTTATCAAATGTTACCATTGTATAATGTATATATTTTTTCAAAGTTTCAACTTGAATCAAGCTGAAATGCACACATCATGATGTCAAAGCATGTTAATATTTTAGAAGCAGGTTTCGTGACATTAATTGCTATTCCTGCAATTATCTTTTGACTAATTAATGAAATGTCCACTTCTGGATACATAAATTTTGGACTTAACAATTTGTGTTTATCAGATAATCAACGGCAACAATATCCATTAATCATGACGTCCTGTCAAGCCACTTGTGACTGTCTTCATATTATGATGCTTCAGACAGAATAGACCTTGTCGGTTGCCACACCATATTTGGTCAAGCCCAACAACATCATTGGTTCTCCCTACACTCAATAGACCCTTGCTTATTGTGCAATGGTTACTGGTATGACCAGGGATGTGTTATGGAAGGATATGAAGCAACTTTCTTCCTTTGAACCCATGTGTCAAGCCGCTGAAAAGTTATGTGTTCTCAACAGGTGCAGTTCAGGTGTTTGAACAATTATGAACATGATTGTGTGGCAACGGCTTCTCAGAGAGAACAAAAGAAATGTACAGTCTCATTTCGCTTGTCCCGTTCTGTTAATGGCAATAATACTTCCATGAGCATAACAGGTATCAGCAAACACAAATAAACAAGTTTTTCAAGTGAAATATCTCTGTTTCACGCAAACACACACAAACGCCGTTAATGATAATACACAGCTTAATATATCATTTTGAGAGTGGTTGAATCCCCCAAATGCACAAGTTGTCGGAAAGTGAAGAAATTGGTCGATTTTGTAAGTAATACAAACAGCTTATATGTCCGATTTTTAATGATTCCTCAATACTTTTCGAAACAAAAGCAGAGTATTAGGGTCTATCATTATCTGCCGTTAACTTCCTTATAGTTTGCAAACGAATAAGTCAAAAACAAAACGTCTACAGATAAATGGGAAATTAAAGACATTTCTTTTCAAGTTGACATCAGCTAAATGTCGGCTCGGCACATGGAACATCAAAGCATTGTCATGATTATGGAATGCTTTTGACATTCATGAGCACGCTTTAGAACCCATACAGATGTTTGAATATATTATGCTCGAGTTTCTACTCCTTCGTAACACCTCCCTGGTATGACCAATCCAACAGTAGGCCTATACTAGCGACTCATCGAGCTAAAATTAGAAGCGGGGGTTAGACATATAAACACACGGACATTGAGACCGTAAACATTGTTTACATGAGCTGACTCGGCGCGTGCGACTTCCCTCACGAGCTAGCTGCGAGCAGCTGGGTCACTCCGCACCCACCAGGTCACACCTACTTCCAGGCTCCAGCGTACAGGTCAGACCGGCGCGCGGTACGGCGGGTCCCGTGCGTGCATACCGCTCGATCCGCTGCATGCATGCGCATGCACTAAAAATACAGTGTATAGCATAGCTACATGTACTGCTAAGGCGAGGCTGCGCTGAGCCGAAGAAGAGGTCTGAAACAGTTGTTGTCCTCATAATTTTTACCGTCTCCAGTAAATATTTGGAAGTTGGTGTACATGTGAGTTTCGTAGTATTATTTTCATTCAAAATAATGTAGACTTTGTATGAACGTGATAAGGATGACTAATTTATTACTGCTACTACTAGTGAAAGTACTACTCACAACAAGTCAACAGATTAATGTGCGCCACACGGATTGTACCTAGGCCTAGGGCTCGATTTCCGGGCAAATTGAAGTAGAGTGGTAGACTTCTTATCATGTGTACTAAATGAGTGATTGGCGTACATCATCACGGTAAGCAGATATGATCAATGACAAAAACAGGGATATAGAGTTCTATTGATTAATCAATCTAATAGTTTCGTAGCAACCTACAGTACTAGAGTCTAGAGATAATTGAGCATCATTTTTAGATGAAAATGGATAATAATGCCTGGCTCTATAGTACTTAGTAGATGATTACAGAAAATTGTTCAGAAATTCATCATTGCAATCAAATCAAATCGTAGCGTAATGATTTAGCTGACACAGAAAACTACCATGACTACTGCATGTCTATTTTCATTGTTGTGTTAATAGTTCACACAACCCATGAAAGATAATTTGTTTATTGTGATTTGTAAACAGATTAAATCCAAGTGAAAACACAGCGAAGCGCACCATGGTCAAGCAACTGACCGACATGTGTATCGGCTGCATTGCCCAGAATCTGGACCAGATCAGCAACGTGGGCAAGCAGCTGCCCACAAGACACAAGGAGAAGGTCTTACAATGGGTGGTCAACCACAACATGCTGACCCCTGACTACTTGCCCCATGTCACCTACCACCTCTTCGCCCCCACGCTGCGGGCAGTGTCCTTCAGTGACTGTGAGCAGATCACAGACAAACTGCTGGTACAGCTGGGAGCATGTCAGTGCAGGCTGGACAGCATCCATATCGAAGGATGCAAGATCACCGGTGAGAGACTTGTGCACCTTACAAGTGCACTTTACTATGCACCTTCACAAAATACCCATTTCATCATGTGAACATCAAATGATTAGTATTTTGTGTACTCATAAATATTAAATTTGTGCACAAAGAGTTCCCTTTAATTGATTAATAGATTTGCATATTCACATTTGATTTTCATATGAAGGGTAAAATTCAGCGATCAAGGGCATGTTTTCTAGATAGCCCTGTGGCCATACAGATATATTTTGCTATACATAGTGTAGTGACTCTGACAGTCACTCTTCATTTTCCATGTATTTTCCATGTGTTCTCCCAGTACTTTTCCACAGTATGTAACTCTATTGTTTGTTATTATGTATTCTGACCACATGCATTGTTTCAACCTATACGTGCACATATCATCATTTCCGCGTACATCTTGGTTCGAGTCAACATCTCCTGGAATTCACTCCAGTCGAGACAACTCACCTCTGGACTAGAGATTCTTTTCCTGCCGTCTCCAGAGGGCTGGCAGTCTTCCAGTGGTACGTTATAATCGACACCGACGCGGCAAGATTCACCGCTGGGAGCTGCCAGTCCCGCCTTTCGCTTCGGCAGTTTTACATCACCGCACACGAGCTCGATTCACTGCAGCTCTCCTGAACACTGATCTTCAAAGCAGGGCTCACCATGGCGTCTAGCGACTCACTGCATAACGCCGGTATTGCCGCTTTGTTAGTATTTTCTTCCACGGCCTCCGACTGACATCAAGCGACTCACTGCTTCGTCCCGAACGCCGCACATTTTCTTCTCTGGCCTCCGGCAACCACAAGCGGCCCCCTGCTTGCATCACCGAGTGCCATTTCATAGTTTCAAATAACATTATTTATAATTAATGTTTTTGTAACAAAAAGATATATTCTATATTCGTGCATGCATGCCATCAATTGTTACTTAGAATATGATTTGTCCAAAGACATCTAGGGAAATAAGTTTCTTTGAGAAAAAGTGGGAAATCAAGAATATTAAACTGAACGATCCCTTTTTGCTCTTGTCCTTGTCATCGCTAGATGTTGGTTTGTCTGCTCTGCTGAGCCATCAGGTGGAGCTACAGAGTCTGGTTCTCAAAGACATGCCTGACATAGCAGGATCTGGGCTGGAGGTCCTCAAGTCTGCTAAGCTGCAGGAAGTTGACCTCACTCGCTGCATCAGTGTCACAAACAAAAGTAAGCACAATGGAAGCTGACCGTATCTGCCTTGACATTTTTCCTGGCCACACTTGTACTCGGTGTTAAAAAAAAGGACAATTTTGAAAAAATTATATGCAAAAGTTACAACTCCAATCAAGCTGAAATTAACACATCATAAAGCCAAAGGATGTCAATTTTTTTAGAAGCAGATTTTGTGACATTTCATCAATTACATTATCCTTTGAATATTTAACGAGATTTTCATTTTTGGACAAATTGGACTGAAGAATGTGTGTGTATCAAATAATTGATCCAAAACACAACCATACCCATTGAGCATCATACCTGTCAATCTGCTACCAACTGCCATCACACTGTCATTGATAATGACACTTCTGGCAGAAAAGACCTTGTAGGATGCCATATATAAACTTGTATTACTGCCCCACCAATACACCATTGTTAGTATGTATGCAAATTTCACACACCCTAAAACTTGTCTGAGGATTGCCCAACTAGCAACAGCTATAGATTCAGCATGTATTCCACCATTGGAAACTGCATCGCTACATACAGGTGAATGCCATAATGTAACTAAGCAGTTAGAGAGAGAGTTGTGAATATTTATCGCAAACGGCCTATTCATTTACATGAATTGTTTGGATTTGTTTGTCTTTGTCTTTGTCAGGTGTTACAACCTTGGTGACCAAGAACCCAACCATCTCAAGACTGGTGGTGGGAGTGTGTTACAAACTGACCAATGAAATCATCCCTACAATAGCATCTGCACTTAGAAATACTTTAGTAAGTACACATATGATCTTTGAAGTTTTTGGTTAAGGGAAACTTTGTACCCTCTGTTATCAGAACACTGCATATATAACAAAGTGACCTGTGCAAATCGTGAAATCATCGCTACTGGAGCATTTGAAATTTTGAATGGAAAGATACATTAAATGATCACAAGCAATATTGTTGGTTGATTAAAAAATGTGAAATGAAGTGGAAACTCCCTCTTTGCGTTCCTAGTGCCCATTGAATTTCTCTGAAGTACTTTGACATACTTTGTACAATATCACAGATCCATGCAGATACATGCATACATTGGTCAAGAAGGATCTCCTTCTCTTGTCAGTAAACATGCTCACTGGCCATGCTGGTACTGGTCAGAGCTGATGTCTTGTGTTGTGAATGGTCTGCTACAGGAGAAGGAAACCCTGATGAGATCTACATGTACAGTATATGATCAAACAAAACAGTACCATTTAAAGGGTATTTACTGTACTGGGGAGACAAAAAAGCCTTCAAAAGGTGATCATGAGCAATCTTCTTGCAAATGGTCTTAAATTCATGTATTGTCCATTTTAGAAACTTGCTGAAAGTTATTTGCCCTCAAATGATCCATATGTTGAGTAATTAGTGATTAAATTACAAATCCTGAAATTGTTCAGGCTGAACATTTTGAGGATTTGTAATTAAATCACTAATAACTGAAAATGTGGATCATTTGAGGGCAAATAACTTTAAGCAAGTTTATAAAATGGACAATACATGAATTTAAGACCATTGGAAAGAAGATTGCTCATGATCACCTTTTGAAGGCTTTTTTGTCTTCCCAGTGCAGTATATGCCCTTTAAGACCTCATCAAGCTAAACACACACACACACATGTGTTTCCATTGTAACTCATGATCCTGTACATTTCCTGATTTCTCCCAGACATAGATTAAATCACTAAGGGCATTGTGTGATGCATACATTCATTGTGTGATTCATACATTGTGTAAGGAAACATTGAAATTATGTTGTGTCTTCCAAGTTCCAGGGCAATATTTAACCGATCAGTGGAACAAAGAACCTGCTTGTTTTGCTAACTTTAACAGCTATCTATGCAAATTTATGCTGGCAACTAAGACTTCTTCTTTTGTAAAGGATATTGATTATGTTTTTATTTTTTAAGGTGACAGAATATAATGTGAGTGTCGGACATAGACCTGTAGGCTTGTAGAAATCATTTTTTTTTAAGATTTTTTTTTTTCATTATGATAATTATTTTAGTTTATCCAACTAGTTTTGTGACTGATGTTTTTTCAATTTGAATATTTTTGTATTCTCTTGGAAATATCTGGATGATTCTGGATAATCTTTTGAAGTTTTTATTTTCCAGATTATGTTTGAACTGTATGTGTCATTGACATTTTGGTTTCATTTTGCTTACAGGAACACATAGATTTGAGTAGCATCTACACAATAGAGAATAACGACCTGGTCACGCTATCACAGAACTGCAAAAATCTGAAGGGGTAAGATTTGTATCTTTTAAAAATGTTTTAAAAAAGAGTTCCAAATCTAATTGATTGTAAACATGAGATATTTTTCTCTTGTCTAAAAGATGAATTTGTTTTCAAATACATGTGCACTAAATATTACAAGGATGATTAAATTTATCTGTATTATCATGTATGGGAGTATTACCCCTTATTCTTTTAAACAATTTGTCAATGTTTTCAATGATTTTGAGATTACTACATGGAATATATGAAGAGATTTTTAAAATTTGTTGTAGTTCTAAGAATGTACATTATCTATTGCTTCTCTTTGCACTCCTGTAAAGATACAATCTGTAAATATATTTTATATCCGCTAAGTGTGATATTTTTGTGGTTAGGTTTTCACAAAATGCTATTTTTCTTCTATTATGTTTGGGGTAAAAGCAAATTTGAGCGAAGGTTGGCATCTATACTCTAGTCCTTCATCCACACATTGATCCTTCTCTTGGACATATTTACTGGGATGCATAAAGGTACCAGCAATGTAGTGGAATTGAAATGTACACTGTGAATAATATTAACTGGTAATGTAGCAAAATACTTTTAGAAGAAGTCACAAACTAACTAAATAAACATTTTGATATGAAGCAGTAGCTTGTGTGTGTTTATATCAGAATGTGCTAGTGCTTGTTTGGGTATAGTTTGCTTCCGAGGCAATCGTCTTTATTCTTTCTTTATCTCCAAATACATTTGCAGAGTTATTCTTCATGGATGCAACAGAATAACCAGCGCAGGATTGATGTTGGTGAGTATGTAGTAATCTTGCTTAGAAGGTGAATGCCAGAAGTAAGAAAGACACATTTTGTAGTAAATAGAAAGAATTAAACATGGAGTTAGTATTGACAAAATTGATTAAATGAACCAATTTAAACAGATGGAAAGATGGACCACAAGGAAGAAAAGAATTTACTACATGTGGAATGAACTGTATCAGGAGAGAAAACTCCCAGGACTGCATGAATATTTTTTTGGGACAATTTGGCAAAATATTGATGTAAACTTTAAACAGCTCAACGTCTCAATTAAAGTGAATATCTGGACTGTGCGCATTTGAAATTTTAAACTAATTTTGGTTACTAATGCCTTCCTATTACCAAACGTATCAATCATAAACATTTCCCCACTGCTTGATTCATTTGAGCTATTTTATTTGAGCAGTTTTAATTCCTTGGACTGATTGTAAATGATGATTTTGACGGGACGTTGTTCATGTGCTTGTTGTCCCCTCTGCTCTCATGCCCATTGTTCAGTTGTGCAAGCATTGCGTCAAGCTGCAGACGTTGGATGTGTCGTTCTGCTACAAGCTGCAGGAGTCTGGCAGCAAGGACTTCTTGACGGAGCTGCCTGCCAGCGTCAAGAACCTGGTGCTGTCTGGCCTGCAGCTGGAGGGGGCTCATGTCCTGGCAGCCCTCCCCAGGCTACCCCGGCTAGAGAGCCTCAGGCTGTGCGGCATCAACTCCATCACAGAGGAACATGCCAAGGAGGTGAGAGCACAGACCTGGGACGACATGATTGACCCCGGGCTGAAGTAGGCTGCCCCAATGTGGTTGTCAATCAGGTGTCGACATGTGTTAGTCCTGAGCTGAAGTAGGATACCATTTTGAGCTACAGTACTTGGAGCCTGCAGTCTTCTAATCCAGGGTCTTAACTAATGGGTGCTAAAATATATATACAGCTGTTTAGCTCAAGGTGGTTTGTGGTACAATAGCTTATTATATAACACACTATCTACTGCATTTGTTGATATGTTTACACACACTGTAATCACCTTTCTGGTGTTCATAATGTAGCTCAGCCCCACAGTAACTTGAGTAAGTGGAGAGACCATGTCAATGTTTGCTTGCCTCAGATCTTCAAGCATGTGGGTTCCCAGCTGACGTGTCTGGACATGACCGGCTGCCACCAGATCATGACCGATGACCTCCTCAGGACCATTGTCAAATACTGCCTGTCCTTGGAGGAACTCTCCCTGGCTTTTTGCACCAAGATCACTGGTCAGCCCCTGAGGGCGCTTTTCAAGGATCGAGATAGGGCCGGCAATCTCACACTCGTCAGGCTCAGTGGCTGCAAAGAAGTGAGTCACCCCCTTCTTTTGTTCCCAAGAAAAATATGTTTTTGAAATGATGTCGGTTGCATCATCTGTATAATAATCTATACTAACATACACAATCCAAAAAGAAATTAAAAGATGTATACTTATAATAATGAACATTTCCCAAAATGGCTGAAATGTTAATTTTCCTGTAAACATTTTCTGAGCATAGAAGATTATCAATATTGATATTGATATCATGTTAATGGGTTGCATGGCAGAACAATTTGCTCTAGTTTTATCACATTTTTTTTCCCCCTGTATTTCATGGAACACTTAGTAGTAGTAGTCAAACTCAGATTGAAATGAGCTAGGATTGCAGGAGCTTATCTGCATACAAGTATGATGTACCACCATGCATGTTCGAGGCATCCATATCTGGGGGAGTGGGGGGGGGGGGAGCACCTTGAACCTACTGAACATGTAGGGGGCTTGGAATCCTGTCATTTAAAACTGAACGCATGCACAGATCCTCTCACTGTATCTTTGGTCTTTGTTTGTTGCCCTTGCATTTGCATTTGCTAGCTGGAGCAAGACGTCCTGCAAGACTTGAGCAGGGCATGTGTGAACCTGAGGAAGCTGTATGTCGCAGGCATCAAGAGTGTGGATGACCACCTCCTCTTCTCCATCGCCAACAACATCCCTAACCTCGTTAACATCTCTCTCAAGAGCTGTGTTGGCCCAAACGCTGAACAGGTAACTGATGGTAGAGATACTACTACTACAGTCTGATACTACTTCTACTACAGTCTGATACTACTACAGTCTGATTCTTGTGATGCCAAATTCACAAGGTACTCTTATTGTGTGAGGGAATGACAAAGGGTTTCTCTTTTTTCTTCAATCAGTGGGAATTGCACATATAGCCAAACATCTTGGTAGCATTTGTGATTCATACAGTAAACTGTTGAATTTAATAGATGACTGATTTGTAGGTTTTGATTTTAGTTTTAAATCATTGAATAGTTTTAAATGATGTGTTGTCTTTTGTGACATTACTAATGGCTATGAGACTTAGGAAATATGATGGTTATTGATAGGAAAATATTGGATATGAACAATTGTGCATTGATTGTTGATTTACAGTACCCATCTCTATGATATAAAAAAAAGAGAAAGAATGTGCGTTCAGAGGTGATGAGAAAGAGACATTTGATATGAGATGAATTGGGCACAACAAGCCACAGCATGTATCATCATATTGAATGAATTAATGAATGCATTAGTCCAATGAATGACTTGAGCTCATCGTGGATTCCTCTTTGCATTCCTGCCGTTCCCTGACCTGCCTGGTATAGTTGACAGACAGCGGTGTGGTAGAGATCGCCAGGTGCTGCCCCATCGAGGACATCTGCATCGCAGGCATCCAGAACATCACGGACAAGAGCGTGTTTGCCCTGGCCAACAACTGCCCAGACCTCCAGACCCTCTTCATCTCAGGCTGCTCCAAGATCACAGCCCAGGCTACCAACTACCTGCAGGTAAGCTCTCCAGGACCGGCATCACAAAGGAGGAGTTGCAATCGATGGCAACTTTACAATCAATTGCAAATTTTACTGTCTATTGCAACCCACCATTTCACAAAACCATTACCATTATGTTTAACCTATGTACGAGTTTGCAATTAATCCTATAGTTATGATAGATCAATCCAAGCGCCGAAGGAGGAGGCGCAACGATCAATGGTGCACAGTCAAATTTCTGTAGTCATTTCATATTTTCTTCATTAGACTGACTCTGCAAAATTATATTATCAAATATCAATAAATCTGATAGAGAGACAAAGCTGTCTTATAGTTGTAATTGTTAACTTTGAAGCTGACAACTGTTCTCACACTGCCTTGTACCAACAGGATGTGTGCAATGGCAAGGTGACGGTCTACCACCGAATCCCAAACGCTGACCCAAATCTCGTCATGGCCAAGAACCTGGACACAGGAGAGTTCTGCCGAGTGGACCAGACCAAGTGGAGCATGTGGTAGACCAGATTTGATGTAGACCAAATGGAGCATGGGGTAGACCAGTGTTGGACTAAACCAAGTGAAGAGCATGGGGAACACCAGATTTGGACCAGACCAAATTCAGCATGGGGTAGACCAGATGTGGACCAGACCAAATGCAGCATATGGTAGACCACATTTGAACGAGAGCGAGTGGATCATGTGGTAGACCAGATTTGGACCAGACCAAGTGGAGAATGGGGTCGGCCAAGACATGGTGTCAGGAGGCAGACTACAAGTAAAGCTGGTCTTAGACATGTCCAGAGAAATGTCCTGTATGTGTGTCCTGGTACAGATCCATGATGCTACCAAACCTGGTCTTACCAAAGTGCAAGGACTTGGACAATGTATTAGTCTGAGCAAACCAAATGGGTTGTGTGGTGTAAGAGAAGACATCTGTCTCAAACGATTATGCGTTGTAAGCTTGCCAATAGAATCATGTCTTAAATCATGTGGATGCTGTGACCTGGAACTAACGAGAGAAATCCATCCAGCCATAACAGGAAGACTGGACTCACTAACCCAGTCATATTGGCTGTGTATCTAGTCATTTATAAACCAGCTTTGTTAAACCACTGTGATTACATGTAGCTCACCAGTGTAATCCACCAGATAAGCTAGTCTGGAGGCAGTTTGTAGGACCAAATGTAGCAAGAAATCAGTAAAATGGTTCAATTTTATAATGTGTATGTGCACCTCTACTTAAATTTGAAATATCTGATGAAATTAGATATGTAGATTTGGCCCAACTCTTGTAGCATGGGCACAGAAGTGTTTCTGTGACCAGTTTAACCCATTGCTTACGGTTCGATTTAAGATTAATCATAGCATGTGGTCTATTGTCTGTAGAGCAGATTGCTTGTGAGTCGCGCTGCTCAGTATATGAGTGGAGATAAGCCCATCTGCGAATACGCGGGTTCAGTAAAGAGCTAGTTAACAGTAGGTTAGATTGCATGGATGGAGTATATGGGAGACTCAATCATTAATTCAAGGAAGGAAGTTGAGCAATGAGGTCACATGCTTCTTCCTGTAATGGTTTTGATAAAGTTTGTATCAAGCAAAACAAATTTAGAAAAAAAATCATGGGACCTCATCAAGTATGAGAGGCAGGGGAAAGTGACTGTGATATTCAGTTACAGCGGAATAGATGGGCAACTATGAAAAAGGTAGAATTGCTTTTGTAAAATCCCTAGTTATAGGCATACTAAAAGCCTGGCCTGATTAGGGTTCAAGTAAGAGATCTGTCTGGGAACTGGTAATCATTCCAGACTTGTACCTCAGATTCCAATTCTTAAAGGGCATATACTGTACTGGGAAGGCAAAAAAGCCTTCAAAATGTAATTGTTAGCAATCTTCTTGCCAATGGTCTTAAATTCATGTATTGTCTATTTTAGAAGCTTGCTGAAAGTTATTTGCCCTCAAATGATCTACATTTGGAGTAATGAGTGATTAAATCACAAATCCTCAAAATGTTTGGCCTGAACATTTTGAGGATTTAATCATTAATCATTAGTTCCATATGTGGATCATTTGAGGGCAAATAACTCTCAGCAAGCTTCTAAAATAGACAAAACATGAATTTAAGACCATTGGCAAGAAGATTGCTAACAATTACATTTTGAAGGCTTTTTTGTCTTCCCAGTACAGTATATGCCCTTTAATATTTAAAATCCTTACACTCCCTGTACTGGATATATTGCAGTAATCACACTGTAGTGTGGTGAATATCTTCACAACTAGTGAGCAATTATCATTCTACTCTGCTTTGGATTTGAATACACAAGTTGTAAACATGCTCACATTTACCTATTTTTATATGAACTAACAAGTAGTAGATCTTCCAATTTGTATTTCTGGAGAGCATTATTCATAATCTGCTATTTCTACTCACTGCCATAATGACATACTATAGATGTAGATAAATGTGAATTATATGGCATCAGTGAATTGTGCTCGCATTGCAATTAATGTATAGAATGATTGCAATAGAATCTTTATGGAATCTGATTTGAGAAGTAACATGCAGTACACACTGTAGCGTGGATGGCTTTTAAATCTGAGTTTCAGTCTCACTCTCAATATCAAATATTGACCAATATTTAGTGACAGATGTTAAACTGGTGATGTAGAATTGTTGTATCATGACAGCATTCATTTCAATTCTATTAACTTTCTCACAAACATTGTGAGGTTTATTTTGAATAGGAGTAGAGGACATTTTTGTCTCTAAAATATATTTGCTTTTGGGCTCAACCAAGTTTGCCTATGAACACTCTGTGTGTAGCGACAGGCAGTCGCTACGGATAATGTGAAATGAGAGTATATTTCTGATTAGAGGGCAATACTTGTAGGATACCTGTAGCTGTATCATATGTGTGCAATCTGCTTCCTCATACTTTGGGCCAGTTTCATTGAAGCAGTGCTAGTACCAGTGCCAGTGTCTGTTGTAGGTCCATGGATGTCCCACTCATGGAAGATAGTTTATGAGCAAATTTCACACGACATGATGGTTATCATCAATCAAAGGTCCCATGACATGAAATGTATGTTGACCTATGTTGATGAATTTAAGTATGTATACCACAAAGTCACCATACTTCTCAATATAGAATATGTATAATGTTTTTTTAGAACACTTTTCCCCTATTTTGGGGGGAACTTTTTAGCCCTGCCTTCAACGATTCCTCCAGAGCATGGCTCTTGTGACATCATCCGATAAGCTGAGCAAAAGACAATGTCATGTATGTATAGCTTTTCATTGTAAGGGCTACCTGCAGCATCACATGTTTGTAGACAATGCCAATTTATCCTTTTTGTCTTAATATAACTGGTATATTTTTGACAAAACATTAGATACAGTATTTCCATTTGATGGGTTGCTACAGTACCGGTAGATGGTATTCTGTGATATTGTGATGCTGTCATGGGTATGCACTGGTTGTCAAAGCAATGAGTAGTTCTGTGCATATGTTGGTCTATTGTTCAGCTTATTTCAGGAAAATGCATTCCCAAATGCATTTTGAACACATCAATATAGTAATGGACACATGCCATTACATAAAGAAATATTAAGTCAGGGGCTGTTTTATGCCCTAAAATTACCTCTAAAAATTAGGTTTTGAGATCAATGATTTATCTTTTGTGGTGGAAAATGCCCCCCCCCCCTCTCTTTGCTGCGCAAAGTTATGTCATGTGTGCAATCTAATATAAAGTAATCGTAATGGCAGAAGACATTTTTAAAATGTAGCAAGAGTCACATGTCTCAAATAGCACTGGTATTGGTATTGTATCAGCATCATGAAACATTACTTTTTATTGCCCAAATATCTCACTGTTCTCCTAGATTTGTAATGTGTTTGTGTATTTATTTATAAAGTAAATACATATATGTTGCTGTTTGTATGATGTTATGTATTAATCCCACATGAAGAGATTCTATTTGCTGTAACATTGCTAGTCGTGTAATTATATAATGTAGTGTGTGAGAAGACAAGCTATTGAGACCAAGCAACATCTTATGCAGCTTGGTGTGTTTGAATGTAGATCTTCACCAGTCAGACATATCTTCACCTTATGAAAACTGCTTATCAAAATCAGTAAAAACATGTACATTTATTATGTTACATAACATACAGTGTAATAACTTGGACATTTTTATGCTAGTGTTATGGATATATAAATTGGCCATTTTCACATTTGAGAAACATGTTTTTTTTTTGTTGGAAGCCTTGGTTCATATACAGTGTAATACATTACTAAAGCATTTTATTACTTATTAGTGTAACTTTTGGAAGAGGATGTTTTTATTTCAGCTGTATACAGTGGAGCCTAACTAAAACGTGTCTGATCCATATCAAAGCAAGATCATACATGTGAATCCTGTTCATGCAATGCACAAGCTAGATATTGTCTGATCTAGATCAAAGCAAGATCATACATGTGCATGCAATGCACAAAGCTAGATATTGTCTGATCTAGATCAAAGCAAGATCATACATGTGCATGCAATGCACAAGCTAGATATTGTCTGATCTAGATCAAAGCAAGTCCGTATGCATTCATGCAATGCACAAGCTAGATATTGTCTGATCTAGATCAAAGCAAACCTACATGCATTCATGCAATGCACAAGCTAGATATTGTCTGATCTAGATCAAAGCAAGTCCATATGCATTCATGCAATGCACAATCTAGATATTGTCTGATCTAGATCAAAGCAAGACCATACATGTGCATGCAATGCACAAGCTAGATATTGTCTGATCTAGATCAAAGCAAGTCCATATGCATGCATTCATGCTATGCACAAGCTAGATATGTTGAGGTTTTAGTATTGCTCCACTGTTTGGACATGTACTTACACCATTGTCATTGTTTGCTCAATCCTTGGCTCTTTCAGTCTTTCACTAATAAAGTACTGTATAAACTACACTGCAACCGTACTCACTTGAGATGCTCATTGTGTGCACTCATCCTAGCTGCTGGGAGAGGAACAAGTAGGATCACCACTTACTTCACAAACTTTACCTCCATTTTTGTATTGATTAAATTCCAGTCAATTCAATTATTCCATTCAAAACTTTCTTTAACTCAATGGAATACACAGTAAAACGATGGATATAAACATGAGCATGGATAGATGATGTATATAAAACATAGATCAGATATTGCTTGAGAGGGTAGCAGCTTGGAAAGAATAACCTTATAAACTGCTGACCTCAAAATCATACCGATGGTTTGAAATGCTGTGAAATTAAAAACATTACAACAACAACGTACGACAAGAGTCACTACGAGAGCACACCACATAGTTCAGTACAATAAAATACCAAGGCAGTTAACAATCAGCCTGAAATATATTTTAGAATGGAAAGGGAGGGAATCATGATGGATGGCTCTCCTCCTTATAAGTTTGTACAGGTAGATCAAAAGAGTGAAATTTAAATGTCTAGATGAAACATAACAGCCTCACCTCAAAGTCAAGTACATGTATGAGAACATTAATACAATTACATATCTATTCAATATTTTCTGCACAACAATAAGTGTTCATGTCAAAATGTAGTTAATTACAAAAAGATTACTGATACATTCATCAAAAGCAGGATCGATGTATAATATTGAATGAGCAGAAGTAATATATATATATTTTTAAACAAGCAGGGGGAGGGAGTGAGGATACAAGAAAAAGATCGAGAAAGATCGAGAGAAGATAACGAGAAAAAAGGGAAGACGGAGAAGAGTAGAACAAGAATTGAGGAGGAAGAAGAAAGACGAATGAGGAGAAAGTAGATGATCAATAAATGAATGAGGGAAAGTGAGAAAATGAAAGAGAGAATCGATCCTATCAAAGAGCGAAATCCATCCGTGAGATCTACATTGTACTGGAAAGCTTTATTCTGAATGAGGCGTTCATTCCCACGGATACAGTCATCTCCAAAAATGAGCATGCATTCACTCATCGGATACATGTTATAATACCAAAATTGCTAAACCCTGCTGACAAGACGCGAAACCTCTACGAGATGGACATAACCTTGTGTTACCAATCTTCCAGCACTCATACCGTGAATGGCATCAACACCGAAGTACGGGCGATCGCCGCTGACTTAAAGATTGACAATAGAATGGAAACTATGGCACAGAAGCAAGCCTTCATCACCCTAAAATACCACAAAGATAATTTTGAAAACACACTTCCATGCAGACTCATCAATCCTGCAAAAAGCGAAACTGGGCCGTAAATCGATACTGGACAATATCAACAATGCCGTCAGGAGGGCGACGTGTGTAAACCAATGGCGGAAAACCAGTACTGTCATCGAGTGGTTCAGGAACATGCATAAAAGAGAAAGAGAAACATACTTTCATCAGCTTCGACGTGGTTAGCTTCTACCCGTCCATGTCTGAAAAACTATTGAAAAAGGCCACCGAATTTGCAAAGGAGTACATAAACATCCCAGCCAAAGACATAAAGATAATCATGCACGCGAGGAATTAGTCCGTCCTATTCGACAACCTTCTTCTCACCTTCACATAACCGAGAAGTCGAGAAAACGAGATGTGGAATCTCGCTTTCCCATCTTCTCATACCCGAGAAGTCGAGAAGACGAAATTTGGAATCTCGCTTTCTCATCTTCACATACCCGAAAAGTCGAGAAGACGAGATTTGGAATCTCGCCTACTCATCTGCTCATACCCGAGAAGTCGGGAAGGCGAGGTTTGGAATCTCGCTTTATCGCCTTCTCGTATCCGAACAATCTGTGATGCTGACTTTCGAGCTCATATACAAATCCTCTGTTCCATGATCATCATAGAATCTTAAAGGTAGAAGACATTTACTATATGCAATTGGGTTCCCTAATGTACGATCTTAACTCGGGTGTACTGCCGCTGGCATTAGCCCAAATGTTCAAGAAAAACAATGAAATTCACAATTATGCCACAAGACATGCTTCTGCATTCCATTTACCCCATGCACGGACTAAGTTTACTCTCAACACTTTAATATTTGCACGGGACCAAGGTTCTGGAACTCTCTTGACTCAAGTATTAGTCGTTCTGTCAGTATTTCTGTTTTCAAACGCAAACTGAAGTTACACTTATTGAATAACTATCTAGTTGATTCTTAAACTATGTTCAAAGTTGTGGTACAGGTGTACTGCAGTGTTTTATTTTGAAAGTTGAACACGATCCACATGTACATACATGTGGGACCTGCCAACTCACCTTTTATTCTTCCTATCTTTTTCTTTTAATAATCCTCGCTCTCTCTCTCCCACCCAGCCCTATACCCTTTTATATCTTCATGTATGTTGTTTTTTCACCACTTTCCCCACCCTCTTTTGTAAATAAGCCTCTTCTCCCCACCCTTTTCATTGATTTAGTTAACCATGTTAATATCTAAAGTTGTTTGGTTATTTGTTTTAGTACTCAAGTGTCTTTGTGTTCTGCCTAAAAAGATATTTATTGTATTCATGTTTGTACTACATGTATTAAATCAGACTGGTCGTTTTTAACATGTTATTGCCACGAGGGACCTGACTTTAACAAGCTATGCTTTCATAAGGTCTCCTCGTCTTTTTGGCTTCTCTCTGATGCAACATTTAAACTTGTTCCATATTACTGTTTCTTTATGTACACTGTCACTCGTTGTTAATCTGTAAAATTGTATCTGAAGAAAGACAAATAAACTTGAACTTGAACTTGAACTTGAACATGGGGCGGACCATAGAGTTAAATAAGTACTACCCCGGAGTACTACACTCTATGGGGCGGACACACTACGGCGCGTTGTCTGTATCCTGCACACCGGCCGATCGCGTATCGAGAACGGATGGCAGCTGATACGGTGACCTTGCAGAGTACAGTATACTAGTAGCAGTACCACGAAATTCCCACAAACTCGGTCGATTGAGCATTGAGCGACTTTGGCGACTTGGTCGGGTCACGTCGCGTCGACGGTATGGACACTCAAATTGTACAAAGGGTTGCAGTAATAGGCGCTGGAACGTCTGGCTTGGTATCCATCAAAACATGTGTGGAAGAAGGACTAGAACCAGTTTGTTTCGAAAAAGCCAGTGAAATTGGTGAGCCATCACGATTTCCTTGACCTGATTTATAATGAAGCCAAGCTACATTATAGACCCACGTATACCTTTATATGTTATTGTGTATGTAATATAACTTGCTGCATAACCGTATATTGTACTGTATACGCCGTAGACGTAGAATAACTGTTTGAACCTCTGCATTTAAAGTTGATATAAGAGGAAAAAAAATATCCATGAATTTTATATCTAATGAAAGCATATGCTATTTATAATCTGTTTATCAACATATGATATCACAAAAATCGTCTAGCCTCTTGATATCCTCAACTAAAGTATCACAAAAATGGCCTCTCTTCCGGGCCTGAAAACCAGCCCCGAAATACGACTCAGTCTATGTGACGTAACGTCATGGATATCCTCTCATCACGGCCCCGGGTGTCCCACAGAAAATCATATACAGAGCTCCAGAGAAATATTAGCTTTTATTTTCAAAGGGTGAAAACTCATGTATTGTGTGTATATTTCTTTACCTGTGATATATTAATGATGTCATAAATAATAATCAACAGGCTTAACAGGTAGAAATAGTTGCGTTATCAATGTGATATTTCACATTTTCATCACTTTTTTGTGTGTGTGTGCGTGTGTGTGTGCGTGTGTTAAAATATACGAACGTGTGTGTGTGCCTTTTCCGTATGCAGACCGTGAAAGTAGAATCCGATCATTTTTTCCCCCCTACACGTCTCCCGAATCCGAATAAGTCGAGATTTTTTTCTTTAGAAACTGTCTCTTTTCACACACAAAAAATGTTGAGCCCGCTAATTCAAACCATATCCGAGTTGGAAATTAATATATCTAGCTAAGATATATACATTTTTGGGGTGATTCGTGTTTAATCGGGTCGAGATCACATTTTCCCCCCACCGTCTCCCATTACGAAGGGTAAATTCGTACGAAGTCCCATATGCATGTTTTCATGTAATGTGCAGTGAGTTGTTTCGTGCGTTGTATGCTGTGAAGCCTACGTGAAATTTGAATGGTGCGATCAGCGTGAAAGCGATGGACAGATCACAGATGAAGAGATAAATATTGAGTGTGTGAGAGAAATGGATAGGGAGGGAGAAAAGGAGAGATGAGGAACAGAGTAGAGACATTATTTGAGAATTCTAGAACACACATCTAGGCCAAATGAGTCTTTGTGTACTCCCCTTTCTCACTTTCTCTTTTGACATTTCTGGATCTCTCATACTCTATATGTTATTCTCAATACCTTTTTACATCCTTTCCCCTCCTTATGCCAACCACCTCTCTCCCTGCCCTCCCCTCCTTACACCAACTTTCTCTTTACCCTCTTCTTATGTGTGTCCACATTTCTCTTCATCACCTCTTTTCTCTCTTTTTATATTCCCCTTCTCTCTCACATGCCTGGAGTAATCATAATTTTGACTCCTATTAACAATACATGTTTTACAAACATTTTAATAAAAAATTGAGAAAAAAATTAAGGCATATACCCAGTAGTTGGGGCACGATAGCCTGCTCCATCCTGCAAATCAATAAAAAGAACATTAGATTGGAAACCTGCATCTACTGCTAACTATTAGATGGATGACATAATTATTAGGATAATATCAACCCACGATTCTTACATGTATTTATTCTTACTACATGTAATTATATTCAGTAGTCTGCTGCAGTATAATTCAGGTGGATTCACAGGATTGAGCATGCTATCTTTACTACTCATATACCTTCTAATTGAAATAAGCCCAGAAACAGAAAGTTCTTTCACTAATAACTAGCATAATAAATATTGTTCAAGTTATTTATGCGCTATGTGGAAAAAAATCGCATAGAGAACTTAAAATTAGACTAAAGATTAAGCTAAGGAAGACACACAAAAATTGCAAGAGAGATAAAACTTCCTTTCTTTTCCCTTTATTGATGGAAGATTCAGACGATTAGGAGCGTGATCACAACATGAGATCAATTAGAATATGCAGGCATGCATCTGCGTACAATCCGAGTCAGATTAAATCTAGAACACATAAAATGGAGATATCAATTATCATTTCAACTCACGAGTGTGCTTGGGGGAATATTCCCAAAAATTTAGTTATCCAAGAAAAAAAGTTCCTGCAGTGGCAACAGGGGTATTAGTTCAAAGTCACAGGTGGGAAATTGTGGGAAATTGTGGGAAATTCCTCCACGGGAAGTAGTTCTTGTGGTGCGGTCGCGATGTCGTTGATGCTGCGGCGGCTCGAGCTACAGGAGAACGACGTCGACGGAGTCCACGCTGTCATTGCGAATGGGACGTCTCATTTCCAGAAGGAGGCCTTTATGACTGCAGAATCGTGGCAAAATGGTTTCGTCTGTTGATGTCCATGCAGCTATAATAATAATCCACCCCCTGGACTGTATTTAGTAATCCGCCGTCAACGAACGTTGGTGGTGCATCAACACACAAAAATTTTCACCCTGAAATACAATCGGGCGGACAGATTCGTGGAGTCGCGCAATCTGTGGTCTGCTGCGGTGTGCGTACTATGTGAATCAGTGGCGTAATGTGCGCACGACTGAATATTGATCTTCTCTCAAAAATATGGGTGTCCTGATGAGGAACGCGTTCCATCATACCCAGGTTAGGACAGCAAATCCAAGAACGATGTCATGCCCGCTGGCTGAAAGGAGTGGTCTCCATGGCCAGCAGCGCGGATGGACTACATCTGGCAGCTTGATGAGCAATCCTGAGCCATGTGTTTTCTACAATGAAGACCAAAGGAAAATCATACACTGTTTTAATAAAGCAACTACATGTAAGCGACCTAGATTGTTTCATGATTTTTGAAAATATACATTTCTGGGTCAATTGATAAGAATCATATTCATTTCTCACATTTTCACACAATGTAATTGGGGTATAGGCCTACTGCCAGAGTATCGATCAGCACACTAGTGTCACTACTTAAAAAACTCTCTAGAAATTCTGAACAATGCCTTTTATAATGTGTGTAAAAATAGTGCTGCAATTCGCATTGATTTTCTACATTGATACACATTGAACTTGTTAATATTAATATCAATATTTTCACAAGTACATTTGAGCCTAAACAAATTTAGTACTGTTGTTGCTAAACTGTTACTGTTAGTGTTACTGTGAGTTAGAAAGGGACAGTGCCCACTGGCTAGTAATTCTGTGAATGAAATTTGAGCTATCCCTTTATTCGGGTTAAGATCACACTTGTCCCGATGCATGTACATTTCAGGGAGGTGACGAACTCCGTTTCGAGTCATCTTTCATGCCTTCCCTGCATGGAAAATTTGTCAAAATTCATCAAAATGCAGTGAAGAAAATAATTGTACTCACCAAGGCCATACACCATGGCGTGAGCACACTGAATTATACCACTACGTAGCTAGTTCAGTGCATGAGCAGTGGCGAATTCTGCCTTCACAAGTTCCGTTTCATCTTAATCTCTGGACTTGACAACCCACCATCGATCATCTTCCATCATGGATCCAAGCAACCACACCAGCTAAGAAGCACAAAAGCCGACTTTTGTCCAAAATTAGTAAATTTCCTGGAGTATAATATCACAAGCAGCTACAGTGAAAACGGATGCGAGCGTAGCGATCGTGCAGGCATGTGTACATATGCATGCTACTTCCGCTGGCTTAGCTCTGTGCGTATAAATCGCTCACTCGCGGACAAAATATCGTCAGCTTGAATTTCAACAGCGAGAAATTGTGATCATGCAAACTTCCTATTTGACTATCCTTATTTCAAATATCTCGCTTGTTATGAATATGTAGGCTGTCAGCTATGATTAATGAGGAGAATGATTCCATATACAGTTCAAAATTTAGACACATCCATAATAGGTCTACTTTTGCTCCAAATTTGCAAGTCAGATCTAGTGTAGCCTATACCGAATACCCCCGCACACACCATTCGTTTCCAATCCTAAAAAAATATATTTCACGGTATAAAAAGAATATTGTGATTATATAACATGTTTCAATTATTTATTTATTAAAGCTGATTAAGAAGAAATCAAATAAATTGACTCATAATAACAATATAAGCTCTGAGACAACTGTGTATTTACGTCGACTTTCTACACAACACATCACTCCCCATCACTTTCCCGACAAATGAATGCATTACGTGACGTCATGTCAAAGGTACCGAATTCACTGCGTGAAAATCGGCGATCAACGACTTCCAGATTCAGTGAAGTTTAATCAGTTATTGTAATATTTTCATTTCGTTCTGTTGTATTTGAGTCTCATATCCATGTTAATTAGGTTGAAAGCTTTCTAATGATGTAAAGATCTCAATTTTTGTGATCGTGCTCTTATGTCTACTTTAATATGGCACAATATTCACTAGACCGAAAAATCACTCTGACTTTGTATCAGCTGACTTTGGATCAGCTGAGATTGCATCTGGCTCCTCTGAACGCCCTATTCGGGGGTGTGTCCAAAAATGTAATTTCGATTAAGAATACCCAGTAGTCAGTACTGATTGAGATGGTTATTCCTGTCTAACACTACCCAGAAGGAAAAAACAGTTGGGACCAGTTGGAAATTCCAACTGGTTCCAGTTCAAGTTGATTTTTGCTGGAACCAGTAAAAATCAACTGGTCCCAGTTGATTCTTACTGGTCTTAGATTTACTGCGACCAGCCCGCTCACGCGGGCACAGGGAAAATTTCGGACACCGTCTGAACAGCCACTGCGCAAGGATCTTGTCTGAGTACTATAACAACCTTGGACAGCGCGGGTAATAAGTACCACTGGCTGGCCAACGTACTAGTGCATACTAGCACTAGTACTATGCATACTAGTTTTACAATCTCAAATTTTCAATAGCGTCTACTTCCTCGCACGATTTCCAACATTTATATTACAACATGGATTTGCGATAGATATTCGTAGGCATGCTGTTCCAGATTTTGTTCCAAATCGTTTATATTCTCCATGAATAGATGTTTGATTGCTTATGATATGAATTTTGTAAATATAGTTTTTTTTATATGCTACACAATTTAAAAAAAAATTATGTAGCATATAAAAACTCATAAAATCGACAACATTGTTAATAAAGAACACGAGTCATGACGCAGACGGGAGGCCGTTGCTCGTTGTTCGATATTGTCATTGAATCTGCCTTACTGTTCTCAATCTTCTCTGGCGAATTACCCTGCAAGCGTCTTACAGAAAGCGTACCTGGGTGTTCTCTGGAGGTTACCCCAGTCTTACCCCGGTCCTGACGCGGTCCTGACTGGGGTAAGAGTTCTCCAGAGGTTCTCCGGAGGTTGTCCTGTGTCAAGCGTTTTAATAGACAGTGGGTAACTTGTTCGCCACAGGTTCTGCGAAGGCTACCCCACGTTTTTTTTTGAGATGGGGTATTAGCCATTTTAAAGAACTGTACAAATAATTTGTTGTTGCTGCTTAAACGTCTGAACATATGAGATTGCATGCGCATAAATTTTTTGATCTGACTTATTTAGTGAAAGTGACATGTAAATTTGGATAAATTTACTTTTGTATGTTGACTGCAGTGAAAAGCTTAGTCTCAGTTAAGCCTTTGTCTAAAATGGTCAATTAAAGAAAAAAAGGGTTGGTTAAATCAAACTCATGGATAGGTGTAAGTTTGGTGGAGCATCATTGTACATAGTGGAATGAGTCAGGTCTGCTTTATGTAGAAAAGGGGATTCTTCTAAACCTCAAAGATCACTGATTTTCTTAAGTGCTCCTCTTATTTTATTTCTTTTGTTCAAGTCAACTTGTGACCTGAATTTCGCTCTGTTTATGTAAAAAAAAAATGCATTTTTGGTTTGAGTGAATACAGCTCTCCTTACCTGTTCCGCTGTCACAATAATGTGTTTTTTTTTCCTAGGGGGAACATGGGTATTCAGAGAGACAAACAACAAAGATGTAACTGGACCAGCACGCAGCTATGAAGGGCTTATCACAAACATCTCCAAGGAGATGATGGCATTTAGCGACTTTGCATTCTCACCTGATCTGCCACCATACCTCACAGTAAGAAATGTAGCTCTGTTTGAAAATACAATTTTTAATCTATAAATGACCTGTTTGTGTTACCATCACTCCTGTGACAGACCCAAATCTCATTGGGCAGCATGTTTGGTACTGAGACGCAGAAGGAGATTTAAGAGATATGAAGTGCATTAAACAATTCAGTAATGATAAATCATTTATGATACACCATCAGTCAAGATACACTATGCTGAGGTACAGGGGGAACTTACATTTGAAGACGAAAGCAGAAACATTCTAATGGAGTCCTCTGTTAAGCTTTGATGGTGGGTGAATGTATTGTATCCTATATCCTTGTATCAATATTGTGGTCGTTTATTTAAATGTCTGAATTGAAAATACCGCGCCCATTGCTTTCAGCTGTCATTAAGTGATCATAAGTGTATAGTCATCTCCTATACTGTAACCAGGGTGGTCACCAGAAAATCTTTTACGCATGGTTCAAAAAAGCAGAATGTCACTTTTTGTCAGATATCTGTGCTGGACGCGTGGTACACAACTATGGAACGCGTGGCTCAAAGAAAACAAAAACAATAAGAATAATAAGACTGATACTGATTTTACGCATGGTGCAGTGAATTTACACGTGGCTCACAATCACTTTCTGGACCCGACGCGTGGTGTTTGCACCGCATGTTTTCTACACTGGGGACCACTCTGACTGTAACTGTTACATTGTGTTTCTATTCTGTGATATGTACGACATTTTCTTGTACTCCTCTTCTCTTCTTGCTTTCATTTACAGAGGAATAAAGGAAACGTTCATTATTGGTGTAAGACTACCCTATTTTCTTCATATTCCTTCTCCTCCCTTCTCTCTTAGTTAGTCTAAGACTCCTTCTCCTCCCTTCCCCTTCCCTCCTAGTCTAAGGCTCCACCATCTTCATAACTCCTTCTTCTCCCTCCCCCTTCCCTCCTAGCTAGCCTAAGACTCCACCGTCTTCATAACTCCTTCTTCTCCCTTTCCCTTCCCTCCTAGTCTAAGACTCTACCATCTTCATAACTCCTTCTCCTCCCTTCCCCTTCCCTCCAAGCTAGCCTAAGACTCCACCGTCTTCATAACTCCTCCTCCTCCCCCTTCCCTCCTAGTCTAAGACTCCACCATCTTCATAACTCTTCTTCTCCCTCCCCTTCCCTCCAAGCTAGCCTAAGACTCCACCTCTTCATAACTCTTCCTCTCTTCCCCTTTCCTTCTAGCGTGATCAAGTACTGCTCTTTCTGGAGAGCTATGCCGGCAAGTTTGACCTCAGAAAGTACGTTCAACTCAACACAGAGGTGCTTGAGGTCACCAAGGTAGACGACTTTGATAAGACGGGGAGATGGAATGTGCGTACGCAACGAGAAGGAGAAGAACCTCAGACTCAGGTATGATGTGATGAGTAGTTTACAGGAAAATAATCTAGTGTGACTGGTAGTGAAGCTACAGTCTAACTTATCATTCGTGTCCTAGCTATTACACACATGCAGTGCAGGAGATCGGCATTATTAGTGAAGAAAAAAAAATGACTCTGGGAATATTGGCACATGATTTTGTTTTGAAAGGCAGTCTTTAATCCTGTAGATGCCAAACAAAATACTTCTCTTTGGGATTTGGATGTATTTCATGTTGCAAAATACCTCATTGGCACATGAATAGTTAATCTTCAGAAGGGTGTACAATGTATACATTTTGATAGGAACAGGGGCTCTAGTTGAAAGCTACACTATCAATTTGTATGTAGGTGTCGTATTGTCATGGCTAAATCCAGCCTTCCAACCTTGTTTCAATTGTGGTGTACAGACCTTTGATGCGGTCATGGTTTGCAGTGGAGTGTACTCCTATGGTCACATGCCTGACTACCCAGGGCTGTCAGAGTTCAAAGGTCAAGTCATGCACAGTTCTCAGTTTAGCAGAGGCTCCGACTTCAAGGACAAGACTGTGGTAATAGTTGGTATGGCACAGATAAACTTCATTTTTTAACCCATATTCTCAAAAACAAACAGAGACTTATCTTTTCCATGTCCTCAATATGAAAAGCAGGTTTCAGCTATGTTTCTTTTCATTAACAGCAGTCTGAAATCAAATCAGAGATGGACGTAGAGGCCAAATCCAAACAGTTCATGCCATGCTGGAATATACAATAAGCATGCAAAAACATTCTGGCAAGCAGTTCAAATAAGAAAAAACATGGAGTGATGTGCTATTTCTTCTATGCAGCAAAGTGTGTGCGCTACCGGTATTTCTTCTACACACGAAAGGGAATGCGCTATTTCTTCTATACACCAAACTGTGTGCGCTATTTCTTCTATACACCAAAGTGAATGCGCTATTTCTTCTATACACCAAACTGTGTGCGCTATTTCTTCTATACACCAAAGCGAATGCGCTATTTCTTCTACACACCAAAGCGAATGCGCTATTTCTTCTACACACCAAATTGTGTGCGCTATTTCTTCTACACATGAAAGCGAATGCGCTATTTCTTCTATACACCAAACTGTGTGCGCTATTTCTTCTATACACCAAAGTGTGTGCGCTATTTCTTCTATACACCAAACTGTGTGCGCTATTTCTTCTATACACCAAAGTGTGCGCGCTATTTCTTCTATACACCAAACTGTGTGCGCTATTTCTTCTATACACCAAAGCGAATGCGCTATTTTTTCTATACACCAAAGTGTGTGCCCTATTTCTTCTACACACGAAAGCAAATGTGCTATTTCTTCTATACACCAAACTGTTTGCGCTATTTCTTCTATACACCAAAGCGAATGCGCTATTTTTTCTATACACCAAAGTGTGTGCCCTATTTCTTCTACACACGAAAGCAAATGTGCTATTTCTTCTATTCACCAAAGTGTGCGCGCTATTTCTTCTATACACCAAAGTGTGCGCGCTATTTCTTCTACACACGAAAGCGAATGCGCTATTTCTTCTACACACCAAACAGTGTGCGCTATTTCTTCTATACACCAAAGTGAATGCGCTATTTCTTCTATACACCAAAGTGTGTGCGCTATTTCTTCTATACACCAAAGCGAATGCGCTATTTGTTCTACACACCAAAGTGTGTGCGCTATTTCTTCTACACACGAAAGCGAATGTGCTATTTCTTTTACACACCAAACAGTGTGTGCTATTTCTTCTATACACCAAAGCGAATGCGCTATTTCTTCTACACACCAAACTGTGTGCGCTATTTCTTCTACACACCAAAGTGAATTATCTTTTGTGAATATGTGCCATTGTTTTTTGAGCAATATATTTGATGTGTTGAGCATTGTAAGGTTATTGTAAGGATGCTCAAAGCCAATTCAGAGCAATGTTCATTTCCCAGATTTGAAATGATTGTAAGTTACCATTGACTGTCATGGCAACAGATGTGATGAGGAGAGGTCACTGGCTGTGTCCATGGGTATGAATATAATTGATGTCCAGCACTCTCTTTATGATTATATTCACAATCCTCATAATCATCCTCACATGATACACATTCATGTGAAAATTAAAAAAAGGGGTACTGTTTAATTGTATGTTAGTGATGAGTAAAGTCAACAAAGAGGATGCCACTGGATGTACTTGCTGGATATCACTGTTGGGCAAAATCACAACATTATGAAGTCATGTAATCACATGCCACTGTGGGAAATGCTATGATATTTTAAACTGATGAATTGTCTTCACTTTTTTTTTTTGTTAAAATTTGTTGAGGACATTAAGCAATACAATAAAATCTACTGGTAAATGTTAGGTGATAACCAATTACATGAGTGAGTGAATCTCTGGTGCGTAATTCTTGTCCTGTTTCTTTGTGGTACTGTAGGATCCTGTCATTCTGCCGGTGATGTTGCCACACTTTGCAGTGACCATGCCAAGAAGGTGATTATGTCTTACCTACTGAAGGGCCAATGTGACTACATGCTGTAAATATTGATGTATTGTGAAGACATTTTTAAGGAAATGAAATATACAATTTAGTTGTCACTTGAAGTGATTTTATTTTATTTAGATTTGTGTGACTACACCCATGATGTAATAACTTCATATTTTATGTGGAATCTGCTTTTAGCATAGATACTAAGCTGTCTCAGAATAATCATTTGATATACCGTACATGTTTGCTAAATATTTGCTTTGCAGGACAGCCCTATCAATCAAATCATTTATCCACGAAGTGATAGTTGAGAATGGACAGCCTTAATAGATTAAATGAATTGTCAAATGGAACCTAGAGTGTCATAACATTGAGCATGTTGAATCATGTACTCGTCAGTCAATCATTATAGTAATAAATGAAATGTATTTATGTTATTTTGAATGAAAGAAATGTAAAAGTCAACCTAGGATATTCAATATATGTAAGTCTGTGAAGTGATGATTTTTTTCTATGCAATCTTTAATGGCATGACTGTAATCTTGAAGTTAAACCAATCTGAATAGACACACAGTTGTCAAAATCAGAAGAGGAAGTTAGAGAAATATCACACAAAATATAAGAAAGGGATATTTATTTGAAAATCGAAATCACTATGCAGAAGCCTTAAATGGAAACCAACTTATTTTCAGGGTTAACTATCCCTTTAAGTGGAAATTCCCTGGGCTATGAACTGTCTTCAGTTAATCACAGCCCGCATTCTTTTTAAAATGGCAGGTGGTCCTCAGCTTACGCAGCGGCGCCTGGGTGTTTCCACGCATCCTTGAGAAACAACCCACCGATCTATTTATCAACCAAAGGTGGAAAAGCGCTGTTCCCGACTGGATAACCAAACCTGCATTGAAAATGAAAGCAGACTCCTTGCTCGACTGGCAGAACCTTGGCCTCAAGAACCATAAGCATCCACTGAACCAGAGTGTCATGATCAACGACTTACTGCCAAACAAGATTATGGCTGGACGGGTTTGTGTGAGGAGTGGAGTGAGGCGGTTCTCTGGCTCTAGGGTGGAGTTTACTGATGGCCTTTGCCTAGACGACGTTGACTGTGTGGTGTTTGCCACGGGATACGACATCAGGACACCCTTCCTGGATGAAAGCATCATGTCTGGTAAGGAAATAATATGCAGTGTTATGCCTCCACCATGAAATGAAGGAGGCATTTTGTCTTTGGGTTGTCTGTCTGTCAGTCTATCTGTCACGATTGTCTGCATGTCAGTTGATCCGTCACGATTCCATTTACATAATATATTATGAACTATTCAAAGGATTTCCTTCAAACTTAGTACCTGTGTATAAGTTATTCAACCAATAATCTGTGAAAATTTAGGTCATATCTGCTAAAGGTAAAAGCCAAAATTGGTTAAAATTGCCTTTAGAGATTTTCATCAAAAGGTCAATAAATGCAGTGAAAATGACAAAAAAATTGGCCAAAATGATATCTTATTCCAAATAATTAGAACTGTCATTATGTACTTTCAATCAAAGATAAATTCATATGTTTCTAAGTGCCATATCCATGATGTAGCTAAGCATGAAGTGCCACAGTTCTCTGTCCTGAGCTCTTTGTATCAGCTCCATGTCATGGTAAATAGCCTCTTGCTTTGGTAAACAGTCAGTTGGGCTGCTTATCCAACTTCTTACTTTGTTTTTTTTGGCGCCCCCCCCCCTATCTTTCCCGTCAAAGCCAACTTATCCAGCCAATGTGACATGGGACATGCTTCCAAAATCTCAACTCTCTTATTCCAAGCTTGTATATAAACTTCTTTTTCCCTTTTTCTGTCTGAAAACTTCTTTTTTTTCTTCTTTGTATACTCTTATCAGTCCAGGAAATCCTCATCTTTCATGAAAAAATGCACCTCGCGACTTTCTAAACTCTAAATTCTTCTGTACAGTAGCAGTGAAGGACTTGCATTCTAGTCTCCATACTAATATTTCCATTTCTTAAGATGTTGCTTAGCTGTGAGAAGGCAGACTTTGTCACTCAATTGCTTTTCTTGGATTTCACTCACATTCCTCCATCCCTTCCCTCCCCTCGTCTCCCGTACCTCCCTTCCCCTCCCGTACTTCTCCTCTACCTCTCCTTCCTCCCTCCTGTGCGCTTCCTATCTCCCCCCCCTGCCCTTACCTCCCCTCCCCTGCATTTACCTCCCCTGCCCTACCTCTCTTCCCCTGCCCTAGCTCTTCACCCCTCTCCTCTCCTACTGCCCTTCCCCCCATTCCCCCCTTACCCCCTCCCCTGCCCTTACCTCCCCTGCCCTACCTCTCTTCCCCTGCCCTAGCTCTTCTCCCCTCTCCTCCCCTACCTCCCTTCCTCCCCTACCTCCCTTCCCCCCCTCCCCATCCCCCCCCTCCCCCCCCCCCCCCCCCCATCTCCCATTCCAGATGACAAGGCTAAGCTGGATCTGTACCTGCACATCATACCCCCGAGACTGGCCCACCACACCCTGGCAGCGATAGACTTTGTATCAACGCGGGGCTCCGCTACCATCACCGGGGAGCTGCAGGCTCGCTTTGCCCTGGCGGTGTTCCAGAAGAAGCTGCGACTACCATCCCTGCCCGTCATGATGAGAGACGTCGAAGAGAGGAGAAACAGGGTCTTCCAGCAGTATGGGAAGCATAAGCCCTTGGTGAGCACATCATAACTTTTCAGTGCACAGTGATGCATTGAGAAGAGTGGCTCACTGCTAAAAAGATACTGGGGATTACAGTACAGTATATGAATGTAGACAAGGATTGCTACAAAACGAGGTGTTGCAAAAGTAAACAGGGATGGATTTTCATATTTTCTGAAAAGTTTTGTGAAGCTTTACATGTTACTGTTACATTATACTCCTGATTCCTGCCGAGTTCCATAGCTTTTATCCTGTTTTTCACCCTTTGGGTGCCAGTGAAAGGGGAGTGTAATGCACTAGCTTATGATATCCCATGCATTCAGTACATATACATCAGCACTGTTCCACAAAGGCTTGACAGAGCTATTGCTTATGCAACGTGTACTCACCCATCATTCACTGCACATAGTCTGAGTAAAGCTCATAACTTGACATGCTTCTTGAAAATCTTCTAAGGAAATCTCTCCTAGCTCTCAAGAATTGTGTCCACCAAAAAATACTCGACACGTTTCATTTTTTTTTTCATGTAAAGAATGCATTGAATGCTGTCAAAATAGTTAAAGTCTAGTTTCAATACTGGTGATTTTGAAAGATCGCTTTTCAATGACTTGAAAAGCATTTCCTTGTCGTTTGACTTCCATTTTGCTGGCCCATGGTATTGTAAAGAAATTTATTTCATTTGTTTTGGTTAAACCTATTAAAATTTCACCTGGAAGAACATTTCAAGTCTCAATTGCAAAGTTGGGTCATACTTACAGTGCTGAAACGTTTATCTTATGTGAAAAGTGGAAGACAAATGCGATGATCAAAGGAAATTCAAATGTTGTCTTACAGCATTTTGGGGGAAATTTTCTCAACTCAAGCCATATTTTGCCACCTTGTATATGTTATGTTTAGACGTTGTAAAAATGTTTTTGTTTCAACCTTATTTTGTGGGCATATAGTTTTCTTATTGTTATAAAGATTCTTAGAAAACTTAAACAGCATTTTTGCATTTATGTCTTCTCTCTCCAGATTATGCCAGTAGAATACAATGATCAGCTTGCGAGAGCCATTGGCGTATTGCCAAGTTTCTGGGCTTTGCTTCGTGATCCCAAGCTGGCCTGGAGCTTCTACTTTGGCCCTGCCTTCCCACCCTGCTTCCGCCTCACTGGTCCCCATGCCAGACCAGAGCTGAGAGAGAAATTCCTGCGGAGTGGGCAGGATTTGTGGCATGGTATCACGATGAGTTCAGTGCGTCCTGGAGCTTCATGCTCACCAGCAATGACAACAAGCAAACTGGTCTTTTGGTTCCTCGTAATGGCCTGTATCATTGGCTTTATCCTTGCAGTCCTCATCTGAAGACATTCAAGTACTCATACCCTGAGTGCAGGTACATATACCTCAATCTGATCCATTCCAGTCATTTGTGTGTGTTTAACAGGTTGACACTACATGTTTCCTTCTGTCACTGATCAATGATAGAGCCAGGATTTGATGAATGATCATGAATTTATTGACAGGTGTGTACAATTTCTGGATTGTAGCATTACATTTATATACGTTATACTTTCTTAAACCAGTTCTGATATTTTGGTTGATATTGTATGAGAGGTTGAGAGGACATGATTTTAAAGACAAAATAGGGACATTCCACTGTATAAATAAGGATCATAACAATCACGGATTCCCAGCTTTGAAAATGTTTTCAGAAGTATACTTTACAGGTGAAATAAGTGTCATATTACTAAACAAGTAGAACAAAACCTACAAGAGGTACAATTGAGAACGACTTGTGTATATGATTGTACTTTTCAATAACTTGTATCTGTATAAAGTACATGGAATTAAAGGAAATATACTGTACTGGGAAGACAAAAAAGCCTTCAAAAGGTGATCGTGAGCAATTTTCTTGCCAATGGTCTTAAATTTATGTATTGTCCATTTTAGAAACTTGCTGAAAGTTTTATTTGCCCTCAAATGACCCACATTTGGAGTAATTAGTGATCAAATCACAAATCCTCAAAATGTTCGGGCTGAACAATAAAGTTTGTCTTCACAGTGCAATATATTCCCTTAAATAGCAATCAGGGCCATTGAATATTACAGATACTAACTGGTAAAAAGTGAACTATCACATTCGTCGAACATTATTTTCCCCTTCCCCCATTTCTGGAAAATGTGACCGCTTGTGAAAATAAAACTCCCTTGATTATAATATTACATCCCCTACCAGTTAAGATCTATATGATAGTTATTAGATTCAAAATATGGAATATGAAGTTTAACATATTGATGCAAAGGAACTCTTCTATTTTGTGCGTTGTGTGTACGTGAGCTGGACTTTAATTTATTATTCCCTTGGAAAAAATCTGGCACTAGCAAACCGTCTACCTCCATGTGCCTCTCCTCCCCTTCCTCCCCCTGCTCCCCCTGCCCCCCCTGCTCCCCCCTTCCACCCCATCCTCCTCCTCCTCCCCCTCCTCCCCCTCCTCCTCTTCCCCATCTCTAGGTACAGAAGCAGATGATAACTGGTACTAGGGCAGAGGCAAGTGTTTTTCATTAGAGTACAGCGATGTTTATATTTTTTTTTACAATGGTATCGTATACAGCATATTTAGCAGTATTATGTATTACAGTATTGGGCATGACTATACAGTATAATTATTACAGTAATTACAACTCATTTTTTGTGTTTTCATAGTATCTCTACATTTTAATTCTATTTTTGTATTTTCACCAATTTAATTTCAACAAAGTAAGAAATTGTGGTACCTGTACCCACATGCTATATTAACGCAAAGCTGTGAGACTGTCTGAGAGAGAGAGAGAGACAGACAGACAGACAGACAGACAGACAGACAGACAGACAGACAGACACACACACACACACACACACACACACACACACACACACACACACACACACACACACACACACACACAGACGGATACACAGAGAAAGAGGGATATGAGAGAAATGAGCATAAATAGATGTATTTAGTCTGCTCCACGTTTCACTTCCTTCAAGAATTAAAACAAAATAAGATTATTGCAGGTGAATAATTATGATTTTGTTAGTGTATGCATGTTTAACTAAAGATGAAAGAATAGTCTTCATCACAATGTACATTTTATTTGTTATTCAAAGTTTAATCAGGGTTTTACGATTTGTTAAACATGTGCTCTACTGTAACGCCTATGCATCTAATCACTTTACCATTTCTTAATTTAACATGTCTTTCTTGAAACTTATTTTTTTATTCATAGATTAAGAAACATATGAATGAAGCTTTCCACTGAAATAAATAAACAAATAGTAATCATAAATATGTGGAATGCACACGATGTCCATTTTCTTTGATATTTTCCTGTCTTCTAGAGCTTTGGTATAGCTTCATTTAATACTAGATATATGATAGAGTGTGCGTTTGTATGCATATTGTTGTTTCTTCCATTGGAGAATACAAATATACAAATGAAACCGTACATGACAAAACAAGACACACTAGAATATAACACTGTATATAAAGAATATATGGAGACAGCATGTGGGTTTGGGTCCATATTAGTGTTTCACTGTTGCTTGAGGGCATGTGAGCCCACGTGTGTGTGTGTGTGTGTGTGTGTGTGTGTGTGTGTGTGTGTGTGTGTGTGTGTGTGAGTGTGTGTGTGTGTGTGTTTGTGTGTGTGTGTGTGTGTGTGAGTGTGTGTGTGTGTGTGTGTGTGTGCGTGTGTGAGTGGGTGTGTGTGTGAGTGTGTGTATGTGTGTGCGTGTGCGTGTGTGTTGTTAATGTGCGTGTGCGTAATCTCGTAAAATATATGATACATGTATATAATGCTAGATCAAAAGGAACACCTCCAACAAAAGATAAATCTATAATGCACTTCTAGAAACTGAATATAATAAATGAGACACGAGCAATAATCCAAAATAAGTTAAGCCTATTTTTAAAAAAGTGGTATTTTGAATGAGGACATGAATATGATACACAGTTTGAAAAGATACATGTTAATTGGTACAATTTTAATCTATACATTGTCCATTTAATTTGCAATATGAGTGTTTGTTCATGAGTGGCATATCATGAAAATATATTTGTTTAACTGAAATGATTCCAATATATTTACCACTCATTCCCCAATCACAAGAAATCGACACATATGTACATGCCTTTCTTCTCAGTTGTTCCCATTATTCCGTTGACTATGTGAAACATTCTTAGTGTAAATCAATTATATCCTTGCAACTATAAGTGAGACAAGCGATATTGAACAAATTGCAGAATAACAAAATAAACCACTGATGTCCATAATGTCTTTGAGCTTTGAGCGCTCTGGTTGTATTGATCTGGAAGCCGAGAAGCAAGAATAGATCAAAACGATCGAGGTAGACTTTAAACACAGGGCAAACAAGAGAACTCGCCTTTGTCGAGGAGAGCAAGGGAACCTATTGTACAGAGTGGCACTCATAGATAAAAGGCCAATATGATGTGATCGATATTTCCTTTTCTTTAACGTCCCAGCGAGTCTTTATAACTTTGCTATTTCGTCACGAGAAGACTGCCATTGCGTCGTGAAGCTTCGGCTCGCCACGGGAGATACTTGGACCGATCCGCCATTGATACTTCCGACGACAGTACATGGGAACTCCAAAATGATTCCAAAAGGTATGATAATATTGTTTTACGGTCGATTCATTGTTTGCTCCAATTATATTCCTAATTACAAGTACCAAACCATTTAGAATGTCAGATTAAATCTGCTTTGACAACGCAATCCAACTAGGCCTACTCGTTATTACGTGTTTTCAGAATTCATATTCTTTATAGATTATATCCCAATGTGTGAGCCATGAAAAATACACTGATGGATATATTATTAGCAAACTCCCTTCGAAACGTCGTAAAGTTGTGATATCAACCTAGAACTGATGTTGATATGTTTTTAGTTCGTTCATATGGTCATACACATTGCAAAATACCAGCATGTCCCTCTATATGGTGAGTATCTAACAGGCATGTCCTCTGTGACTGTTGTTGAAAACCTTGATGACACTTCCAATTCAAGGAGCTAGAATGAATACAGAAATAAGTGTTTTGGGGGCTCTTAATTACTAACCTGCAAGATAGGTTAAGTTGGAAATGATAGACATTTTTTGTCTCCACTGATTTTACATAAAAACGAAATATTATCAAGCCAAAGAGGGGCATTTGGTGCGAATTCCGTGATTATCAACATTTTCTTTTGTCATGTTTGCATAAATCTGAAAATATATCAACACGCGTCTGTAAAACAATTTTCTATCTACAGTATTTTTCGGAGGTTTTCTATTTCATTATATTCATATTATCATTTATATGTTCAAAGAGCCTTGATACATTATCGTGACCATGATTATTTCATACGGTTTTTCTTTCTAACCACTCTCTATATACATACATATATATCTATACGATATATCCACCAGGAATTATGCAAACTGAAGAGGTTATGACACTTGTGGCAATCTTGGCCTCATTGGGAAGTCGCATCTGCGCTGAACTGTGCATTCCTTCACTGTGAGGTCTGTAGACTAGCAACATCTCTATCGATGTCTCTAAATATACGCCAGCATCACCATGACGACTAGTTCGCCGTATGGTTCATATTGCGTTTGAAATTATGAATGTTTTTCAGATTTAGAGTTATTAGGCTGCAATAAAAGCTATTCACACAGTAACAGAGTAGAGTAAGGCGTGGTAATGCCATTGTCCGTGTTTATCCCAGCAGTTCTGGCGGTGATATTCCTGCTTTGTGGAGGTTCACTTGTCGGTAAGCCAAACATTCAAGTATAATATGAATTGATTGTGTTTTTAATTTTTATTCTTGTCTTTTTGATACACCTCCCCTCCCTCTCACATTCTATCACTTTCCTTCAAAGTGCTCAAAGACAGAGGTTGCGCACTTAAGATCTGATCGTTATGAGTTTGTGACATTACACTCCTAACATTCCAGTGCTTCCATTAATCATGTTGAATACATTAATACAAACCAACAATCAAATGTACAAATCACCACATAAATCACAATATAGATATATGCCTACTGTTGTACATGTAATATGCACTAGCAATAACATGCACTAGTCGAGGTTCGCCCTGGTTGAATTAGAGCCCGCACCGATGGTTTCAATCTAGCTTTGATTATCATTATTATAATAAAATAATGGCATAATTACAGTATCAATACGTAGATCAGTTCAATTAGCTGAGAGATTCTGCTTCAGTTTTTTTTTGACGAGACATCAATTACGAATATTATTTTGTCTGTTAGATAAAAAGGCACGCCATTCCAATATTTCAGCCCAATATTACTTAGCCATTGTTTCAAGTTGATTTCAACATCGATACTTTGGCCTGGGTGTTTGTACAAAGTTGAATTAATTCTAGTTAGGAGCCTATAGCTAGCTTTCCCGATCAGCACCAAGTCGTACTTTGCTTCGGTCCCCAGACGCTGCCTCGCAATGCCGCAAGGACTGGCACCAATACGGCACGGCGTGCTACTACCTCAACTCCAACTCGGCATCTTGGGAGGATGCGCAGACATACTGCGAGTCTCAGGGCGGGAACTTAGCCAGCATCACAGACAGCGGCGTCAACAGCCACGTAGCCAGCGTTATGAGCGGCTACTCCAAAGTACATATCGGTAAGACGGGAACCTCAGACGGCCGTGCTCACGGATTGGAACTCTACCTCACTACTCTCACCTCCCATTCCCTTTCCCTTTACGTGCATCCTTAATTTCTGGGAGACGAGGTCCTTTTTCTCCTATATGCTTATAGCTAGTTATGTTCTCTATTAAAATTTACTTCATATTGTAAGAGTCACACGTTACATAAAACTTGCAAAAGTGTTTTATACCAAATGAAAGCAGGAAAATAAACACATAAGCTCATCTATAGTGGAACCTGCTTCAGAAACAACCTGCTTATAAATTCCATATTTCTGTTGGCTTCCTTGAGCAATGTTTCTCATACTATCCTGTATTAAGGTAACCTTTCCATACATACCATATTCCTAGTCTCTCTTGAGTGGCCTACCAGTTCTACACAGGTGTAACTATACTGTATATTGCTAATCTCCCTCCAAGGAATAACTGACTTAGACTCTGAGGGTACGTGGACGTGGTGGGACGGCAATACGGCCACCTACACCAACTGGAACAGTGGGGAACCTAACGGAAACTATCTCTATAACTGCGGAGGCATGTACTCCAGCGGTACGTGGGATGACTACACCTGCACCACAGGACTGCCCAGCGTCTGTAAAGGTACGTGTGACCCTGAGACCAACCGAGGATGTGTGAGTCCTTAAACCAACCTGCCACGCGCTGATTGCCAGACTGGGTGCCTTCAGTCTGGAAGGACGGTGGTCTATACCCACATTGAAATAGACCTATCATTGGAATCATACGGACAGAGACAGAAAGAGGGAAACAGAAAAAGACAGAAAATGGGAAACAGGGACAGGCAGACAGACAGACAGACAGATACACACACACACACACACACACACACACACACACACACATACATACACACACACATACACACATACACACACGAATACTCACACACACGCACATATAGAGGCAGTATGCATACGCAGTTAGCATATAAGTATAGGTCTCTAATCAATGTGTTCACTCTTAATCTAATAGTGTATCGTAGCTTATAATATCCATGACAGATTGCTCTATTTGCCTTTATCTTTATTTATTTGTCCTTTTCATTTATCATAATATTTACTATATGTCATTGCGTACAGTATCACTGATATATATAATAAGCATACTCATGATATCACTCTAACATTTCAGCACTGATTCAGTACACGGCCGTGAGCACGGGCTGTGCGTGCCCGTTCGACTCGACGCGCACGGATTGCGCGTGCTGCGTGACTGGTGGCACGCACTGCGGACAGGTGTATCCAAACGAGTGCTATTACTCCAGCTACTCAGAGTGCGGATCAGATGAAAATGATCCAATAGATGGTAAGCAGAGCGGGTTCTTTTTATTCGTTCATATGGAGTAACATGTCGAGTAAAACATTAATACATGATCTGATTGAGAAATATGTCTCAAAGTGGCATCTCACGAGTTTAGATTACCGTAATCGTCCCAAATTGGAAGAGAAGAACAGATGAGTTATGAAAGAATGTGCTTTTAAGAGCGAAATTATACTGGCATCCGTATCCTATGCGGACACACAGCTTAGGATACTCGCTGGTTTGTTCATTCCCCCCCCCCCCCCCCCCACCCGACCCCCAATATAATCGTTTGTATTACGCCACTTTCATCCTGGTTTTCCTCGCTAGATTGGCAGCTTGTGTACAAGGTGGCGCGGGGAGCCAGCCTCAACGCCTACAACCTGTACACGGGGTCGGACACGTACAACGATGGCTCGACCACGGCAAACATCCTGACTGCGACGTCGGAGACGTACAAGAGCTCGGCTGCTAATAGCTACGACACCAGCAGCTTGCTGGAGGTGATCATGTGTGGGGTGTAAATTGATCTTGATCCCATGTAGTTTGTCACGTGTTCGTTGGTCTCGGAAGAGACATGATCGGTCTCATTTTGATGTATTAATTGCGAACACGTCAAGGCTGAGTCGTTGAGCAGAGAAGCAAATTATGTCACTAAACCTTATAGATGTATAGGGTGTTACATAAGGTAAATCATTTCGAATTGATTTATAAACACACGCTGTCTTTTATAGCTGTAAAGAGTACGTTCACCTTTCAACATCATTTTAAATCAGCAACTTTAGGCATAAGTGAGCTCTTTGATTTTCAGTGATAGCTTCGAGTATACAACGCACTTTTTGCAGTTGGTGTTATAATCAAAGGTAGATTTGTTGATGTTGTATTATTGTAGTAGGAACGGCAGGATGAGGATTATGATAGAGTAAAGGTGGAGGGAAGAGAGTGAGGAAGAGGAGGAGGTGAATAAAACAGGGAAGGATGAGCTATTTTGTAAAACTTAAGAAGATAATATATCAGATAACATGATAGGCAATATTTTGAATACGATTGATGGTGAATCAGTATATCAAACGCCAACACCCACCCCCCCCCCCCACCACCACCACCACCACCACCACCACCGCCATCATTCTTTCGTGCAGCTTCAATGGCATGAAGTGGTTATGTCTTTGTTGACGTCATTGATTGAAAAGGACACATTACCTTGTTAGCAACCCCCTTGACTGATCCGCCGTTCCGCTTCTCGCTCGCTATAGCTCAAGTTCGCCATCTACCTGAGCGGGGTGGAGGTGAGGAGTTTGACGTTTGATACATCCGGGACCTCTCGCACCACGTGGTTCTCCACTTCTTACCTTACGTATTCTCCGTACACGGATATCTGGTCGGATGCCAAGAATTACAATTCAATGGAAGGGTAAGATACAAGATACAAGATATTTTATTCAGTCCAAAATCATGAAAATTTGCTTTCCACCAGCATATTACCACAACAACACATAGCGATACTAGAGACACATTAAACAATAAACAATTAGTTAGAAACACATATCTAAACATGGTTGTAATTCGTCTGTGTAAATGTAAATTATGTGCTATGTGACGTAATAATTAAAGACTGAAAAATCATTAACTGCGGAATTGGATTCATATTATACGTTTCTTTCTCGTTCTACTCCTGATGCAATAAGATATATTATATTTACTTTTATTCGTCAATTTTGATACATTGTCATATAAGATAGAAAGCATGAAGAGTTGCGTGAATTGGAGAGTCTTAGCTGCTGCATAAGTCCCTTCAGTTTGCCATGTTTGCCCCAATCCCAAAAGAAAAAAAAAACGCGGAACGATGAAGATAATAAAGGTAAAAACGAAGGAAGGAGCGAGATACGAAAATCATGAAATACAAGAAATGGAAGAGCAAATAAGGAAGAACAAAAATAGTGGGAATACTTTTCGTTTCATTATTTGTGTCAAATACACCCCTGATACGAAATATTCAGTGACAACCCTTCTTTCGGCTGGATAAAACGAGATAAATGCATACTTGCGTTTTACATAGATTGTTAAGTTATGCAACATTATAAGTAAACATCTATTAAAAGGAGGGGGTCCCGCATTAAAAACAAAATACAATGGTAAAGGGTCTAGTCTGCTCCATCTTACGAATCGCTACCCGTGGCTCCCGTATAGAGTCATGTTGTTTCGATGAGATCGGCTAAATTGTATGTACGTAGCGAAATCATATAATTCTTCAATGATTCTTGGATTTAGGAGCTCTGGTAACCAGCGGCGATTCTTCATGAATCGGTACTACTCCGGGTGCAATGGTGATGCCGGGTGGTGGGTCGTCATTGACTACGGCTCGAACGCTGGCTGTAGCTGGGATAATTTGTACAGCACGCCTTACTTCAGCTACAGCGCCTCCACAACAGAACAAACTTGGGCTTCAGGTAAATACAGTCAAACCTGTCTTAGCGGCCACCTGTCTATAGCAGCCAACCTGTCTATAGTGGCCACTTAAATAATTCCCCTGGAGAGAGATCATGTGTAAAAGAACTTGTCTATAGCAGCCACCTGTCTATAAAGGCCACATTTTTGTTTCCCTTGAGTGGCCACTATAGACAGGTTTCACTTTAATGCATGCAATATAATAACATTTGGATTATCATCGTAGATATCATCACTGCTATACTAGGACTTGGTAGTATCATTATCATTCCAATTGATACTTTTTGTATATTGTTGTAGACGTTGATTAAAGTTGTAGCATATGTAGAAGATCAATGAATGATTGCAGGAGTAGTATATATGATAGTAGAAATAGCTCCAGTTATAATAGTAATAATAGTATTATTATCAAAAGTAGAAGTAATGTATTTTTTGAGGGGTGGGGTGGAGTCGGGCAACTGAGTACATGAACTTTTCTTTGTGAACAAATATCTTTTCCTCTAGAAAGCATTGACGGATCATGTAATATGTCAACTTGTGATAAACATAATATAATATCATTTTCGTCAAGAGACTGCCAGTTCAAACAGCTATCACTTGCATATGGGTAGTATGATAAAGTGCTTGGAGATAATACTGCTTCATATTAAGTGCTACATAAAAACTGCATATTATTATCTTCATTATTTATTATATGTTTTTTTATTGTAGGAAACATCGGGCATGGTGACACTTTGGCGCTCTTTCACAAGTACGATGGTGAGTCAGTACTCATTGAATAGGTATTTCCCCTTGGTTGGATGCATTATTGGATTTATAAGAAAATATCTTACTCGCTCTGTAACAGAGAAACCAAAACATTCACTCATTTCCTCGTGGTTCGATTTCGGTAAAGGCCTCCTATACAATTTGCCAGACTCTCAAATTGGGAAACTGCAGAAGGTACAAAATGCAGCTGCATGCATTGTAACTTTAACCAGCAAACGCAGCCACGTCACCTCTGTCTTGAAAAATTCCATTGGTTGCTCCTGAGGGAACGCCTTGTCTTTAAAATACTTCTTTTAGTCTTTCATATTGTCAATGGAACCTCCCTCAGTTATAACAAATCCTTAATTCACAACTAACAACCCTCACGAACCTTAAACTCCTCCACATCTGGTCTTTTGCAAGTTCACGTTTCAAATAATTCGCGGGGAGAACGGACCCTTGCTCACGCAGGGCCAACCCTGTGAAATTCTCTTCCACAGAGTTTGAAAACCCTGACGTCAGTGACCACCTTCAAGGGCAAGCTAAAGACATTCCTGTATAGTGGTGCTTTTTGAAATACAACCATATATGTTTTAACTTGTAAAGTTCATTCCTGTATTGTATTTTTCTTCTCTTTTCTCTATAAGTTGCTCTGAAGCGCCTTGAGCATCTAATTGAGATGGAAAGTGCGCTCCATAAATTCTAGGTATTAAGCAAGCATACGAAATAACATCATTAGACAAAGTGTTTTGCTTTGCCCCTTCTTAAAATAGGTGAGGAAAGTAACTGCATCTCATTGTACAGTTTGTTAAGACGATTTTTTTGTCTTGTTTGAAAATGAAAAAAAAAAACATCCCTTAATATGTCCATAATTGTAATCTTTAATGATTACCATGTTCTGTGCACAAATATCGTCTTCATATGAAAGACAGATTGTGGATTATTTTTACTCATATTTTTGCTTCCACTAATTAGTAAAAATTGATGAGGAGAAGAGCGGTGGGATGATTTCAAACTGGGGGCGGGGAGGGGGTCAACGCCAACAATCAGCTCTCCTAGCATACATGGAGACTGAAGGGTTGTCTTCCATATGTAGACAGAGGGCGTACTGTCATAGGAGCATGTAGAGTTCCTTTAGAGTCCCTCTAGGAGCATGAGGAGCCTATTTCCGAGAGTCGCTTTTCTACAGAAGATGAGCACATATTATTGTAGAATAGGCAATGCTACGTGCGGATGTCTTTGCAATGTTGTAATGTTGAGGAGAAAAGTTGAACTTTTGCAAAAGACAATCACCCGACACACTTCCTCCGGCTCCAATTGTTTTTAAGATAGCTATCGAATCTGTTTTTATTATGAAGATGATGGAAGCAGTGATTTGGATTTATGCGATGCTGGATGGACGCGTGAAGGCAATGCTTGTTATCAGCTTGTTGAATCGACCACGGACTACCGCTCAGCACTGTCTGCCTGCAGGGCACTCAACGACCTGGGCGATCTCGTCAGCATCGAGCGCGAGTCAGAGAACGACTTCCTCCTGAGCCTCTCAAGGTGGGTTACACAGGATGGGAGGAGAAGGAGGAGGAGGGGAGAGAGAACGGCATTCGACTGGTTGATTTGAATAAATTTGCTAAATTTTATATTTGTGTGTTTGGAGTCACAATATCATCGTTATGTAGCCTTTAGCCGAAGGGGGGGGGGGGGGCACTCACTCACACTCATTTGTGTGACTTTTTTTAAATCTTTTTTCTTTTTTCTTCAAATGTGCTCTTTTTAGTCTTTGTTTTTGTTATCTTTGATCTTTTTATTAATTGCATTTGAATGTATTTGTTATGTTTACGTGATTTGTATCGCAGGGCTCCTTTATTAAGCAGTCCTCAAGATTGAAAGGACTACTCTGTCTAAATAAAACGTGAAATAAAATGAAATAGATATTGTACGTTCAAACGTGATGACAGTAATATATGGAGAGTCAATTGCGTATCATACCAATGCTGCAGGAGAAGCTTCAACCAAGAGAACTACTGGATCGGCTTCAATGACCTGGACGAAGAGGGCGTCTGGGCCTGGACGGACGGGTCCACCACCCCTTACACCAACTGGAACTCTGGAGAACCCTGTAAGAAACAAGCTTGGCACTGCTGATCAATTAGCAACCTTGAGACGTGCTCATTTGTAGTAGATAGAGATTCTAGGCTGAACAATCTCGGTTTCATGATGGTTTTATTTCCGCCGCAGTGCTGCAACAGCATCTACAACACACTGAGCGGTTCTTTATTTCTGGGTGAGGGAATCGGGAAGAGCAAGTGTCCCTGTATTGATATGCCAGATTGAAGTGTACTTAGAAACACTTCGCACTCACAGCTTAGAGTCAAAGTAGAAACGCGACTTTCTTTGGGGAAAGAATGAATGAATGGGGATTACGTACTTATTTCTGTACTTATTTTAAATGTGAACCTGGGGAGCATTTCATCAACATTTTTTCGTCTGACAAGTTGTCTTTCTCCGACAGCTACCATAGTAACAGTCAGACGTTAGTGCCTCTCAGCCAATCAAAGCCGAGGATTTCCCTGAAATTGTCAGCACTGACCATTTAGTCAGTGCTGACAACTTTCATGAAATGCCCTACTGAATTCTCTCTCTCTGTCACGCCCTCTCCCGACGACCCTTCTCCTGTATGGCCCTGTGTGATGCCCTGTGTTTGTCGGGGTGGTAGCCGGTGGGTCCGAACACTGCGGCGTCCTCCGATGGAGCTCGGACGGGACTTGGAATGACGCAGGCTGCTACAACTCCTATGGCTATATCTGCAAATACCCGCTCAACACCAGTAAGTATGCGATACCCCTGCGTTCGAGCACTATCACGACGTATTTCAACAGCCCTGTTATGCCAGATCTAGGTTCATTTCAATTCTTTATTTATTTAGCAAACAATGAACAATGAACAATAAATACAAAGTATCACCAGAAAACCAATGGCTTGTGAGGTGTGATGACCCTTAACATACGGGTATTACAAATCATAATCAAAATCATTGTACCCCTGTACGAACTTTGTAGCAATGCTTTCGTGGTTAATGTATTTTGAGATGATCAAGTGTCGATACAGTTGATCTATACAAACATAGGTGACGGATGTCATTATATTGGAATGTTGTTTTCTCATCGTGTGTGAATCACTTTATATTGCAAGAAATAGATATATAACTTGCATAATATTACGCTGATTAAAGTATACTGTTAATCATTTCACAGAAAAGTCTACACCTTTCACATTGGTAAAAAATGACCATTACTTACCTGTGAATTCTATTCGGGCTCATTTTTTCGACTTTTTGAAAACATTGAAGGTGTTCTTGAGATGAATTCACGCCTAATGCCTATTGTCTCGACAGTGCGACATGTGGCACGATTACCTGACTTAGGGGACTACATCATATGGATTTCGTGATTGACCATCTTAAAAGGAAGACATTCTGTTTTGATAAGAACACTTTTTGGCGGAACTATCCCATAAATGTAGATAGCCGCCAGTCACATTTAAAATCCGGAGAGAGGTGAAGAGATACGTCGTTATTTCACCCCTCGCCTGAGCTGGGCTGGTCATACTACGATGTATATCCGTGTACGTACATAGTGTTGATTCTGAGCCCGTTCTGGTCGTTGTAGTTTCGTGCGCGGAGTGGAAGCGCAAGGGCTACACCTCGAATGGCTACTACACCATCGACCCTGACGGCCGGAACAACGGTGTCGACCCGTCCAGAGTCTACTGTGACATGACGACAGACGCCACCACTGGTAAGACTGCCCTTAATGGCAGAGATTAGGAGAACGTGGGTATAGCCGGGGTATCTCAAAAAAGGCGAAAGTATGAAAACGCTGGAGGCATCTTGTTTTCGGGTTGTCCGTTCGTTAGCCCCGAATACCCTGAGAAGATTGAACTGATTTATTTCAACTTATTACCAGTATAACATTCATGAAACCAATGGCCAGTGTAAAAATGTATGTCAAATCTGACCGAGGTCTTTGCCAAAAGTGAAATCTAATAATACAGCTCCATGCAAACACGGAAGAAATAGGGATCAATTCATGGAGGTAGACTGATGACGTTTTCTGGTTAAGTTCCTGATTTGGTCAATGTTCAAAGATCAACAAACTTAGTGAATATGGTTTAAATTACCAAAATGTTATCTGCAGTTTATCAAAAAAAAAAAAACTAGCTCTGATCATCATCTGATCTAATGGATCACTTCATGGATATTAAGGTCAATTATCTCAGAGGTCGAAGATTATTGCCAAAGAGTTATCTCCTTCGCGATTAGTACCCAGCTGAATTTAAACCAAACATGGTAAAAAAAAAAAAGATGGATTATAACGATCTGCTTCCGTGTATTTAGTCTACATTGTCTTTTCATGCTATTCTTCTCAAAGTTTAAATTGATAAATTCACTGGTGTCACTAAATACAGCAACAAACAAACACCATGCATATAGACACAGATGATATCTCTTTCCTTGGAGGCGTTTCTCCCATTCATTCATCTATGTATCCGTTCTAATCGCACACATCTCCTGGGATCCGTCCGTGCTCTTCGCAGGGATCACCATGTACGAACACCAGGAAGCCTACCGATCCAGGATCACGGGCTCCGAGTCGGCTCTGAGCGCGATTCGATCCATTCGATACCTCGACAACAGCGTCGAACAGGTAGTGGCAGGCATCGACATCAGCGACACTTGTGAGCAATATATGAAGGTACGATGGAAGGGATGTAGGCATGATGGTCGGAATGGTGGTCGTGGGGAGAGTGGGGGGTGGGGTCGGCAGCGATAATGATGAGGGGAGGTGTAGTGTGAACGACGATGGTGGAGGAGAGGATGATGAAGAGAATTGGAAAGGGAAGAGAAGTAATTATAAACTTCGAACGGAACATTAAAATAATGCGAAGAGGAAGGAAAAGGTATTACGAAGGAGGAAGGAATTTAAGGAGAAGGAGGAGAAGAAGGAGAAGAATTAGGATTAACAGAAAAGATGAGTGAGAAAGACAAACATAAGGAAGATACGTAATAACAGCGGGGATCACATTGAATTCTAATCACCCTGAACAAATATATCGATCAAAAACCAATTTGACTTCTTTCTGCATTTCCTTCTTTAACCCTCTCATTACCATGATTACCATTGCCATGATGATGTGAAGTGAGGCAATTGGTCTTTCAATTACCAGTAATGTAAGGGTTAACTCTCTCAGTACCATTGGAATGAAGATGTGTAGTAAGCCAATGGGGTTTTCAATGGCCGGTAATGTTAGGGTTACCTCTCTCACTACCATTGGCATGAAGATGTGTAGTGAAGCAATTGGGCTTTCAAGGCCCAGTAATCATGATAATGAAACTTGTCACAGATGGTAATGTTGATTAACTCTGCGATACAACATAAATGACATGACTGTTTTCCCTTTAGTGGGAGTGCCATGGTTCCTACGTGTCAGGCTACACCGCGTGGTACGACCGGGACGGGAACTATAAGAACTACTGGGGAGGGGCCGACGTCGATAGCGGCAAGTGCGCCTGTGGATCTGCAGGTAAGTTCTACGTGTGTCCACGGTCGTTGCGGGGTTCATACGTATTAAAGTCAACTGTCAGGACATGCTCACCCTCTACCGTGTGTCTAATATATATATATATATATATATATATATATATATACACTTTTGAAATGGCTGCCGAATGAAAAAATATTTGATTCTGGTGAGAATGATTTACATGTATGGATAGCTTATGGTCTCAACTTTCATCTGACACCAAAACCTCCAAAAAGTAATGCTTGCTTGAATGAGCACTGCTTAGTTTTGTAAAGGGTATAAGAATTAGGCTACGCAGGAATTAGCGAGAGGTTGAATATTGAATATTCAATTATGGGTTGTCGAAAAAAAGAATGTCAAAGATGACGGCAATTTATTGTTTAGGTCAATGGATAACCTAAAGAATAGTCAGCCCGTAGCTGAGACATTCCTTTTCTTTTTCAACAAAATGTATTTGAATAATGAATATTGAATTGAACGGGTAGGGGGAGGGGGAGCGGGGGAGGGGGAGCGTGGGAGGGGTGTAAAGGGGCGGGGAAGGCGGCGAAATGAGGCGTTCAAGAGGGTAGATGATAGTGAGCAAGGAAACAGACAGTCCTTCTCTTATTTGATATTTGACAAATGATTATGCAGCCGTGATAATAAGACTTCCTCGAGCTTAGGAGGGAACTCACGAAACATATCGGACTGAGAGGATTGGAAGCATCATCTACTTTTTACCGTGCATCGACTTAATCACCCGGCAATTTATGATCGACGGGAAAGTCGCGGTGTACCGGAAACGAACACCAAATAGTCTCTCATCATTCACCCATTAATATCAGATAGTCCGCCTAAACGACAAAGTAACGCAATGGTGTGTTTTTTGCTACTAGTAAAAGAAATACAACTCTGAATTTGTCTGTCAAATGTCTGGTAGACATTCAACATGCTAGTCATAAATAGGGACTTAAATTCATTTTTTGTGATATGCGCTATACAAGAATTGTTCATCATTATTAAATATCTCCATAACTAGCTCGAGCTGTAGATCACATTGATAAATATGACCGATATCTCATACGTACAAAGATATCACAGCATGAATCGCTACTGCTCTTCATCGTGACACGATTCCTCCACCAGGTAATTGCGCGGGAGGCCAAAACTGCAACTGCAACAACAATGACAACACCTGGCGATCCGACGCTGGCTCCGTGACGGACAAGACGACGCTGCCGGTCACGGAGCTACGGTTCGGAGACACGGGCGACGCGAGCGAGGAAGGCTACTTCACACTGGAGCCGCTTTCCTGCAAGGGAGACGAGTCTTGTAAGGGGGTGTTGTATGGCTTGTACTACTTCTGGTGCAGTATTAACAGAAATTGACTCCATCTGAAGCACTTCAATGATAATACGTTCGTCACAACCCTCTTCAATATGATTATGACATTAATGACTCCCTAAATAATAATGATGATAATAATGCGTTTTATTTATTTATCGCTTTACGTACAATTACATCTTATCACTTTGCAAGTAACGATTTAAAATATCAAACATAATGTAACCGCATAATATGCACATTTCATAAATATCCCATGCTTGTATTTATTGGGACCTTTTTCTGGTGCTAGGGGAATCTTACTAAATTGCACTGCAATGAAATAAATTATGTTGCAATAAGTGGCAGGTAGAGTTAACAGTTTGATTGGACTATATGTCCCATCATCTCATTCTACAGTCCTAGTCACGGGGCGCACTGACTTCATGCTGCTAAGACACGCCCACCTAAGCGGATATAACAACGAAGAGTTGTCAGGGGTGACGCCAGACGACTGCGCAACTCAGTGCGTAGCGGCCACGGACTTCGTCTGCCGCTCCTTTGATTTCAACCCGTCCACCAACCAGTGCTGGCTGAGCGAAGACGATGACGTCAGCGTCGACATCTCGACTGGCACGACCTACCACATGTTTGTTCGAATCTGTAAGTAGCGACCATCATTGGTATGAGAGCATGTTTTCAATACTCCTAAATTCATTTGACATAAAATGCCGAATAATACGAAGGTATTACAACTTGCTTCAAAACAGGCACGACAGGGTATTCTTTTATAGAATCTAAAGGTGTGATTAACAAATTTACGTGTGACTTAATTGTTTTTAATCCATGATCTTAATCCGTTGTATTAGGGAATTGGTCTATTGATTTTAATTAAACTAACATTTAAAATATGTTTTCCTGCATGTGCATTCTTTTGATTTTTTTGTGTGCAGGTTTATCTAGGTGTTGACTAATGTATGCCATCAAAGTTAAGTCGGGAGAAAGCAAACTGTATGATCACCTTAGTTTTCCTACTCTTCGTTGTGTCTCATTATTTCTTTCGATACACTTCTCTTTCCTGCATCTCATATATGTGTGTGTCAACATTGATTTCCTTTGATTTTGTTTCTGCAGGGCTTGCCTAAAAAGCAGGCGCACAGGCTCTAGATAAGACACCATGTTTAAGACTGCATCATGAAGTATATCAGTTTCGAGATTAAATGAATACATACATTGCATTGTGCTTGGTCAACGTTCCATCAGAATTTAGTTCATACGATTAGTTCATTGTCAGCTCTGACGCATGCTATTAGGTAAAAAGGACTGCGCTACAGGTGTAAGATATTGCGCTTTCTACTTTCAACATTCGTACATGCTTTGCCCTAAAATCGGCAATGTACATTTTGATTTTTTTCAATGGAGCTGGTTGATCCTCAATTTTTGCAGAACGTTTACTTGCCACAAAGGTATGAATGTATACATGTATATAGTTTGTCTGTTAAAATTGAAATAACGTCTATATATATATATTTATATATATATAATATGAAAATATGAATTATGTAACCAATTATATTTTATTCTTGCCTCATTGAACAGTTGACCGTATGGAGGATCCATTTGAAGGTCAGTAATGCTTTAATGGATCAGCGTCAATAAGAATATGTTCTTTCTTGCTGATAGCACATTCTCATATACTGTACCTCTTTCCTTTGTATGTTGCAAGGACTGCTCGTCTCAGAATTCAAACCACCTTCGTTTGTTAAACGATGCAGAGTTTGCACCAGTTTTTGTTTCAAACTGTAGGCAGGAATGTGGAATTTATAAAGAAAACATATCACTGCCAAGTGTGCTCAGGGGAGATACCTTGCGTGCATGCTTCGATTCCGCGTGCACGGTACTAGCTGTAGACATGGGGGAGGGGGGAGGGGGTGGTAAAATACATACCTTGGATTGGAAGGTAGGCGTCTTCCCAGACTTTATGCAAGACATACAATGCTACTTCGAAAGCATGTATTTGCTTGATTATGTACTACTGAATTAAAAGCAATTTTCGGCAAATGTGGCCTTGTATGAACATCTCAAGTTTTACAATATTCATAATAGTATTGTGTCTTTTTATCGGGAAATAATTTAATTTGCATTAAATAACACTATAACGAAGTATGTATTCATCTGTATTTTCATCAAATGTTCGGCTCTTAATGGAAATGTAAAGGTAATGTATTTTGCCAATTCACGACAACTATCACAAACGTGAATTTTAAACATTCTTCCACTTACCTGCAAACAAAGTGTAATTTACACATTTTGTCACTATGAGACTACGCTGTTGTAGGCCTATTTCGTATGGAAGTTGTGTGTGATATGACAGTTTCCTGAATTAAAGCAGGTTTTCATTATGCTATGTTCTTGTTGCATTTGCCTTACACAGAGACTACTAGCTGTGACAGCGGGTGGACGGAGCGTAACTCGCACTGCTACCTGCCGGTCCATGACAGTCTAACCTGGCTCGACGCAGAGACTGCCTGCCAGGAGCAAGGAGGTAAGGCCTTAGTCATAACCGGCTGTGCGTGTTTTTGTAGGGAAGCACTCGCTGTTCCGAAGGTTCGTTATTCCGAAGTTTCACTATTCCGAAGGTTCCTTATTCCGAAGGTTCGTTAGTCCGAAAGCAAAATAAGTTTCGTTATTCTGAAGGTTAATTCATTAGTTCGAGAAAGGAAAAAGGTTCGTTATTCCGAAGGTTCGTTCGTCCGAAAAAGAAATAAGGTTCGTTATTCCGAAGGTTCGTTTGTCCGAAACCGTGAAAAGGTTTGTGTTGTTCCGAAGGATCGTTTATTCTGAAGGTTCAGATTAACGAACCTTCGGAAAAACGAACCTTGTTCCGTTTTCGGATTAACGAACCTTCGGAGTAACGAACCTGATTTCGTTTTCGCATTAACGAACCTTCGGAATAACGAGCCCTATTTTATTTTCAGGTTAACGAACCTTCGGAATAACGCCACAAATGCTCGGATTAACGAACCCTTTTTTCGTTTTCGGACTAACGAACATCGAGGTATAGACAATTTACGTGTTTCGGAATTACGAACGTTCGGAATTACGAACCTTCGGAATTACGAACCTTCGGAATAACGAACCTTCGGAATAACGAACCTTCGAAACATCGGACTGTAACCTTTTTGTACGTGCATGTCCGCAGCTTGCGAGCTATCTTCTGCGATCCCTTGCGCGCGTCCTGCGTGCTAGTGCGTGCCTGAAAATACGCACACCTCCTTGCGTCCGACGCCAGGATTTTCTGCGAAACCCGACGCAGACCATCCGCAGAGAGGCGTACGACCGGTAGTGACCATGGTATAGTCGGCATGAGCGAAGCACAATCAACCATGCTAATATTGATTTTGTTTTGACTTTTTATTGAAAAGCTGTTGCAATTAACTTGGTAGTCTTCTCAGAAAACCTTGATATAAGTATTGATCGTCAAACCTCATTCTCTCTCTCTCTCTCTCTCTCTCTCTTTATATATTTATATCTTCCCGTCTGACCCTCACCCCTCTCTCTATTTCTATCTCTTCCTCTCTCCCCTTCTCCCCTTCCCTCTCTCTCACCGCGTCTCGTCTCCGCTCTCTGCCATTCTGCTCTTTCTCTCGCAGTAATTTCATGGAATTGTTGAAAAAGCTGGTATATCTATTTCCAATATATAGGTTCATTACATTAACATAATTGATCATGTCAGGCCTTTTGTATTTCATTATTCGTCCACCATCATGACCATGCCAGGTCATTTGTACATGTATTACATTATTCGTCCATTATTCGTCCTCCCTGTCAGGTCATTTGTATGACATTATTCGTCCACCCTGTCAGGTTATTTGTATTATATTATTCGTCTACCCTGTCAGGTCATTTGTATTATATTATTCGTCCACCCTGTCAGGTCATTTGTATAATATTGTTCGTCCACCCTGTCAAGTCATTTATATGGCATTATTCGTCTACCCTGTCAGGTCATTTAGTGGTGCCAGAAGATGACGACGATTATGACTTCATCAAGAGAACCCTGCGTTGGTCGCAGCCATCCTCCGGCACCTTCTGGATCGGACTCAATGACATCAATGAGGAAGGTGCGTCATCATTATTTTGATCAGGAACAGAAATCATAATAACTTAATTCGAATAATAGAATGATGCTAAAACATATTGATGACTAACTGAATACATAGTCGACGAAAAATAGTATAATGGCCAGATCGTCGCGTCCATCTATTATTGGTGCCGTTAAACTTTAATGTAAATAACCATTATGATGTGTGTTTTTTAAATGGTAAATCTCGCTCCTGTACAATTGATACTCATGCTCTGTAATTTGACTGGCTTGATTCTCGCAGGCACGTGGACCGATCCAGAAGGGAACAGCGTTAGCTACCTGCCCTGGCATACTGGGGAACCGAACGGGGACGGGAGTGAAAACGCAGTGGCGATGTATGCTGACACCACCGACCTCCTCATCGACGTCACCGTAGAAAATACCTACTACTACGTCTGCAAGGCTGCAGTCGGTACGTCCCGGTTGGTATGGTCGTCTCTTAGACCAAGAAACCCAGAGTTGGGCCCAAAAGTTTACGCACATCCGTAATGCTTGACATAAACCATGAAGACTTTGCGTACACTTCAAAAGTACTTTAGACCGTTTTCAACGGGGTGGTTGGTTACACCTCTGTCTTCACTTTCTACAAGTCAGATGCCGGGATATATGAAATGGGGTCTGCAGCATGTGCTTTGTTTACATATTCATTGTCACATATTAAGAAAGCCATACCAAACATGTGAACAAATAGTGCATCACTGAGTGCGTTCTCCATTGCTCCTCAATGATTGTGTTGAAGTTCTTTCAAGTGACAGATGGGTCTAGATTGGTCTGTAATGGTAATGTCACAACATGTAAGGTGACTGTATGGACAAATACACGCCCGGTGTTACACGTAGTGGGGTGACTAATGGTTTTACTTTTCGTTCACTCTAGTAATTATCGTATTCAAAGCGAAGTACATATTGGGAAAGGAGTTGACACCGCTCTATCATGTAAATGAAATCAGACTTTCGTTGAACATTGCTCTGCCCTCCAGAACGTAACGAACGAGAGGTAAGAAGTGATCCATTATTTGCTTTCGATTCGAGCAGGCGCGGGGGCGATCTCCCAGCCGACCACGCACCCGCTGTGCAGCAGCGGCTGGGCCTGGGACGACCACAGCTGCTACCTGTTTGGCTCTGATACCAGGACCTGGTCCAATGCTCAGTCCTATTGCCAAGACCAGGGAGCCGATCTCGTCACCATCGAGTCCGATCGGGAGTTCAACTTCCTGGTCAACTACTATCGACACCGATACTCGACAAGCCGCCATTGGATCGGGTTGACCTACAGATCCAGTGATGGTGAGAATGTGTGTTCCCTTCCTGTCTTCGACCAGCTGCTTCTATGTCAAACTAGGAGCTACATTTACAAGGAAAGGTTGTTAGCATCAAGTCATGAGCACTAGTAGGAATGCTTTATCATGAAGTATTTCAATAATATTGATTTCATGAGCGTCGAGGTGTAGAATAGTCTTTTAACATGTTTAAAGGAGGGGACGATTATCTTCATCAAAATATGATAAACGTGTGTCTACCATTTCCATCTGTCTATGCCATTGGTTGATATACAGATAGATTTTCCTTTCATTTCATAATGCTATTATACCTGTATTGATTGGATTAGAATAATTGGACTGTGGCTAAATATTTATGTCGTTAAATAAACAAAATGAATACTCTAGCGAGGAGAATAAAGTCTATCAGAAAGTAAGTGTAATGATGATTAGACTTGGCTGTTTGTTGATGTTTTCATATTCACCCGTTAGAAGTAATTAAATCAATCAACAACTACTGAAGACTTGTAAAAGAAAACCATGTGGATTCTAATCATCGATGACTATGTAAAGAACGTGATCTTTGGTCGTTTATGCGGACGATGATTGGTGTAATTTTGACATCTTGAGCTGTTTTCACCTCAGATGCTTACCACTGGGAGACGGAGTACTTCACCTTGCCTACAACCAGCAGCTACTGGCTGAGCGGACAGCCGGACGGAGGGGCAGACTGCGTCGAACTCTACACCTCCAACAGCCTCAACGACCTGTCCTGCTCCACCTCCATATCCTACATCTGTGAACAAGATACATGTAAGTGCGACCAGGCTAGGAGCTATCGCAATACACGCGTATCACTGGCGCAAATCGAGTAAGTTCAAATAACTACTCACGATATTTTCTAGGGACCTTTTGTTCCTCCTATCTTTTCTTATTCATTTCACTGTTATCATTCCTCCTTTCTCTATTCTCTGTCATCCTCTCCGTCTATCTCTTTGTCTTTTTTCCCCCATGTCGCTCTCTCGCTGCACGGGTATGTTTTAATATGTCTGCATGTGTGTTGGGGTATATTCTTGTATGATTATTATCTCTAATGATTATTATTTTTTTTTGTTATTGCCATATGTAATGTTAAATCCATATTTCTTGTACAGAGCCCCATATTAAGCTGCACTTCCTTTAGGGTCCTTCCAAATGATTCTGTAATCATTTGTTTGTGTATGTATGTCATGTTGTTTTATTGGAAAACATATTTACCCGTTTCTGTCTTTCTCCCTTCCCCACCACATACCACGGCAATGTTTAGACCCGACCTCGTACCCGGGGAACTTTGCGGCCGTGGTAGCTGGGACGAGCGCCGCTACACTGTCCTGGGGAGCTATACCCCAGACAGTCCAGAACTCTGACGTCAACACGTATAAGGTTAGTTCTTCTCCCTCTCCCATCGCACATCTGTCTCCTCTCATCTGTCTCTTTCACTCACCCTCTGTTCCTTTGACTTGCTGTCTCACCCCTCTCAGTTTCTCGTTTCATCTTTACGTCGCTCATACCCCGGTTTCCCTTCCTCGTTTCGCCTTTTCTTATTCTTGTTCTGCTCTTAAGCGAAATCAGGAGTTTTGTTATTATGCGGTTGATTTTAATTGTTTATAATTTTTGTTAAAGGCAGCAATACATGATGAGTTATAACCCCTGTTGTACTAGTTACTCCAACGCTCATTTCATTAATTCGTGCACTTCCCCAGATTCTGTATTGGCCGCTGGACCAACGGAACACCAGGACCAAATCTGTCAACGTGAGTTCCTCGGAATCATCCTACTATCTGAGTGATCTTGATCCGGGCTTGGTGTACGAGTTTGTGATCATAGCCGTCAACGACTACGGTGAGGGGCCCGAGAGCGACCCTCCCGTCAATGCGACTCTGGATGCTACACGTAAGTTTGACCACCCTGGCACACTTTTCAGAGAGGAGGGTGTTTGTGTGTGTGTGTGTTGGGGTGGGGGGGGGGGGGGGGGTGGGGGGTGTCTAGGTAAGGGGGGTGAGGGGTGAGATGAAATAAATCGGGAGAGAATTGAGACCACATTTCACGCTTGCGTATCTTCTTTCATTTCTCGCCTTCCCCGGCCGCCAGCCTTACGCAGCTTTGTACAGCTTCTCAGTAGCGCTAGCTAGCCTTGATGCATCAAACACCGATCTAGGAGCCCTTTTTGTCTCGCCCACCGGAGGTGAAGGCGAGACTAAGGGATCCAAATGGCGTCCGTCCGTTGTCCGTCCGTCGTCCGTCCGTCGTCCGCCGTCGTCCGTCGTCCGTCACAAATGTTAAAGTTTACCTGCAAGACTCTCTTTTGACAAATAACTTCACATGGGTTGCTTGGATTACAACCTAACTTGGGTCATAGATGCACTGGGGGTACCTTCATGTTATGGTGCCATTGGAGGTCACAGGATAAGGTCAAAGGTCATTTGAGGTCATACGTTAAAGTTTACCTGCAAGACTCTCTTTTGACAAATAACTTCACATAGGTTGCTTGGATTACAACCTAACTTGGGTCATAGATGCACTGGGGGTACCTTCATGTTATGGTGCTGTTGGAGGTCACAGGATAAGGTCAAAGGTCATTTGAGGTCATACGTTAAAGTTTACCTGCAAGACTCTCTTTTGACAAATAACTTCACATGGGTTGCTTGGATTACAACCTAACTTGGGTCATAGATGCACTGGGGGTACCTTCATGTTATGGTGCCGTTGGAGGTCACAGGATAAGGTCAAAGGTCATTTGAGGTCATACGTTAAAGTTTACCTGCAAGACTCTCTTTTGACAAATAACTTCACATGGGTTGCTTGGATTACAACCTAACTTGGGTCATAGATGCACTGGGGGTACCTTCATGTTATGGTGCCGTTGGAGGTCACAGGATAAGGTCAAAGGTCATTTGAGGTCATACGTTAAAGTTTACCTGCAAGACTCTCTTTTGACAAATAACTTCACATAGGTTGCTTGGATTACAACCTAACTTGGGTCATAGATGCACTGGGGGTACCTTCATGTTATGGTGCCGTTGGAGGTCACAGGATAAGGTCAAAGGTCATTTGAGGTCATACGTTAAAGTTTACTTGCAAGACTCTCTTATCACACATAACTCATCACATGTTGCTACAATGGCAATCAAACTTGGATGATGGATGCACTGGGGGCACCTGCATGTTATTGTGCTGTAAGAGGTCACATGATAAGGTCAAAGGTCATTTGAGGTCATACGTTAAAGTTTACTTGCAAGACTCTTGCTGAAGGCTTCCTAACTTGTGCACAGAATTGTGTTAGCATGTGTGAGCATTACTGATGTAGATTTAGGCAAACATTACTCATGCACATTTATGCAAATTTATTCAAAGTCACTATTTTGCACCTGATTTTGATGTTGTCTGTTTAAAGTTGCTTATTTGCGTAGCAACGGAGATCGCGATATTTCTGGTTATTTTCGCAAGTGGGCGAGACACAATATTGCTAATGCCTTTATTGTGTCTTCATAACTTGTTTTGGCCGTCTCATTTGCATTATTTGTGTCGTATTTTCTGGCCAGTAACTTTATAAATAAATCTTTCCTTGTTTGAAAAATGATGAACGCTGTAATTGATTTAGACTTAACAATTTCTCTTGGTTTGCTTGGATGTGAGCTTTTTAAGTCAATATTGATGTAATGAAATCTCAAATATCTTAAATTAGGTCCAGCAATGAAAGATCACCACAAGCTCAGATCTATCATTAATAGCATTATCATTGAGTGGTCATCGTTACCGTAGTACCATGATGTCAAGATAATTATAAAGATAACGATAAGATGATGGTTATAAATTGAATGATGATGCTGGCGAGGGTGATGACGGTAGGTAAAAGGTATGATGATCTTGAGTTCATGTTATTTTTTTATTTTTTACATTCACAGTGGTTCGCACCTCACAAATCAGAAAGGCCAACTTTGTTCTGCAGAAAGGCTTCAAGTTAGAGAACCACGCCCTCTACGTGATGGAAGCGTACAGTCTGGCTGACTGCGCCAACTTCTGCACTACAGACAGCAGCTGTCTGTCTATCAACTTCCACACCTACTCGTCTGGGCCCAAGAAACCCTGCACGCTCAATGGCGACACACACACCGACAATGCAGCAGACTTCACGTCCGACATCGAATACACTTACGCTGGCATCGATGGTTTCTAAATGATTATGATAAATCAAAGTTTTGAGTATTTATGAATGATTATTTTATATGATTTTACCTATTTGAGGACTGAATTCTGTACAGGAAGTGACCAGTTTTATTGATTTTTTGCAAATGTTATTGCAAATCTAAAGATTTCTACATAAAAACAAGTTAATGATGGTTTCAGAGTGGTCAAGAAGAGTAGTGATGGTAGTGATGTGGATTACTAGTGTTATTATGTGCCAAATCAGTGATAGCTTGAACAATTATGACATAGGATTTTTATATATATAGATTAGATGTGAAACGACAAGTTTACCCCAATCCAAATGTCATAAACGTTAATCTAGGGTGTCCTTTCCTTTATTCCACCGCTACGTTCAATGAAAAAAGAGGGGAGAAGTGGTACGGCTGAAATCTAGCATGAGGGTTGTTTTATTTCATTCTTTTTTCCGTTCCGTAGATTTTTTTATCTATCAGTTTTGTACGTGAGAGAACCTCATCGAATTGGTTTACTATCTGCCAGATCTAGAAAGGGAAGTAAGAACTCTTGAAAAGCCATGTGTGTATATATTTGTATATATTTGCCCCAGTATATTGCGCCAGACAAATCTCGTTGAGGGGCATGCTATATTATATTATATTATATGGTACAGGGAAGGTAAACTGTACAGAGTGATGGGAGCCTTCTATACACAGAAAAGTGTGAACATGCTCATGTATAAAAATTATTATGTCGATAAAATGTAAAAAGAAAGAGCTTTGTCATTATAATGATGTGTGAAACTTGTTCATAAAATCATATTTGATTGTTACATGGATAGATAATTGGTGAAAATGTATAATAATATCTCTATATTAAAAAAAGACGTCAACACATGTAATATACAGTTTCAATCAGATACATAATAACCTTTCAGATGCAGAGAGTGTGCAGTGTTCCGAATCAACTGCATATTAACATGATTGATGTGCGTGGAATTCGCACATACGACATTTGCAGGCTAGTTTCTTTCTTCTTCTTTTTTTTTTCTTCTACATTCCTTCCTTGCTTCGCTGTTTTAGAATAAACCTCTAATCAGCTCAAATATAATTTTGTTTTGGCCTGAGGTTTTTGCTGCTTCGATAATCATATTCAATGTTTTCATCGATGTTCTGGCATTCAATCGATGCCCCTGTATTCACGAAGCCAGCTCAATACACCTGCCGCGTGCGCTCAATTTGCCAAGGCAAAAAAGGACTGTTTACCACCAGTTGTATGGCCAATGAAATGAAAATCTTTGAATAAAGTTTGTATTAGAGAAAAAAAATCAATCAGCCTTGATTGATTAAAATATAATTTCTTCAGGGACTATAACAATGTAATAAATGTTTTATTGTAATATACACTCTGTAAGAACATTGATATAAAACATTGAATGACTTCAGATTTGATCATTTACTTCGTAAATCTAACGGAAATGTAATTTATCTAACATATATTTAAATAACGAAACGCTTACTCAGTGTTCATAGTTTAAAGAAAGAGGGGAAGTGAAGGAGAGTGAGAGGGAAGAAAAAGAAGTATGAGAGAGAGAGGGGGGGGGGGGGGTTGGGGGTGGGGGTGTAATGAAAACGGAACAGTGAGATATATCTATTGCGATACATAATTATGTCACGGTGCCTGCGTTTTTCACTACCAAAGTCCCCTCACGAGCAATGATTTAGCTGGCGCCATCGAGATGGGAAATGGTTTTATATACTCTATCATATTCTGACATGACGTCACAATCCACAGTCAAATCCACTGTCAAAACATGGGTGAGAGTTCTATCTAGAAAATCATATTCAACTAGTTTGGTGCCATTTTGCACAATTAATACATACGATTTAATAGACATATGACTGAGGTTCAATGAATAAATTAATTCTTTGATAATCATTATCCACAACAAATCACGTGAAAATATGCCCTCCAGCTACATCATATTTTGTAAAGAAGAACATTTTACATGTGCATTGACTGTACAAGTCATGACGGAGCATTGGAAATTATTTTCGAATGAGGAAAGATGACTAGCATCTGCCCGATCGAAACATTACTGTTCAGAGGTGTCGTCATCGAAGCCTCATTTTGTCCAGCCAAGCAAGCACGTCGGCTTTTTTCTTTTCACTCAAGTAGGTTGCCTCATCCCCATCCTTGTTCTTCTTCCTCGCATTGTCTCTCCACTTTAATGCCACTTTCATGACCGGATCTTTCTTGGGTTTGGACTCCTGCTGCCAGAGGCTCACCGTGTCTTCCTTCAAGTCGATGGACGTCTTCGAGAACCGCTTAAGAGACTGTCTGCGCATGCGGACCTCAGGCATCCCGGTAGAAGGAAGCAAGACGTGTCCGTTGTCTACGTCTGTCGAGAGGAATGTGGGTTGCACGTGGACGTCAGATTTCCCGCCAATTCTGAGCTGATCACGGGAGGTCTCGCAGATATCTGGAGTGAAGCGCTTTGGCGGTGGCGCGGGTTTGAGAGTGGGACCTGGGGAGAGATATCGTGGAGACACACCTCCACGTCGCTGCTGCCACTCACTTTTCTCCTGGTGTTTGTTGGTAAAGAGGCCGTACAGCTCTGGGCAGAACTCGTTCTTAACGGACAGCTTGGTCCGGCTTGCAGGGAGGTTGAAGGCGATGCCCTGTGAGATGGATTTCCGCGCAATGGCGCGACGAATGTCACTGACCTGCCTGTCTAGGGACTTCCTAGGTACTCCAGGATATGCCCATTGTGTCCGGGTGCGGGCCGAACTGCCGAAGGTGGGCAGCGAGAACGCATTCTCACGTGAGACCCTGTCTAAGGAGTAGTTGGTGGCGCTTTCCCATGCATCAGCCTCAGCCTCAACACGTGTCCTTGCGGAAGACGGAATCCTTTGATCACCGCCCTCTCCGTTTACCTCACTGGGCATATATTCCTGCTCGGGCAGCGACTCGACGTCATCGTCGTCATCGACATTGGCATCTCCCGCCCAGGCGGACGTGGGTGGTGGGAATGATGAGGAAGCCTTCCTTGTAATGGAGTCTCGGATGGCCGCCCAGTCTGGAAGGTCTAGGGATGGGACCGAGTTCCGTGATTTAAAGTCTGTCGGTGGCCGATGCACCTGTCTGAAGACCTCGTAGACAGTACACATGGTTACAGGGGTCACTTCGCGGAGGAGTTAATCAAGATGAGGGGTACATTGACTCTTCATTACAAGTTGTAGGGAGTGAATCCGCCTGCACGAAGCCTCATATTTGGATCTAGGAAAGAAACACAAAGAGTTGTTTTAGTATCGATGGTATACAACCAACAGTTTCATTTTGTTATTAACATTGTTTCATTAAAATATTTGGCTGGCCTAAAATCACATTTTTTGTTTGACATTTACACGATTGCAATCGAAGTTTATAATGACACGAACGTAAATGGTAATGCATTATCCTTGTCTATCGGGAAGTATCATCGACATATATCTATAATGACGTTATTCATGCATCAGCCAATCAATCATGAAATATCTTGCAGTAATAGATAAGCACACATAATGTCAACATAACAATTTACATGACTAAAAACGGTTTTGGCGATAATGGCAATAACAATTTAAAAAAAATACCTCAATGCATTAGTGAGTATTGACAGTATATCATTCAGACATTTTGCGATATTGCCATTAACTGGTATATTTTAGTATCACACATCTCGCATTCAACATGACCTTACTCAAATAAGTATGTCCAGTTTATGCGTTGCACCTGTCGATCTATTAATGATCTAATATAACTTGGCTGATTTGTGTAGATATCATGACGAAGACTGTGAAATGGCTTAATATGTATACGCTTCATACAGTGTCATACAACATGTGCAAGGTATATGACATGTTAGGAGTGATGAGGTGGAAAAACTAGAGGCCGGTAGATATGCTCGCATCATGACCGAAATATAACCTCTTTTTGATTAGGGTTTTACAGGGTTTTGTAGATAAAATGATTCTAGGAATAAATATCAAAGAAAAATAAAATCATTCAGGGCCATTTCATGTAGAGAATGGTTTGTGAGTAATTGTATATCACGGTCCACGTGCGGTTTCTTTATGTACTTCATAATTTCTTCAAAAATATATTAAGAAAACAGTACTAATAATGATATAACATAATAAGAACACTAATGATGATCAAAATATAACATTTAAATGTTAAAAACAATAGAGTACCAGCAGTAGACTTCAATAATGCAGTATACAGTGGGTATGGAATCATATACTATTTCTAAACGAGTAAAATGTAGCATCGTTTAGATATGGCATACAGAATGACATGATTGATGGTTAAACATAATGGAATCTTAGAAAGCCCGATGCAAGCTAAGGCAGCTTTGGCACCCCACAGTCCTCATAATTTTAACCGGTACTTTGCAACACGGGAGCTGGGATATCTTCTATCGTGGTCAGGTTGTCGTTTGTACGCTTATGTTTTACATTATTACTTTCAACAAACAGTTGCTACGTAAATTTCTTAAATATTGATTGCTGATGATAGACAGTACAAACACAACGGGTGCTAAATATCACCGTACAATAAACTAAAGCTTCCGTCGATTTTAATTTGATTCAACCACGATTCAACGATGTTACGCTGTCGGTTGTCAAGGCACGGCAGCTAAGATATGTCAAAGAAAGTGTTATATTAAAGAAAATCAAGGATTGCATCTCACCAGCCTGGTCAGTCTTGCGGTGGCACTAGGTCGATTGGCTGGTCAGCTGGTTGGCTGGAACATCGAACCTTGGACATGCTGGGCGAACGGGGAGTACATCTTGTGGCGGTGTCGTTTATGCAAACCAAAGTGCTACAGCGATTGTACCGTGCGCACTTAGATACAAGCAGAGGCCTTTCAGAAGAACCGCCTCATGATTTATTCCTTACAATATCGATTGATGGTACTCGTTATGAGCACAACACCGTTCCTTTAAAGAGGAAGGACATATGAAAAAAAACAACAATCGGACTATGTTCACATCTAACAGAAGTATGTATGGGACACGGGCTGAATAGTAAAACATTGTCACATACGATAAATAAAATTGCTGTAATTTTTATAAACCTGAATCTACATGCAGCGCAGCACATTTATTAAAAAAAGAAAGTCCGGTTGCATTTTGAGCACAAAAATGATATCTGAAATAAAATCTGGTATACAAAATTCTTATTCCTAAGAAAGGCGGAAAGTGGCACGACTATGGTATTATCACACATCACTTTGTGTTGCCTTCTACACCTAAAAATATTGAATGGATAGAGGAACAATAATTTGTGAATGTGAACAATAGAGGTAGTTCATCATGTTCATGTAAGCGTAACAAACTCGGAGGAATAATAGATTACCCTTATTGATCATGTTGATTGTTCGTGGGATGTTTGGTATTGAATTTATATCTAACAACATAGCATACATAAAAAAGAGAAGGGGTGGGGAAAGAGGAGCTCGGGAGAGCGGAGGTGAGATAGAGAGAGATAGAGAGAGGTCGACAAACAAATAGAGAGAGAGAGAAAGAAAGAAAGAGAGAAAGTGGGGGAGAAAGGAAGATAGAAAAGAGGAGATACTGTGAAAAAAAATAAAGAGAGAGATGGAGTAATTTGCAATAGCTGGAAGAATGAAGGAGTGAAAGAGAGAGAAAGTTAGAATGAGAGACACAGACACACCGACAGAGAGACAGAGACAGGGAGATGTCAACCTTGCAGAAAGCACAGGTTTTGGTAACCTAGATATCAGGCAGCCAGCTCTCCGTGCTAGACATGAGAGGTGCTGCATCGATCTGGCCGGGTCCAATGAAAAGAGGAGGTTCGTTCAGCCCCATTATGCTGCACAGCCTTATGTGGCGAGCAATCGATTCCTATCGATTACCCTCTGGGAGGGGTGAAGTGAGTGAGGAAGTGACTATTTTTCACCCCTCTCTACCCACAACAAGCATTAACGGGCGGCGAAGATGGTGGGGTGGTGGTAGGGAGTGGGGGGAGGTCTTGAGGCTTACAGAACGTGGAGGAGATAGGGTGGATGGAAATTGATCAGTCTGGGATCAGGATTTTGTTTTTAAGTACAAAATTGATTTGGATGAATTTACATGATTTAGAGTAATATTATTTTTTTCTTACATTATTGCGCAATTCCAGAAATATAGTCCTTTTGTATATACACTTTTTGTATTTACATCGTAAACACATAAAATTAGGGTTCTACTTAAAGCCGCAGAAGCAAACAATAATTCGTGGTCGTCAAAGCCATTGCCAAATATCACTGCCAAGAGATTTTATCCGGAATTCTTTAAAAATTCATTTCACTAAAAGGTTAGTTAAGTCGTCTTGAAGAGGTCTACTGTGTGTCTTTGGAATCCTCTGCTCTTCTTGGCAGCTTCTTTGCTGCTCTTGGCTACTTGCTTGGCTTATTTTAAGTATTGGCATTCATGTCTGCTTTTGGTGGCTTTTAGTAGGACTGCACACTTAAAGAAGCCACCAAATCCTTAGTCAATGCATCAATCAAAACTTGCATACATGCATCAGTCAGTCACTCACTCACTCACGCAACCAACAGTGAGCCATTCATCCATTCAACGGTAATTCTGTTTACTTGGCTTTGGAAGTGAGTAAACTGTATAATGTTTTGATCTTTTGCTCAGGACACCAAAGGCAGAGGTTGCCTTTAATCGTGAAAGATGTCTCTTCGCCATGTACGCAGCTTTCCGTGACGAGCTGCTGACGGCGCCCGTGCTTCACTGAAGACGCGCCTTCTAGCCGTCTCCTGGTGTCGATCCCTTTGCCCTTGGCGCGCCCAGGGCTTTGTGTTTGATGTCTCTAGGGATTCCGCCTGACGTCTTTCAATCGGGGGAAACAAAGAAAAACAAGAGCGACAAGTGCGAAGGACACAAATATCAATGACGGGATCGGTAGTAAATGAAAGACTAGGCAGCGTGACGGACTACCAAGACAGTTTCAACACATCGCTATCAAAACAGGCAAAAGAGCTGATGAGAGCAAATTGGAAAACAACATGACGCTTCAACATGCAGGGCATGTGATGAACTCGTTGTTTTGAATTTAATATCAATATTACATCACACTTTTATCTCATACCGAACTTTAACTTCAATTAAAGTAAAATCGGAAAGACTGGTATGTTTCATGACCTGGGAGATTAGCACTGCAGCGGGACAAAATACGTCATCGAATAATACTGCTCAGTCAGAGCGCAATCTTACAATCTCACTTTGAAGTCAGTTACCAACTTGAAAATAGAGTGAAGTGACCTTCTAAAGATAAATTATTATTCAAAACATTGAAATTATATCATATTTCATACCATATTCAACAATTTATATTTCTGTGTCATATTTTAAGAATTCGTATTTTTAAATCTATATTTCATATTTATATTGTTCTTATTGCTATTGAGCAGTAGATACGTGGGATCGATAAGTATGTCTCTATTAGTAAATCTATGCTTCTAGCAATCATAGCCTCATATATATTTCGGATTAGCTAAAATTCATCCATTTGTATATCCTTTTACAGGCCAAAAATATGAAGTCGTGTAAGTAGTAAGTACCATGGTATAAACTTTGAAGTCAGTTACCAACTTGAAAATAGAGTGAAGTGACCTTCTAAAGATAAATTATTATTCAAAACATTGAAATTATATCATATTTCATACCATATTCAACAATTTATATTTCTGTGTCATATTTTAAGAATTCGTATTTTTAAATCTATATTTCATATTTATATTGTTCTTATTGCTATTGAGCAGTAGATACGTGGGATCGATAAGTATGTCTCTATTAGTAAATCTACGCTTCTAGCAATCATAGCCTCATATATATTTCGGATTAGCTAAAATTCATCCATTTGTATATCCTTTTACAGCCAAAAATATGAAGTCGTGTAAGTACCATGGTATAAAGAACATAATAACTTTCCCCAGAGTAAAGGAAGTGAACAACATATTGATCGTAACATCCTAGGGGACCCGTGAACTAACAACTCCATTTGGAATATCGCAATCTAAGCAATTTCATCTGATTATTGCAGAGACATTTCTTGACAACTCTGTATTAAGATATGACTATATTATGTAGGGAAGTGAAGATTTCATTGTTAAATTCAAATGTAATTTTGATTTGAAGATTAGTGTGACCCGGCAAAAATGTGGACAAAATACAAAATATTACCTCACTGGTAATTGTCATATTTCACCAAATTATGTCGTTGTGGCCCAATGGAATGTTTCAAAGCATTTAATAATGTCATCCGATGGAATGCATTCCTTATCCTGGAGAGGGTAAATATGAAAAGATGCACGTTCTAAGAACTTGTTAATATATTTCAAATAAGAAAATCTTCCACATTTTATCTAAAATTGTTACAATGTTATTACACAGCCATACACTCTCTAAATGATTGGTTTAAAAGAGAGCAACGATTACATGTATATTCAAAATGCACTTTGCTTCTGTTATGTTCCAACAGTGTTTTGTTTTTACAAGCGTACGTTTTTTTTTTTTTTTTTAATAAACTCAGCATTAGCAATCAAAAAGGGAAATAGAAGAAACTTAAAACAGAAACAAAATTTCGCACAGAGTAAGGTATGATTCATATAGAAACAAAAATAACACGTAATATTGTATTGTCACCTCAGCAAAAAAAAAACGTATTGTGTATACATGTAGGCCTATTCGAACATGTTGATCTTACTTTTTCATACAACGATTCAAACATTAAAGATATTGCATTCAGCCATGCTATCTAATTTATCGTGGAAATCGCCATATATTTCAGAAAAGGAGAGTCGAGGTACATTATGTGTCAGTTCAGTGGACTGATGGTGACGTCACCATCATCGTCATCCACACTCGCTGCCAGGGTCAGGTCGCCTACTGAGTTGTTGACATCGTCGAGCCACTTGCTGATGCGGTCGTTCAGCTCACATTGTTCGTCGTCGTCATTATGGTTTAATTCGCCATTGCAGTACGTGTACTCATTGACGACGTCGTCTTCGGGTTGGTGGATGTGCTCAATGATTTGTGGGTCATTATTGTTAGTTATAGGTGGAGCTTTGGGAGATGTCTCGTATGGCGTGATCTCCACAAGCCGTCTCGGAATGGAACTCCCGTTGAGATGGTCACTGTGACCGTCCATGGAGTTGGAACTGAGGCTAAAGCTCGCCCGATACCTGCGGCCATGGTGCCTGATGACTGCCTGGTCAGCGGCTTGGTCAGGTGCTAGGTCGGTAGTCCTTGCCTCGCCACCTCGCACCCTCGAGTCTTCTTCAAGGAGCGCAGGGTTGGTGGTACCGTTGCCTTCCATGCGCCGACAGAAGTCGCCCACTTTAGCCGCGACTTTGTTGAACTCGCGCTCCGAGTGTTGGACCAGCCTCCGCTTGACCATGGACGAGCTGGAATACCGCCTGGACCTTACATTGGCTGCAGGCAGCTGACCAACGTTGAGAGCATCGCTCCTCTGTCTGGTGAGGACATTGGCGAGCGTGAGTCCAGTTGGAACGGAGAGTGACCGTCGCAGTACCGGTCGCCGTTCACTCCTGCCGCCCGGCAAGCCCGAACTTGACGTGGGAGGACTAGGGAAGTTACGAACCTGCGCGGAAGACGAACGCAGACCACCTTGAAGTGCATAACACGCCGATATTGGAGCCGACTTCAATGCTCGTCTGGTGTTCTGCATCAGAAGAAGGCGTTCTGGAACACTCAATTTTTCTGACATGGCATCTCCTGGTTCTTCATTGGATGGGAGGCTGAATGACACAGACTTTCGTAAAACTCGTTGCGCCGGGGGGACTTTGCCACCAGCCATATTCTTATAATGTTTGCTTTATTTCTTTATTTCATATGCAAAAATTGTCTGATCCATTTTTGATTGAGGGTGTCCGACTAGCATCACTTCTTGGCTCCTGTTGTCTACATCCTTCACACGCCCGATGTCCAGTCAAGCTGCTGCTCCTAGATGCAGATAGAGAAGGATTTGAAAAGACGAGAAAAAAAAGACAAATCAAAATCAAAGTAGAATTAAGTCCATTAGTTATGTGAAGTTATCCATAATTCATTTCATGAAAATGGACTCTGAAACATACGGGCAATGCGCAACGGGGTACCACCTATCATGGTCAGTCCTTCCAGAATTCAATCATGAATAAATACTATTACAGTCCAACTTTCGGTAACACCATGATTATACTTGCAGGATATTCAACCCACTTATGGAGTGAAAGAAGGAAAGGGATGAGTGAAAAGAGGAAAGAGAGATTTTTACTGTATAACACACAAGACGGTCTTGAGCTTAGTTTTCGATGTTTACACTGAAAACAATCGGATGGAATGGAAATAGAAGATGACGGTGATGATGGGCGTTGAGAATTAGTCACACAGTATTTATACACAATAGACAGAAAAAGAAAGAGAGAAAAAGTGTGCTGAGAAAAATATGTTTTGAAGCAAACTATAGGTTTCATTTAATATCAGAAAGAGAGAGTAGCCTATCAGTCTCGACATTTCGGACAATGTGCTCTGCCCGTCATCCGTAGAAAAACCTAATTTCCTTCTTTCACCCCAGTGAATTGAATATCTTACAACAATACCACTACAGGGCGTTACAGAAAGTTTGACTAAGTACTGTTGTCTACATTGTATGTATTAGTACACGGTTACCATGGAAACGTTAACAAAAATCAAATCATGTTTCTAAGCTTTTTTCTCAGCTCCCGTGTGCATGGTTGACTCGCTCAGTACACTGGGATCCGCAATGGCCTCATAACATGGGATATGAGTAATACAAGTTATGTGCACTGCATTATCAAATACAAATCATTATTACTGAGACGCATAGGGCCTACTCCTTAATTTTGTTAATGTTACAAAACACTCGACAGATTTCGTTGAACCATTTGCAAGCTTGTATCGACTCTCTTATTACGATCAACAGCATTGTCCAGTAAACAGCGCGTATAGGCCGGCCATCGCCCCCCCCCCCCCCCCCCTCGGAGCCCGGAAGAAAATAGCCCATTGACCCTTCTAGGAGGGGGCGCCCATTGTCTTCTCATCGACCTCAAGAGCTACCCCGCTGCTTGTCCACCCATCCTCAAAGATGCGCCCATTGTCTACCCCATTGTCCACTCCTCACCCAGACCTTTGTTCCACGACCAGGGAAGAACAGTTATATGTAAATAGAGGCATTACCAGTGGCGCATCTCCGTCGAAAGTGGTTTAAGAACGAGAGCAATGGGAGGGGGGAAAGTATTGAAATCGCTGCCTGACTCTCAAACCACCTCTTTGTAATGAAGAGCACTTAAAGTTCAAGTGATAATCTGTTGGAGCCCAAAGGAGGCTCCCCACGGCTTGATATATACATGTAGATATATTAATAGACCACTCTGTCACTCTCACAGGAAAGGCTGCTTCCTAATAAGCCGCTCTTGATATTATTCTCGAACTAGATGTAAGTCTAGTATGATAAGACAGATAGGTCCAAAAAAATATCCCCTGCACCTGCATACAACTGCGTTATGTAATGGTAAAGGCAAATGCTGTTTACTCTACTATGGCTACACAGGCGAGGTAGTGAATTCGTGCATCGAATCTACTCACTGCCTGAAAGGCACCCAATATCAGACCAAACTCAGGCCAATGAAGAAAGAGAAGCGAAATAAAGAAAACTGACAAAATCAACAATACAAAAAGTACAAGGATATATATGGCATATGAAAGGGTAGATTGGACGATGTCAAAAGAAGGGTGATTTTGTGTTTTGTATCGCAGAGTAGAGATTTTTGAAGCACTTCACTTGGTTATCAAATTTAAAAGATTCATGCATAACGATCATATTTGTCATGTTTGTATGCCCACTTTCAAGCACGCATTTAACAGCTCGCCAACCCGACCCACAGTGGTAAAGGGTTTGAGATACTGGCACGACTCTGTGACTGTGAGAGCAACATTGATGTTACTAATAAGGTATCAAACCGGCCTGTCTTCAAGGATCTTGAGCATTTTAAGTCCAAACTGCATTATGGTGTTATTCAATAATCGGGCCTGGCTGCAGTAGACTTATCATTATCAATACCTTCTGTGGTTTGCCCAAAACGAAGGGAGAAACGAGGAGGCTAAACGAGTGAGCAGTCCTGTGAGTACTGGACTTAATGTTTTTACTTTGATTTAGAAATGTCCTAAAGTCTTGTGGCCAGGCTAGTTTGAAGAATGTCCATCATTCAAGCGACACGAGAGCGAGTCCCTGCGACTCACGCGATTCAATTAAGAACCCCTGCGACCGGTCCGAGACATTTTGGAATCCCCCACGCGACAGCCGTTTGCAATAATCGCCAGCAGTCCTCCGTCCTGTGAGATACATGTACCACACGATGGCGCCTGAACTTTATGTGTATGTTTTTGCACCATTGATTAATACACACATATCCAATACAGAGTAGGTTTATTTGACACACAAAGGGTTAATGTCATAAATGCACTCCGATGTGGGCGTTTCTGATTATGACCCAATATGCATTTACGCCTCTCGCATTATAAGGGCGACAACAGGTGCTCAAATATGACTGCAAATATCTGCTTAGGGGGTCTCCTCTGCTGGGTATGACGTGTGGGTCAGCTGATGCCGGCTTGCAGATTGAACAAACATCATAGAACTGATATCAGCTTAATGAATAAAATCAGAAGAAACTTTTCTTTGCTGACTGGAGATAATGGTGAACGCAAACAGTATAATCGATACAAACAGTATTTCTATTGCTTTACACAGGCATTGTACGATTATGTCGTTTTGCTCAGCTGGTGGCCATTATGAAAGAATCATGATTAATAGCCACCAGACTCATGGATTAGCAGAGCAGAATAGAAATAACATTGCTGATCATATACCGCTCGCATAACCCGTCAGTTCCCTTCTCACACGGTTGCTGTGATTTTGTTAGCTGTATTGTCTACTTCGAGCTACTTATTTTACGACCGGAGTTGACGTTTCAGTAAACGCGACATGGATTAAACGTGGGGTAAATTTGTATTTGCACAGTCCGAAATCTGTCTCAAATAAGGATAAATGCAATCATGCATTTATGAGGGATGTCAACATATTTAGTTAGGTTGAGATAGGTGCAAAGGTAGAGCATGGCAGAGGGTAGATCGAGCACGCTACCACGCACCCAAACAGAAGCCATGAATCGAATGTCGATCACGACTTCTTCAACGCGTATCTGCAAATATTTTCTGAGACATCTATTCATAAGCCCTGGGAGTGAATGCTAATGAGAGGGAGACAATAGAAAGAAATAGAGAAATGCTACACACTGTTTAATCGCAATCCAATAAACCAAGATGAATACACATATCTTCCATAACACTGGTGTCTCTACATTATGTGTATAGCAAACATGTCGATGGCGCCACGACGGGTACCTCGTACCACTGCTCAATGTCTACCACCCATGACGCGATCCCATAATGACTGACGCGTGATGAGCTCTACACAGACTCAGCAAATACCAGCTCGCTCTGTGACACAATCAAGTACTTATGCCACAATTAACCCACTGTGTGCGAGATTGAAGGCTTCTCTATGGGATTTATGTGTATTACTTGTGAACAAAGACACACGTGGCACACAAGGAGTTAACACTAGGAGCAGCTACAAGCGAAAAGAGCAAACACGTTTACGTACAATGCAGTCCCGAGTAGTAATTGACCAAGGATGTGTGAAGCTCACTAGCAAATCTGGTAGAAACTCATTTATGCCCTACTTTGACAAAAGGAAGCAACTAGCAAAAGAGACTTTTCTTGTAAATGAACAAATGTGTTTGTCACTTGCATTGGCATCAGCGCAACACCACATCATGTTAGATGGAATATCTCGCAGCACGATGAATATTTCTTGTCCAGATTTTGGCCGTATGTAGAGAATCGTGGGTACAATCTAAGAATACCAATAACTCCGATTTGAGTGATTTGTCACTTGCTTCCTTTTGTCAGAGAAGGGTAGATTTGGACTGTGCAATTTAAATGCACACACCTTAACCCTTTTTTGTGCCAGCCAATTTGTTGCTCTATGGGATTTGTGTGTATCATTTGGGCAAACATGCAACAATGACGCATTAAGGCTTAATACAGCAAATGTACATTAGGGTGCAAGAAAACCACCGCGTATGGTCTAAACCAGCGAATTTACCTGGAGGGGATGAACGCTCATTTCCACGACTGCAATAAGCTAACCTAAAACCCAAGTGATCTTTTCTTAAAAGTCGCATGTTGGAATAGATTTTACATTTCTAATCAATCAACTTATACATGTTGTTACACTTCACTATCTGGAGGGTATGGCTACCACCAACCGCCACTGATTCTTGAGGTATGACAGGACCATCAAACAGCTGTCTATTTCTCCTCTGAGCTCAGGGGATGTTCAAAACTAATGAACCACATTTACTTGCACCGTTTTTTCCAATATGGTCAAGATAGAAACTACTCATTGCGGCATAAACTGCGCTCCTGAACAATCAGATCTTATAAAATGTTTAAATGTTGATGTATTGAAAGTGGAGTGTTTATATATACATATAAAAAAAACTCTGTTATCTATTCCATCTGATTAATCAAATATAATTGTTCCCTTTCATCAAATGAAGGGTACTGCACAGAAAGAAATGGACAAGAAAAGTTATTATAGCTTATCACAATTTCTATAAAAATGGGTTCTTAAAGCATTAAAAGAACTGTACTCTTTGCCCGTTTCATTTGCAAGGTTAGAGTCAGGCCAGCTTGCTGAGATCAGATGTTTGTTTTTTTCATCTCGAAAACCTTGTGGCGCGACTGATTCAGAGATTCAGATAGCAACTATTTACAATCGCATTGAAACAAATCTCTGTCATCATTTTGCAGGGTTCTTGTGAATGTATATAACCAAATGCGTGCTTTAAGAACGCCATGGTTCTTAAAAAGCGATTTAGAAAATAGTAAATAGTAAAAGTAGTAAAAAAAAACACATAAAAACACCATATATGACTCATTTATGGGGTGAAGAAAGGAAAAGTGAAAAGGTTTTCGAGATGAGATGATTCTTGAAATTGCTTGTAACACTTACACAAGACTGTTTGAAATTTAGTTTCCGGTGTGTAAACCGAAAATAATATTTAGAATGGAAGGAGAAGAGGAGGGTGGTGACGGGAGTTGGGAACTAGTCATGGGTTTTGGTGGCACCAATCATGGTAATCAACCAATCGAACGAACAAGTGCTTGACAAGGCAGGTGTCGATATATCCTGTTTTAGTTAAAACAGGAACAATAGGATAAACAATAGATCATACAAATACGATTTTTTACTCCCATGATGGTTTTCACAAGCAAATCACTTTCCTCATTGATGTAACATGTATGAAATTAATATATATGCAATATGTCGAGAAACTACGATCGCATTGTGAATGGAAATTCAAAAGAGGAAGTGAACGCGCCGAATAGTAATATTGAAAACTGTATTTATGCAGAACTTCCTATAACTGATTACAATTCGACTGGCGGTCGTGGCGAGATAATTGCGTATGGAAGCAGCAATGACAATGTCTAAATTTTACTGATTAGTGGGCTATACTCTCATCCAGGAAGCCTGCACAGAAGATAACATCAACCTTGTTGTCAGATACGTCTTCAGACATGTTTCAGAATCTTTGTTGTCGGAAGTTCACTTGTTCAGACCATCTTGTCAATGCGGCCGCATCTCGTTTATTGTACGTGTGTCTAATAGCAGTTAATAGTCCATAGGTAGACTACTAGAATTGCGCGGTTTCCTTATTTATGCAATGTTGTATTTGTGCGTTATCTGCTTTAGGCGTATGATAATGGAGCTGTCATTCATACCTGCCGCGATGAAGAAGTATGATTGATATGTTTACTGTTACTCATGTTACTAATACTGACTAATGAATGATGCAGCCACAGGGTAGCAGACATTACAACATTTACTATGTTTTCATAGGCGTTTAAAGTGGATCTAAATAGGCATCACAGACGCGGGATTTACTACAGTACAGGGCGGGGAAGAATGGAACATCTAGATTCCGTATAATAAAAGTCAGCACTTGATGGACTTCATGACCTCAATGATGTGTTAGGAACGCACAGACACCGGTATGTACGAGGCAACGGAGAAACCTCACAAGGTCGAAATACACATACTGACGGCACTAGAAGTAAAATCTCATTTAAATCTGATTTGTTCAATGGTTGTAGGTATGTTTGCTGTAGAACACATAATAGACTAAAGGAACTGTTGAAGAAAAGAGGTAGTAGTAGTAATATATCATAATATTTAAGCCACACCAGTACTTCGATTACAGCTACAAAAACCATACCACTACTTCTACTAGTTATATGTATACTACTATTAATTATAGTAGTAGTGGTTGTACTTATTCTTATGCACTTGTAATACTAATGGTAGTAAAAGAAGTAGAAACATCAATAGTAGTAGTGCTACTACTCATTTTACTTAAAGTAAATTGTACTTACATCTTATATGCTCATAGCAATGTTGTCATATCAGTGGATGTAGTCATAGCAGTTAAGTACGAGTATCGTAGTATGATTAGTTGCATGATTATATTATTAGGGGGGTTAATCGTCGTAGGAGTACTAGTAGTAGTATGTTGTAGAAGAAGAAGTAGTAGTAGAAGTAGTAGTAGTTATAGTAGTACTAGTTGTAGAAGAAATACTAGCAGAAGTCGTAGTGGGAGTGGTAGTAGTAGAGTAGTAGTAGTTGTTGTAGAAGAAGAAGAAGAAGAAGAAGAAGAAGAAGAAGAAGAAGAAGGGAAAGAAGAAAAAGAAGAAGAAGTAGTAGTAGCAGTAGTAGTAGTAGTAGTAGTAGTAGTAGTAGTAGTAGTAGTAGTAGTAGTAGTAGGAGTAGTAGTAGTAGTAGTAGAGTAGTAGTAGTAGTAGTAGTAGTAGTAGTAGTAGTAGTAGTAGTAGTACTAGTAGTAGCAGTAGTAGTAGCAGAGGCAGTAGTAGTAGCAGTAGTAGCTGTACAAGAAGAAGTAGTAGTAATAGTAGAAGTAGTATTAGTAGTATTAGCAGCAGCAGAAGTAGTAGTAGTAGTAGTAGTAGTAGTAGTAGTAGTAGTAGTAGTAGTAGTAGTAGTAGTAGTAACAGCAGCAGCAGCAGTAGTAGTAGTAGTAGTAGTAGTAGTAGTAGTAGTAGTAGTAGTAACAGCAGCAGCAGTAGTAGTAGTAGTAGTAGTAGTAGTAGTAGTAGTAGTAGTAGCAGCAGCAGCAGCAGCAGCAGCAGCAGTAGTAGTAGTAGTAGTAGTAGTAGTAGTAGTAGTAGTAGTAGTAGTAGTAGTAGTACAGTAGTAGTAGTAGTAGTAGTAGTAGTAGTAGTAGTAGTAGTAGTAGGCCGAAAAAACAGTCTCTATAGGACGTTGGATCCGCTGAGATTGCATCTGGGTCCTCTGAACGCCCTACCCAGATTGTATTCGGGGGTATGTCCAAAAATGTAATTTCGATTAAAGAATGCCCCGAATGAGACGGTTATTCCTGTCTATAGTAGTAGTAATATAGTAATAATAGAAGTAGTGGTGGAATATTAGCAAGTTCCTTTAGGTGTTTTCAAAATTACGAATATCATATTGTTGCATTTGGAATTTCCCAATCTATCACTGTGGACACTTGCATTCTATCAATGTGAGTAAAACATTATATTTGAGCATTTAATCGCGCATATTATTATTTGTGTAGTTACCAAATACTTGAGAAATGCTTCAACTGTAGTGTGACTTTTACTCCGTCAATTACGAACGATTTTAAGAAATAAATTCAACTAACGTTGACAAATGTCTTACCTCATCAACAATCAATTGGCAGGTCCATGTAGAAATCTAGAAATCTTCATTGACTTTTAACCACAGGACTCCACTAAATAGTATTTGGGCTGTCACGAAGACGCCTGTACAATCCTGATTAGCCGCTAACCGCAACTCGCTGCATTACACTGTGCACCTAGGCGGGTGGAACGGCTGGATGATTAATGAATATACCGGTGCGATCTATTCATTCTTTCCTCCCTCCCTCTCAGTATTCTCTCTCTCTCTCTCTCTCTCTCTCTCTCTCTCTCTCTCTCTCTCTCTGTGTTTCCCCTCTCTCCCCTTTCTCTCTCTCTCTCTCTCTTTGTGATCGGCAATTCTGCCTCTATGTCCTCGGATAATCATTATTTGTTCTACCCGATCGATTCTCGGGGCTCCTTTTTTCTTCTTCATTCAAGGTTTATTTACCACAATGAGCGTGTCACTACAATCTTAGCGGCGTTGTGTAATTAAACCCCACTTTACAGTCGGTCAAAGATGAAATATATGCAACGTAAGACATAGATCAACTAACTGAAGGGATTGGCCACCCGTAATTTCGTCGTGTTCATTTGTAGGAGAAGGCCATTATTAGTTCTAACGAGATTGGTAATACAAAAACAAAAACATACATAAATATTCAGGCGCGCATGTACTAGGTGTTAAAAAGATTGACACTTTTGAAAAATTATTTTTTTTAATAAAAATTACAACTCGAAACAAGCTGAAATTGACACATCATAAAGTCGAGGAATGTAAAATCCTTTAGAAGCATGTTTTGTGACATTTCAGCATTTTTTTAAAATAATAATCCTGTGAATATCTAATGAAATGTTTACTTCATTGGACAACTTTGGATCTTAATGCGTGTGTATCAGATAATTAATTCAGAACACAACAATGGCACTTGTGTATCACAGTTGTCAACCCACTGCTTCTTTTCTGCCAGATACATCCTGCATTATTAATGAAACTGTGATGGAAGTTGCTTGTGGATTTACAGGTGTGAGACGTAAAGGTCATTGTTGTGTTCTGAGTTAAATATCTGATACACACATTTTTATGTCCTAAATTGTCCAAAAGTGAAAATCTCATTAAATATTGTAAGAAGTATTTCAAGAATAATGATTGATGAAATGTCACGAAACCTGCTTCTAAAAACATTTGACAACCTTCCACTTTATGACGTGTCAATTTCAGCTTGATTCTTATTGTAAATTCTGTGTTATTTTTTTCAAAAGTGTAAAAAAAAACGTTTGAACACCTAGTACTAGTACATTACACATCCATATGCATGCGCTACCTTCGTATTTACAGAAAACGGATATGCCTACTCTACAAAATATTTTGGTCATCTTTTACCAATCAGATGTGACAAAAATACTGTTTTGAAGCAAACATGTTGCATGTGTGCATGGTGTGTGTGTGTGTGTGTGTATGTGTGTGTGTGTGCATGATGTGTGTATGTGTTTGTGTGTGTTTGTGTGTGTATGTGTGTGTGTGTTTGTGTGTGAAATTTGAAAAAAAAAATCATCACTCAAACATTTTGTAAAAAAAAATTAATATCAAAATATTCTAATCATACATTTCAATATTGAACACATAGATATTTCTCAATTTCAATATTTTTTTTCCAGTAGAGATGTGATTTGTTCGGGTTCTTCAGAGTCATCGGAGCCAGTTGTGAGCAAAGTTCTTCAAACAGGTATGAGATACAGTCCTCTAGTAATGGTTGACTGTTTCTGACCCATTGCATCTGCGTTATTAACGCACTATTACATATCATCTGTATTTCGTATTTCAGTTTCTGGAACGCTCTTTTAATCTATTAATTACTACTTGGACGAGCATTGGGGGTTACCACTGGTAACACCATGTTTGATCCACGTGAATACCTGCAGACATAACGGACGTAATATTTTCACAGCTTTCCCCCTAACTGCGTAGTAACGCGTTGTTACCTTCACCTGTACTTCGTGATTCAGTTTCAATGGGTGGAACGCACTTTGAATCTATTAGTTGTTGTTACTCGACTAGACCGGTTTATTAATGTAGTCAAATTTGTGTATGTTTTTTTCCATCGGGGCCTAGTAATGAGTTATTCCATTAACCTGTACCTAACAATGGTATTTCAGTACTTGGAATCCACTTTGCAAACATTAGTTATTGCTATGTCGGGCAAACCTCGGGCAAGCTTTCCGGTCTTTGTATTTTCATGCCAGCAGAGAGCTTATTGAATGCTAAATTCAGGTACCCAAGATACCAGCATGGTTTGATGTATGTAGGGAGGTGTTAGGAAGGAGAAGAACTCAAGCATATTATGCAAACATCTGTATGGTCCTAAAGCCTGCTCCGGAATTAAAAAAAAAAACACATTCCACATTCATGGAGATGCTTTATATTTTTTTGCAAATTTCAAGGAAATCAAGTGAAAGGAATAATTTAGAAATCTTCATATAAGAAATTTATATTACTTACAAATCTGACTAATTTCTTCACCTTGCAATATCTTGTGCATTTGTGGGATTCAACCATTAACCGTGTTTGCGTGCGTTTGCGTGCAGCTGAGATATTTTACTTGAAAACTTTTTTTTTTGCTGATATATGTTATGCTCATGGAGATATTGATGTCATTAACATAACAGGAAAAGCGAAATTATGTTTTACATTCCTGTTTTCCTAGTCTCTGAGAAGCCGTTGCCATACAGTCATGTTCGTAATTGTTAACACACCTGAAACACACTTTGGCAGCGTAAAGCATGGTTCAAAGAACCCGGTTGAATTATAATAGTATCCCTGATGTGAGGTAGAAGAGAGTGAATAACATTACTTGTATAATACTTCGATTGTAGTTCGATTCAACATTATTTGAACCAATTGGCTGCTAGCCTTAGTTTCAGGCTTCTAAAATTAACCGTATCGAAATGTTCTTATTTTCAGGAGGTAGATTATCGACCTGCCTGTGACAAAAACGTAGAAAGCCTCAATCTTAACATTTATCTGATATGCTTTGTTTAATTTTCATTTTTAGGTCTAACATAGGTCTAAAGGGATATTCATAAATCATTGGCATAAATCTAAAGGGACATAAGTCTAAAGGGGAAAAAAGAGAAATTTAAACTTAAATTTCATCTTTAATATAAGCCTATAGGGAAAGAATTGGAGGTTTGTAGCCAGAATGGTTCGCTATCTCTATCAGACATTTTTATGATTTTGTTTTTATCATAACAAATTGAAATCAATTACAAGATTCACAAATGATTATTAAATGATTGCAAATCACATGAACACAAATTGGATAAACAAAAAAGACAAAACAACAAAAAATAATAGAATAATCCTTACCCACTTTTCTCCCTCCCCCCCCCCCCAAAAAAAAAGGAATGTGGCAAAGAGATGGCTTAGTATCAGTGTATCTAAACAAAAGTAGATGATTTGGTAAATAATGTAAACAAGATAAACAAGCTATGATTATGATGTAATTTCCCAACAAATATTGATAAGCTTAAAAGACACAAACTAGTTATCTAAGACAACATAATTTTAAAAAGTTCTTAAACGAACAAATATATCGAGGAACCTGAGGCACAAGTAGCATGACAGAATATGAGATGTGATGTCTACAACCTTATAACTATTAGACATGTCTAGGTGGGCGTGGCGTGGACGTCCATCGGATTAGCGGGACGAGGCTCTGGCATCATTGACTTGCAACGTGTGGTGGAGAAGGACCGCCACGACCAGACAACAAAACCAAGAGATGGCGCCCTAACAATTGTCACATGATACGGTGTGGCGCCTTCTGCTGTAAGACATTATATAAAAATGCAGCACTGCACGAATTTCTTCAAAATATTAAATTCAAAGTGATTGCATTTAATGCATTTTCTGGACATAAGCCCATTGCCCCGTTTGTCTGCCCCCCCCCCCTCCCGACACCCACCCACTCTCTCTCTCTCTCTCTCTCCCCCTCTCTCTCTCTCTCTCTCTCTCTCTCTCTCTCTCTCTCTTTCCCTCTCTATATTACCAATCTCTCCATAGCTTTGCCTCGCGTCCCCCGCTCTCTGTCTTCCTTTCTCTCTTTCTCATCCTCATGCTCGTCCTCTGCTCCTCCGTTTTTCTCCTCTCCTTTACCATACACTTCTTGCTTCACCTCGTTCCCCGTTCTCCCCTCAAGCATGTTCATAGGTTTCATATAGCCTACATATCTATATTCAAATTTAAACTCTTCATTCACCACGATATCATTATGCTGGTTCGACAATTACGCTGGGCCTTTCAATGTGAACATGTTGTTTTGCAACGCGGACAAAGTTTCAAAGGACCTCTTTCCAATGTTGTTCGAGTAACAAAAGACCATGTTCAAAGTGTTGGTAATGAAAAAGCTTTCACCTTCATGCTCTCAATCAAGCTCGCCCTCATCGATATTCAAAGAGCCGCCGTTTCCCGGAATTGAGCCTCCACTTACACAACATATTGATTATACAAACAACAAAGCACTGAATCATTTTCAGGCCGATATGTTCACAAATAATTCATTTTTGATATTCCCGAGATTTCCCCACCGTGTGAACAAATGGGGACAGGACCTGGGACAGCCCCTTCTACCGGTTCTTAGGGTGCCTACGTGCGTGTGAGGGGGTCGCTATGTTGACAACAAGCAACGCAGGGGTCGACGGGAGTCAATGGTTTACTACGTCTTAGCCCCCATGCACTGAACTTACCCCCACCGACATCTCACAATAGCCTTCAGGCAGAGAGAATGGCGGGGAATAAATGAATGGATTTGTTTTTCGTTTAGGGGTTGGGGACAGTGGGGATTTTGCAGAATACCTTTTCACATCAAATAAAAGTGAGGTGTTGGCGCAAAGAAATATATATAGAGAGAGAATGAGAGAGAGAGAGAGAGAGAGAGAGAGAGAGAGAGAGAGAGAGAGAGAGAGAGAGAAGGAGAGGGAGGGAGCTATGGAGCGGCCTAATCAAACAAAACATATATGACGCCAACAAATAATTTACATTTATATGATTGGTAGAATGATAAGTGTGATAAGAAACATGGTAAACAAATCAATGCATGCCATTCCTAGCAAATATACACATTGAACAATGCCCTCCCCAACACACATATAACGACCACATTCAAATCTCATTCTCACTCTGCATTTCCTCAACATAGGAAGCACAACAATCATCCTCGGTACGCAATAAATGATAGCATCATAGTTCCTTTTAGATGTTAGCTTTAATGTACTGCATACCATGGATAAACAAAATAATCAAATTAAAGGAACATCGAGGCAAGATTGAAAATGTGCAGATAGAATTTTAAGCTGTAAATTACAACAAAACAAAATGTCACTTCAACCGTTGAGGGCGAATCGAATAAAATCACACAGCATGTGTGAATGTGTGTTACGTATTGAAAACAAGACACCGATACTAATAAATACTATTTAGAAAATAGTAACATTTTCGGTAACACCATGTGGTTGTATTCATTTGGATAATTGGCTCTAATTGGCTCACTTATGGCGTGAAGAAAGGAAAGGAAAGGAAAGTGAAAAGTGAAAAAAAAAGAGAGGTGGATTTTTATATAAAAAAAATATATAATTTTTTTTTTAAATATAAAAATTCACTTCTCTTTTTCACTTTTTTTTACTTTTCACTTTCCTTTCCTTTCTTCACCCCATAAGTGGGCCAATTATCCGAAAGAATACAACCACATGGTGTTACCGAAAATTTTACTATTTTCTAAATAGTATTTATTAGTACACTCTCATCATGGAAACATTCAAAGAACATTTAAAACACCGATAGTTGCATCTTGTTACCATGGTTACATTCCACGTGTTGCTGACAAGCGCCTGATCCACAGGCTGCAGCGGTCAGTACACAGACGGACGGTCGTACAGACAGACATACATACATGCATGCATGAGGGAGTGGGTGTGTTGACACCAGAAAAGAAACAAAGCTCCTAGAAACAAACTGGGCAATTAAACATACTTTTTTTCTCAAGTTGGCATCAACTGAATGTCGGCGCCGAGCATGGGACATCAAAGTTTTGTAGTGATTATGGAATGCTTTTTACATCCATTAGCACGCTTTAATATCAATTTTGATGTATGAATGTATTATGCTCGAGTTTCTTCTCCTTCCTAACACATCCCTGCTCTGGGTTTGTAGCTCTGTCAAAGGCCCAAACGAATACATAATAATCGAAACATCCCAGAAATGTACGACCATTGCAAACATGTTAAATGGTATCTCGTCCCAAATAACCATATTACACGTGTTATTTTGACTTGAACGATAAAGTAAACACTTTACAGTGTGACATACAACAGATAGCTTGATAACTTCAATTTGCAGTTACCCTAAATGCTATTTATGGAATGCAATTCATCAACTCTAGTAATCTGTGTCAAAACTTTTCATACAAAACTCACTTTAATTGTTGCAGCATATAAATAACAATTTGGCCATTTTTTTTTATCTAAAAAGTCAACAGCTGTCAGCTTATGGTGATATTTTCCCAATGATGAAACGCGATCGTCCAAAATAAAATTACAAATACAATGACTCAATCACTATGGCCATGGTCTTTCGTTATGCGGACAAAAGCTCCCTTTCAGATTTTGTCCGCATAACAAAGACCATGCTCATAGTGAATATCTATATATGGTCATTCCTTTATGACGCAATGTCCAACGAGAGTAACGTCATACTCAGGCGGTAAGGTCCATGATAGTACAAATAGTTCCCTATCACATTAATCACAGCAGTTGTTAAACTCACATCGTACATTAATCTTCTCTCCGTGAATTTATCCTTAGCATACACACAGTCTAAAAATGCTTTGTCAAGTTGTGGTCATATCCAGAATGATGTTCATGCATTCCTCAAAGATGATTGACTGCAATTAACAACTATTTGTTTTCCACATCATTTTTCCGTGGGACGTTTTTCTCACAAACCTCGATTGATCTGGGGGGCATTTCATCAAAGGACTTGTCGGATATTTTATCCGACAAGTTTGCTCTCGGCCAATAAGATGTAAGCATTTCAGTAGCTTATAATAAAACGTCCGACAAGTCCTTTGATTAAATGCCCCCCTGGTGTGCTCATTGCATATTTTAATGCTAGAGAGCAATCTTTTCACAAATTCATTTAATGAAACCTGAAGCAAGAGACCGACACGACTGAGACGAGTAATTCAGGAATGCAATAAAAAAATGGATTTTTTTTTTAAAGAAAATGGTAAATCTTATCTACACACACAAAACAAAGTCTTGCATTTATAATGCGAGATGATTTCGGAACGAAAGAGCCTCAGGTGTCATACACACATTCACAATGTCACTGAGAAGGTACGATAGGAACCCTCCATGTTAACCCTCTATGGCAACCCTCCATGGCAACCCTCCATGGCAACCCTCCATGCCAACCCTCCACGTCAACCCTCCATAGTCAACCCTCCAGAGTCAACCCTCCAGAGTCAACCCTCCATGTTAACCCTCTATGGCAACCCTCCATGGCAACCCTCCATGGCAACCCTCCATGTCAACCCTCCATGGCAACCCTCCATGTCAACCCTCTATGGCAACACTCCATGCCAACCCTCCATGCCAACCCTCCATGCCAACCCTCCATGGTAGAACGAGTAGGGCATAATGGTTCTCAGAGGCTACATTCCTTCGGGCGGCATGTTGGTAGGTGTAGAGTGTGTATTAGTGAATGTTGGTTAAGCCTTAACGCGCCACTCGTGGATAATTTTACCACCTATCCACACGAATCACATAGATCGAGCAACATTTCGCCTGGCTCCCAAAGGGTTAAGGCAGCACTGCTTCCTCCTTGATGGCAGAGAGCGTAGTGCTGTCCATCGTCTCCTCTTGCAGCGCCGTACTCACAGACTCCAACCAAGACATGATTCGTGTCTTCGTCAGCTGGTCGACGAAATGGTCATTGGGTGGTCTCTTCTCCACCCAGGCTCTCGCCGTACCCTCTGCCTGACTGGGCTTGCTCGGGGTCGCAAGGGGTTCTCGTGGCTTCTGGCTCCGAGAAGCCTTGGCGCGTAAGGTTCGAGGTGAATCGAACGAAGATGCTACGGTGTTCGGGGTGCTACGCTGCGCCACCTGCGTCGTGCTCTTGGTTTTGTCGTTGTACTGCAAGGCGACGACTACGTGTCTAGAGACCGGTCGCTGGTCGATCTGGGGGAGCCTACCTCGCAGAGGGTGGCCCGAGTCTTTAGACGAGGCGCCTCCTCTACATTGACCATACAGGTCCGCCTCCGTCTTGCTCCTGGGGAGACGGAGGGCGTGGTTGTGGTGGTCGATGTGGTGGTCGGTGTAGGTGATGCTTTCGGGGTCGGAGTGCGTGTCGAGGTCGCAGCGTGATATTGGTGTCTCACACTGCGCTCGACGAGCCAGTAGTCTTGATGGCTGAGGTTGAGAGTTCTGGTTATTCCTGCCTGGCCGTGCCTTAATCGAAGACGATGATGCGTTGGATGACATCGCTAGGCTACTATTGCTGACGTGGTCACTGCGCACGCTCACAGCATTCGACGACGAGCCGTTACTATCACTCGTCTGTTCACATGAACCGGTTCGCACTTGCCGAAGGCGGCTGCGTCTGACACGATATTGTGACCGAAGATTGGTCGGCGATGTCGGGCCGAGAGAGACAGGCATACTTGAAGTCGCTTTGGATGTTGAGGAGTCCCTCGATTCTTTTGCCATGTAGAGAGCAAGCCATTGACCGACGTCAACCTGCAACGAGCAATAACCGAAACAATACGTCGGTGTCGTTGAGAGTGAACATTAAAGAATGAAATGTCTTTTGCCAACCACCAAGCATGTTTCTATGCATTCCTCTCCAAATATCTTCACTTTTCGCGGAATAGTTTTTGCAAAACAGTCCCCTACTTCTCTAAAAGACGTAAATGACTTCACATTGCTAACAGTAATAAACAAGTATTTAGAAACGAGTCCTGCCACTTACTGATTCGACTCAATGTAAGCGATTTCTTGGAAACTGATGCAAGAAAATTACTCAAGAAAAGCCGAACTTTATGTGAGCAAACTGTAAGGCCCTTAGCGGCGCCGAGTGATCGATGTTTGTCCATTAACGCCTCGTTATAGCAAAACCCAGCTCCAAACCTCCGGGTCAGTTTAGGGAAATTCCCCAAATTAAGTAAGAATGTCCGGACACTCGACCGTTGTCGACTTTTCAGACCATGAACCAGATAATTCTAATCTATACTTCAAGATGACCCTAATTTCCAGTATCCGTCGATACGAAAACAAAACACCTCTTCGTGTAATATGTTCTTGCGCTAGCAAATATTTATTTATCGCAGGCAATTACACAAACGACTGATAACGGGCCGAAACGGTCGCTATAATGTATTTTCCTCGGCTTGAATCGATATTGTTGCCCTCCAATTAAATTCCACGGTCTCAAATCAAATACGGAGAAACATACCTGCAGAGATACAATCATTTCGAATAGAAAGAGAGGGAGTGAGAGAGAGAGAGAGAGGGGGGGGGGGGTGCGTTTATGTCACAGATTGAGATGCAGACAGAAAGGCAGGTAGGCAGGCATAGATAGACAAGAGAGACAATATATACGTCGTATCTTTCACCTGTAAGTCATTGATTGTGCTAATATTTGCCACTTCACATTGATACATCATGTTTTGGGACAAATTTGGAGAGAAAAAATATTGATAAAGAGAGCCATGTTATATGTAGGCCTACTGCATAATTTCATCAATTGAATGTGCAATAATTTCCTCAAAAGGAACATCATTGACAGTGCCACGACTCTAGGGTCGAAGGTCAATATGAGTTTCTTTTCTCGATGTCGCTCCATCGTTCACACTTCATACATGCAACCATGCACCTATGACGCGATTTCACGAGGAAGAGATAAACGTGATCAAGTTTACGACCGACAAATACAGAGAGGGAGGCGACTCGGTGTTCTAAGCTTAGCTCACACTGAACCCGTGTAGGCTCATCACTCGGTGTTCTAAGTATGTGTCATTGATGTGTTGTGTGTATAAGGAATGCATAAATCCCGTAATACCGCTTGAGCGGTATTACGCTCAATAGAGAAAAGGGCAACAGCTATCCACGGCCTCTCCTTCTCACATCGGCCTTGCACTCAAATGCTACCCCTCTTCCTCTGCCGTCGGTTTATCTTCCACATTATATTCTCCCTTGCAATGAAACTGGATAATAACCGCGATATATTGGCACATGACAACGGGGACGGGATCATTTGAAATTCATAATAACGGTACAGCTATCAGTAGAAGCATTAGATTTAGAGTTCATTTGATTAAAATCAATTTGATTTGTTTATTTTCTGCTTGATTTCCGATACATCAAATAAGAATACAATGTTAAAGATGTATATCAATGAGGGTATAGTGAGTATATGCGAAAACATTAATAGAATACAAAATAATGACATACAAAAATAACGGGTTATTCATGATAAGCCGTAGCTTGACGGAATAAAAGCCCAAAGTATTTCATGTAATGCATTGTGCGAAATGTTTCGTATGAAACAAAAGCTTGATGGTATGAACAACCTTCATCAATTACATTACATAGAGGAAAGGGTGGTGTAGGAGATGATGGTTTATTTGTATATAATTCTAACCGCCCCCTCCCATTTTGTATTTAACTAGACTCTAAGGCAGACATTCATGAACGTAGAGTGTTCAAGAGTGCGACGCCCAAAATGACAACTAGTTAATCATTTTCAGATATCCCATCGTCTAGGGCCAGACAGTATTGGAGCCAAGACAGTCGTATAGACGTGGATCCCTGAGATGTACATGTTGATATCATATACAGGGCAAAGGCTGATCCAACCTTGATATAACAAAGACCTTCGTGCAAATATGTCTGTCATAAAGCAATGATATAGGCCCTCCGAACCAGAGACCTTGAACCCTGCGCAAATATACATATACATGTAGATGTATTATCATCATGCCAATCTAAGAATGACAAAATAATTGATTGCAAACTGCGTTACGGATTCGTGTTCTTTCGATGTAATTGACACTTGGTGTATGCTGTAAGCGCATAGGCCTGTGTGGTATTTGCCTGTAGGCCTTTATGTTATATTTTTCGCCTTTGAATCGAACCTCTGAATGGATCGACCGGCTGAGAACTTAGAAACTCAACCAGCTGTACGATATATAGCTCCAGCGCGCAAGTATCAAAAGAAAATCGTATTCTCGGTGGTGCGATGTCCACGTCAACAAATATTGGTAGAACATTATGCTTGAATTAGATCAGTTGAAGTGCACAAAATTATGATTTGCGGAAATCAAAATGAAAGAGCCCATAATAGTCATAAATGTATATATCTATTCGACCATTATGATATACACATTTCTGATTATGTCGTTGTTGTTTTCATACATTTTCACACACAATATGAAGTTATTTGTATAAATACAGTGAATCTTACACACACACACACACACACACACACATACATCAACTGGGATTTTATCGAGCGATTGCCGAGATGATAGATCATGACAATCGATGAAGCTTGCGTTCTGATCTAAAAACCAAATTACGACTGGGTAGGACTGATATTGGGTTGAGCTGGAATAAATTTAGTTTTCTCTCGCTAAATTATATCTAACTTCTCTGTGATCCCATTCACCTTTGTTTACAAGTATCTGTATGCATCCTGCTTTGTATTTATTGCTCTGTTGTACCTGCTTGTATGTTGACAGTGTACTTTGTCACGCATGCATGTTTTTGTTTTTATTTTTGTTTTGTTTTTACATGGAGGATAGATTAAAATCAATTCACCTGTGCCGATAAGCTCCTCCCTATGAGCCAGGCCCAAGTCTATGAAATGTTGATCCATGCTCGTCCTGACAAGCTTCATGATAATGGTTCTTATGAGAAGGAACATTTCATTGTGGAGGAGTCATATATCCATTTCTTTTTTCGTCTTTATCATAATCTTCTTGATAATCTCTACCCACAACAGTCGCTTATGAACAAATAAAACATTACTTTAATCATATAGTTTTTATATTGAAACATACCTTGACATTTGGTACAAGTACGTGAAACAAACGTTGTGAAGTAATCCGTGAAAGATCCAAATATATGTAGAACCTTCAGTCATACTTCAAGTTCAGGCAACACAAATTGAATCGAGAAGTTCCGCTTTTCAAACAGAGTTTGAAAACATAGCCGTCAGTAAACATAGCCGTCGCACTCTCAAGGTACTACATCCAGGAAAGAAATGTGACGTCATTTTTAAATACTTCTAAAAAGGATGAGAAACACGGTAAGAAGATAGTAGGATTCTTGACTAAGGTGGTCCTAATCGTATCCTGGAGACGACGTCTGCTTCGACTTCGTACTGCAAGACTCGGCTTGCCTTCAGACCGAGTCTTGGCTGGTGGCGAACCTATCGCGATGAAGCGCAATGCCTGAGTGCGCGGCGAACTTCTGAACCCTCGCAATCAGACCCCGGGAGAGCAAACTCTTTTGAACCAAATTAATAGCCCTCTTTTAATTTCAAGATAGTAAAATGACACAAAGAGCTTACGCGGATCAAGTCCAATGTCGACATGCATCGGCAGTTTCCTGCTCTTTCAGCTTAACGCTGGACCGCTTGTTAGCGAGATGACAAATCGATTGTCAATTATACTTTAATGCGAATCTAGGGTGAAGTACACCAGAGGTACTCACACAGGGAGATGTTATGGGATGAGGTTGAACCACATTTAGTACGGGATCACATAAGGCTATGTGAATAGTATGTAGGCATATGTGTAAGCCTAACGTGTTCTACATGTTACAGCTGCTCTACTCTAACATTATCTTTTCACACGAACATGGCGGACATTTGAATTACTTTGGACAATATCAATTTTATTGAAGAAAACATAATAGGTTGTCGCAAGAATAATTTTTGCTTGTACACTGATTTGATTTTGGATTTTGTAGATATTGGACGAAACGGTCGGCAGGTTAGGCACCCCATAGCATGCAATATCTAGAAACACTGGTATCTGTGGCGAACACGGGTAGATAAATGTTGTTTTTGTTTACACTTTGAAGAAACCAACCGAAAAGCACAGACGGAGCTTTAAAAGATGGTATTTCGTTGATTTGAAATTGCTACTGTGTTAGCTTACTGTATAAGAAGAACGAGAAGATGTACGGGAATGTACGTTACTAAACTGGAGAGATATATTTAACAAAAATAAAAGAGCAACTACAATCAATTGGAAGTGGAAGACCCAGAACAAGAGAATATTGAGCTTTTTGGGGATGAAGGGGCGGTCAAATAAACTCTTTCCCGAGGCGGAGCGTGTTGGGGTGTGGGGGCGGGGTGGAGGGGGGTTGCGGAAGGGGGTAGGTGGTAGGGGCGCACGAACATGCAATGTACATGCGTACACACATGCGTATTTTATCCTTGTCGGGGAGGGGTGGGGAAACATTGATTTCACTTCAAATCCTAGGGGCACTTTCAGGATCAGGAATCGAAATTGCAGCTCTGTGGGCATGGTTAAATCATAACCTTGATCAGGTTTGCGAACGTATCCCTTACCCCTGAGTACATTTTCCTGCAAGCCCAAGCTGGATGGGGAAAGGCCGCCATTAAAGGTGATTTATATTTTACAACCAATTGTATGTAAATAATGACCCGATGTTTTGCTGAAAGGTATTTAATCGTGGGAGACGACATTAAACGCCGGATTGCTGTGGAATTTTCAACACGCGTGGGATGCCATGGACGGAAACATATAGCCATCCAAAAGCCAAGTAATTCATGAAGTTTTTATATGTACTAGCAGTAAAAGAAAACACCTTTGACACTTTTGATTTAGAATTATTAAAAACTTACAACTTGAATCAAGGTGAAATTTGCACATCGTAAGCAAAAGGATCCCAATTATTTAGAAGCACGTTTCGTGTAGTTTCATCGAATCGAATTCTTGTAATAATCCTTAAAATATTTTTATGAGATTTCCCCCTTTGGACAAATATGTGTGCATCAGATAAAATACAATTTTCGTTATGTTACTATTGGTAGCCAACCCCAAATTATGTCCGAGGTTTGTCTGAATAGCAACAATTATTATGTTCAGCGTGCATTCCACCCATCGATACAAAGGATTGTAAATACCGCGTAACGTCTCATTTAGAGTAAAAGTTGTGAATACATTTCGAAAATTGCTTATTGATTTAGAACATAACAAAGCCAAATGTGCATCACAAATGTTAAACTACAAGGCATCTGTTTCAGAAGCATTGTGAATTGTTAATGTGATGGCAGCTGCTAGTGGATTTACAAGTGTGATGCACAATTGGCATTGTTGGGCTTTGAATGAAGTATCTCTTGCATACATCTTTTTTTAAGTTAAAGAGAAAGTCTCAAAGTGACAAACTTATTAAATTTTATGTATACATTGTGTATCACACATGCCAACCCACAAAGTCTTATCTGCCAGGGTCATTATGCATTATGAACTATATTGGCAGATGATAGTGGATCGATTACCGCTAGACAAGTCACTGTCCTCTCTTCTATCTTTATGGTTATACATGTATCTTGCTCCTCAACACATCCTTATCGCCTACATTATTTCTCATCTCAGAAGCAATTTTAAGCTCTCCAAGTCATGACAAACATATGACAGTATTGTACAAACTAAATGTATGTGCAGTATTAAAGACAGTCGCGTGTGGTTAGAACAAGTCGTGCACCTCTGTCCGTCCGTTGATCGTATATGTGCATCTTCGATATAATAGGTAATTGGTATACAAATATTTTTACTCATGGATGCAAACCAATAACAGGCAGTTAGCATGTTTACTTCTCCATACTATACCAGACAATCAGCAATCTGGCAGAGCTAAAATACCAGCGATAGGTCACCAGACAATCAACGATCTTTTCAATAGAGCTCACCAGAGATAGGTCACCGGACAATCAATGATCTGAAAGGGGTCACCAGAGATAGGTCACCGGACAGTCAATGATCTGAAAGAGGTCACCAGAGATAGGTCACCGGACAATCAATGATCTAACAGAGGTCACGTACCAGAGAAAGGTCACCTAGCAATCAACGATCTGATCGATAGAGGTCACCAGAGATAGGTCACCGGACAGTCAAAGATCTGAGGTGAAGAGGAGTGAGCAGATCCCCGGCTCCTCATCTATCTAGTCATTATGATTTACTGCGCACCCGCCAGGCAACAACACGAACAGGCAGAATCGACAGACGTGATAGGGAAGGCTTTTCAGTGAAAGAAACAACACGATTGGTATATTGTAAACGATTTTCTGAATAACAGCGTTCATACAGAACCGAACGTGACTCCATCAAAGAGTTGAAACGATCAGCATCACCAGTGTGATTGGCATGTCATTGATGAGCGAAAGAGAGAAACAACTCTTTTTGAAGAAAGGATGACTCAATCTCGAACATAATTAAAGTTCAACATGTTTAATCCAAGCCACGCTGTTTTCGTAGGATTTAAATAACAGGAATTGCGATTTAAGTACCACTACGGCGCGCGCGAAGTAGAATTTTGCATCGGAAATTTTCGGATAAGTCTGCAATGTCCAGTGAACATGTGGGTTTACTATGCATGCCATTGAATGTAGTCATTGCAAACAAAACATTTATGAGCATACCACTGCCGATCATGCAGGTTACTGCTTCTTTTAATGATGTCCCGAACAGAATCTTATTCTGTAGGATAGGCGAGTAAAATATTACTCTAATATATCTTGTACACCTGATAGATACCGAATATAGGCTTACTTATTTTTATCCGAGAATAGTGTAAGTTCGCAAGTCATATAATGTGATGTGTTCTTCTTGAATGTCGTTTGCCTTACAGTTTACCTGAGACTGATAGTTAAGCATAATTATCGTACCTCTCATGAACAAGTTTCGAAACATATTATCAAATAAACGCTCTCAGATAATATGTGACGATCTCACTTGTGTTAATACAAATGTTAAATGGTGTAAATAGGCACCAGTCAGACGGCTGCCGCGATGCCGTTAAGCATGCGGTCCTTGAAAAGCGAAGCAAACAGGCTTTCAGCTTCAACAATGAAGTAACAACATAATTATATGCGTGCTTTGAATATAAGTATTTTACGCATTACCGTGATGGCTATTTATTCCTACGGCATCTGTTTACGCCGCTTTCCGACTGGTGTTTTAAACATGTTGTTGTTTGACCCCCTGGGCTGATCACGTGACACACGTTTGTCGAGTTGTGTGCATTCGATTTGCACATACCGGCCACTCCCATTCACCCTCTCGTTACCATGGATACAAATAGCCCTTTAAAGATTGTCCGTCCCTTTTGCAAGCTTAAAATTTAAAATCGTCTATCACGATCGTAAATTGAAGAAAGTGTGATTCAAGACCATTTCTAAGAATATAGCATGTTGAAGCTTTCTGTATATGTAAAAAATTTCAGCCGTTAAATTTCAAACCGACTTTTTTCGTACTACGAAAAAAGTATTAGTCTTTGTTAAAGTATCTATGTAGTTATTATGCGTGTGTGAAATCCTAATTTTATGAGTAACTACCAAACTTTGGACATGATTCCTTCCATAGAACAATTTTTTTCATAATGCGTTTTATAATTTAATAAACAGATTAATCAATAAAGCAGATATTTCAACACAAACTGCTAAGAGCCTGAGATAAAGACTATAAATCAGACGTTGTTTACGTGCATCATTTGAATTTTACACTGCGTATCAGTTTCAAATTGTGAATATAGAGCTTGCTAACACTTCTCTATATGTTTTGCCAATGTTTCGATGGTTTTGTGGTGATCTGAAAAAGGGACTGGCTGTCTTTAACGAAAGTCTTTAAACTCAACATGTACCAGCAGCATACTCTAAAGATATTATATATGAAATCTTGAGTTAGAGCTTCACGAACCTTTAAAGGAAAAGTGAAAAAAAAAACCGACTATTCAAAGAGTTACTCGCAATCTATATGTTTTCAGCGCTATGCTAATGAGGTAACTTCGCAAGAGTACTTTCTTCCATGTTTTTTACCAAATAATATTTCTCGAGCTGCCAAAGGGCTACACTGTCTCTCCAATTGGTACAAAGGGGGTTAGGGAAACAACGATCAACTTGATTCACTTGATCCTGTATTTTCCATGTTGATAACTGGATGAACCGGATGGGAAAGTGATTTGAAGGTCAAAATCATGAGACCAGACTGGTGACGCTCTTTCAGTGGTGTATCATTTTTTGCAATCCGAAAATATAAAGTGTCGTAAATGTCACAACACATGAACATAGAAGAATATACTGTTACACAACTTCCACGAAATCTAGGATCTCGCGAGGGACTTCTTCAGAAATCAAATTTGGTAAGAACCGGTTCCTTCGTGGCTGATTAGCTCTCGTTCTTTGCAAATGGGTCTCAAAGAGAATGTGCCAAACTGATCATTATCTGTGCCAATCCCATGGCTTATGTTGCTATGGGATGAATCAATAGGTTGTTTACCGCATCAGATTTTACCGCATCAGAATAGTGTGGTAACAGGATTAACAGTTTGACAGTTAGGTACTGTACAAATATTGGTCAATTATAAACAAACCTGCAAAAAAAATAGAGCTACTCCACCATGAAGCAACCGATTTTTACAAAATTGGTGTAATTTTACAGAGGAAGATATCAACTAATGAACGAATGCATGACATGACACGAACAGATGTCAAATAAATGAAAAATAGGTGGCTCAAACAACTTTTTTTTTTTTAAAGGAGTTTACTTTAATACAGACATTTCCCCTGGACCCTGGGCTTAAACTACTCCATGTATTATGACTAAGTATGTATGAGGCTGGACTTCGTCTGGCGTGAAAAGTGACTAAATTTGCATTACTCGTGCTACAATAATATTTCTGTTGCATTTTTAGGACCTCGCAAAGCATTAATTCATCTGTGGCGGGGAAAGGGGTTTGCTTGCTTAACATTATATAATGTCGCGCTGACACAATCGATGTGCGACCACAAGACAATGTATAATCATGAACTTTATACATGAAATCTCTTGGAAAAATAAGTTTAGCGCCATCTCTTGGTTTTATTTTCCCCAATCCCCAATCCCCAATTTAACTGCCATCGTACACAGCATTTTTTTTTTTTTTTTTATGATCTTTATTCTGATTCCATAATAATACAAATCAAATTCATATAATCAGTTTAAATACATTAACACAAATTAAACAAAACAATCATGCAATTTATATATATATGCATTTGTAAGTGCAAATTAATTACAATAAAATAGCTGAAAATATTAAATATAATTACTCAATTGTTATAATCATGTAACGATGTTTAATCAAATAAACTGAACGAATAGCTTCCGGAATCAAGTTTTGAATAAACAAGTCCACTAATCCCCCAACCTATAATACACCCCTAAAATTAGTCCTAACCATTCCTAACTCCCATCTGGACAGCCACCCCCCCCCCCCCCCTCACCACCCCCTAACACCAACCCCACCCCAACCATATACAAAACCGCTTAAACTACCCTTCCCTTAAATTCGCTATATACCCCCCTACCCCCCCCCCAAAAAAAAAAAAAAAAAAAAAAACACTAACTTCTACATGTATACCCCTTCCTTTTAACCCTCCTACCTCAACCCCCACCCTTCCCTTCCCCAACCTGCTCACGCTCACCTCTTTACTCCCGCGTTCACAACTGTCAAAGTTAAAAAAAAAAAAAAAATCTTTCCATACCCTACCAAAGCAGGATCATATAACCTTTCCAATTATATTTTTGTAAATAATCATATGTTACATAAATAACTTATAGTGTCTATTAAGCTAACCTTTCCCGTTATTTTGTTGTAAATAATAATACATGTTATTACATAAACAACCTACATAATCTATTAAATTAACAGGTCAATATATTCCCACTTTTGCAAATGTAGTCCCAATTTACGCCTTTTAATTGCCAATTTCTTTTCCTCCTCTCTATAGTTCAAAATATCCCGGTGTATTTTCCTTGACGAAGGAAGAGTAGATCCTGTTCTAGATTTAAATATAATATATTTTACCATAACTATCAACGTATTAACAAATTTTATTCTTATAGATTTACCTGGAAAACCGACAAATATATCCTTCCATTCTAAAGTTGCAATTTCTGTTAATTCAAATAATTGAATCATAATTTGCCAAACTTCCTTAACTTTTGGGCAGTTTAAAAACACATGAATATATGTCTCAACTTCCTGGTGACAAAAGGAGCATAGATTATCTGTTACAAAACCAAATTTTGAGAGCTGCTCTTTCGTATATATAGCTCTATGTAATAATTTATATTGGAATTCCCTATGTTTCCTAATGAGAGTCATGCTTCTCAAACCACTATATGTCTCCGTAATTTGCTTTTCAGTAAACTGGAAAACAGTTTGGTTATCACTAATCTGCAATACAAATAATTTTCTTAATTCTTTAACCAAGTAATCATAGATCTTTCTGGATTTTATGTCTCTAAACATTACGTTTTGTTCGGAAATATTTAATCCTATATCAAAATTCGCTATATCAACCTTGTGAAATTTAACCATAACCGTGTCATCTTTTAAAACTTCTTGCATACATACATACATACAGACATACATACATACATACATACAGACATACACGCACACACACACAGACACACACACACACACACACACACACATACCCACACGCACACATATACGCGCACATACGCGCGCGCGGATTCTATTTCCTCGAAAAAAAAATCGGAAATGTCTACTTTATCTATTCATTTTAATTTATTCAAGAAAGCGCTGCAGAACATTTTGATTTTGCTATACTTGTTCATATTTAAGATAAGTTTTAGTAGAAATATGATACTTGCAGTTTGTGTCGATTGGGATTAAATCGTACAGTATGCGGAGGGTATAGAGGTATCGACCACTATTGGAGTATCTGAAAGGGCTCGTCATTTGTGCAATAAGAATATGAGAATCGATACGCTAGTTATGCGCCCATTGGGGTTGGGCGGTAGGCGGAACAATAGAAATCAATGTGGATTACATGGCGACCAACGGGTCGGGGCGTACGATTACGTTTAGGGGATGGTCTATTACGCAGGTATTGCTCAAGACGACCAAATAACATTAAACCTCGCTAAATCTTATCCTTCAAACACTCACTATTCGAGCGGAAACAAGATTGAGTTTGTCTCTCGTTCAAGGTGCCGTCCATCCGCACCACCTTCGTTGACCGCAGAGGTCATTAGCGGCATCTTCAAGGCTTTTTGAGGATGACAGGAGAGGTTTTTGAGAGAAGTCTGGGGTGATTGTTGTTGCTATCCGCGGTGTGGGCGCCCGAGGCATACGAGCTATGGACATGTACACTGAAGCACGAAGCAGGTAAGCTAATTTTCTCAAGTTTCTTTTCATAGTTTTAAATTTCGAGAATAAAAACGTTTTTATTTTTTGTCAAATGTGGCAAAACGTGTCATTTTTGTATCAACGTGATATTGAAATTTAAAAGGAAAGTCAAGGTGATTGAAATATCAAAGCTCAGCGCATTAAACCATATTAAGCTCTCACTGAAGCATGCATTACACAGATATTATAATATAAAACTGTATGATTTATTCATGGTTGTGAAATAACGATATATTAAACAACTTGATGTGTTATCATCACATATTCCATCATAATCAAACGTGTTTTTTTTTTAAAACAAATCAGACACGGTAAACGCTAACTGAACTGTTAAAAATTAGGAGGGCATTTAAGATTAGGTGAGGAAAGAAAATGATGCGTATTTCTTTCATTAAAAATAGGTCATCTTTTACAGGTACCACCGATTTATACAGAATAAAGCGAGGCATTGAACGAGCAGGTAGGACATTGTATTGAGCTGCTAGCAACGTGGGGGTCAAATCCTGGTTAGGAATCCATGAAGCGTACAACAATAAGTGTTTGCTTTCCGAATCGTACTGAGCGAAAAAATATTTTCGTAGAGCCTCTTCTCCGTGGATATGTGGAAATAATGTAAATAAAGGACTCTATTACTGCTAGTTAAATATTAATTTCTCGGTGTTCTTTGCGTGGTGTTTCTGTGCTACAGGTAGCAGCAGTGAGCAGTGTGTGCTAGGCAGGGTGACCAGCTGTGGGAAGACATCGCGAGAGGGCTGACGGGAAACCGCTCGGCATCAAACCATGCAGCTCAAGATGACTCATGGCTCACGATCATCCAGCTCTGACTCCGAGACCGGCCTCGACGTCGTACTAGGGTCTCCGTCTTCGGCGAATAAACAAAGAGGGGCGTTTACGTTGTCGTCGGCGTTGATGGAGCCTCTCGTCAACTACGACACATGGCCGATGACCACGGGAACGAGCCCGAAGTCGGGCATGATGCCTCAGAGAGCCACAAAGGGGGTGTCGCGAGGTCGTCTTCCGTCAATTGAAGAGATTCACCCAGCGGCAAAACTTTACCTAAACACAGCTGGGAGGAATAACCTGAATACATACACGAAGCGGAAGAACCCACAAGGGAGTCAGAAAGGTGGAAGACCCATACGAGACAGAATCATCAAGCACAGTCTCTCGGAGTCGCATTTGAGGGCGCGCGTAGAGCCCTTGTCTGAGGATGGTCCGGGTAACCAGCCCTTGGTCGGGTCTCGCTTCCTGGAGACAGCGCACGTGTCGAGTACCTCGGGGGACCCAGCATCCGTCCACAGACAGACCGGTGTCGGGGCCAATATGGCCCCTTCAGACAGCCTCTCACCCCACCGAGAGACGGTCACCATTGACGGCAAGGTCCGGCGAGTCCGCTTCCTCAGCGCAGACCACACCCCTCTCAAGGACGACCCCAGTTTCAGGAATCTGCTCATCCAGAGGGGCGGTCGCGGGGGCAACAGGGGCACAGCTCCCGAGGCTGCCTCGAGGACTAGACACACAGACGAGAAAAGGATGCAGCTACGATCTGTGACGGTCTCTGGGAGGCGGAAGAGTAGTCTTGATGAAGGTGTAGGAGACGGAGGAAAAGGGGGAGGGGATAGGACATATCTTTCCAAGATGGACGAGAAAAAAGAATCACCGGATGTGTGGTTAGAACGGGCAAGAAAACTCCGCGCGTCTAAGGATAAACTCAATAATAACCACGTGACACACGCAGAGAGCGTCACTTTGAGCAAACAGTCCGAGTCGATCAAGTTTCATGAGGATGAGGACCGGGATGCGTGCAAACCAGAGGACACCTCCTCGACCGCCATCAAGCATGTGAACTACTGCGACGAGAAGAAGACGCAGTGGGTAGTCAGGTGGCTGACGGACGTGAATAGACAGAGTCACTTTGACATCATTGAGTAACCATGACGACCTCTCCACCGACCTGTCACCGTGCACCCGTCTCTCTACGTGGTCATGTCAGTCCGTCGTGGTGCTGTTTCCATGGAGACTGATGCTATTGCGAACATATTCATTACAATTATATCATGTTTTGGGAAGTAGGCCAGTACAGGTTATGTAGAAGACAGACCATTAAACACACGATCGAGATCACCTTAAACTCAATTTAATGTTGAACGGGTAACATGGCTAAGGATGATCGTGCTTCCAAACCTATCGTGAGTCCGGTTCTTGTGTTGCGGAGCTCCGTGCTTAAACCACACATGAGATAAACATTATTTACAAGAGTCAATTTTGAAACGAAATAGTAATTATTATTTTGAAAAAAACATAATGTATAATGTTTATTTGGCCTAAGGAAATATTACTATATATATTATCTATATATATTAAATATATAAAGTATTTTATCTGGCTGATTATTGTGATAACTGAATTGAAAGGGGCTTCTTAAATCGTTGAGGAACTCCTTCTCACCGCATGCATAACGGTATATCCTAACATGCAAGTCGGGAACTACGTCGAGAACCTCCGGTCCAAAAATAAGGTGCTCTTAATAGAAGTAGATAAATCTGAGAAACAAACAGAAACTAGTTTGAAGAAAATCAGGCAACAAATAAGAAAGACAAATTAATGTTTTAATGATACGAACATTGACATTTTGAGGCAAATTGTAACTCGGTCTATTTACAGTCAAAGGATGTTTTTTGGCACTACTGAATCATTTGAAATTATGACCACCTTGTACCACCAAAATATTGAATATTGAGTGTTGAATTTCTTCCAAAATAACTTCAGCTAAAATCCTGCTTTGAATGTTCATTATATATTTCTAAACTAAGCCTGTAGATATTTGCCATATCATAGTGGTAACGAGACAGACGAGTGTATTTCAAACTCGTCTGTCCCGTTACCAATGTGCTGTGGCAAATTTGTACAGGGCAAATTTTCTGAAGCGTACAAAACATTTTTAAGGGCAAATTAACGCATTTCTTTTATTGGCTGGTTTATTTAAGAGACAAAGAAAAATGGAATTTAAGAGATTTATCCATATGTTACAGTAAATGTAACAGAAATGTACCCATAACTGTGGACAAGCCCAACTCGGTCACGGTCTGTGCGTAGAGGTATACACTCTTAGTATCATTGGACAAGCTTTGATATCCAAAATTGCCTTTTTCTTTTTCATACATATACTACTAATATTTGTGTCCAATATTCATGAATGTTATACAATTTTATGATAGAAACAAAAATAAAATATGAAAAAAGGAGGAAAAAACGTGCGCCTGTGACATCAGAAGGCTACGAATTAGCTTCACAAAAATGTCAGTCATCGTTCCATTTAAACATTCGTTGCTTTCTTATGAATTGGCCGAATTGGTCTTCTTTTGTTCTGCTTCTCAGATATTTCTGCTTCTATTATTAAACCAATTTATCAGCAGACTCTTTGGAATAGAATGAGAAAGGGAGAGAGAGAGAGAGAGAGAAAGAGGGAGGGGATGGGGGGGGGTGGTATAAAGAGAAATAGAAAAGGAGGGGTAGAGAAGTTGAGAGAGATAGTATGTAGGAATAGAGAGTGAGAACGACAGAGGGATGTTTACAGAAAGTGAGTGAGGGCGAGATAGATAGATAGATAGATAGATAGATAGATAGAGAGAGAGAGAGAGAGAGAGAGAGAGAGAGAGTGTGTGTGTGTGTGTGTGTGTGTGTGTGTGTGTGCGTGTGTGTATGGGGCATAGAGCTATATTTAAACAAATATAGCTCTATGGTATGGGGTAGTATCAAGGGAGAAATGTTTATAAACATGAAGGAGCTAGAGTAAAACCAGTGAGGGGGCGACTAGAGCAAATACATTATGTGTTGATTTGAATAATAAATATACATGGATCTAAGAAGAACTATTTTTACCACTACTTCAACTAAGTCCCATTATCGATTGAAGCAGGGGCAGCTACATAATTGTTAACAGGACCTCCCCTACAATCTGCGCTTTTTTCCTCAGTCGTAGTAGCGCCCTCTAGCGCGTATAAATGAGCATCATAATGGAAGTGGTCATATTAAGCAAATAATCAGCGTTGGTGAGGGTGATGGGACGAACTATCACTTCCGAGGCGATCTGGATGTAGCTATCTTTCCGAAGCGCAGCTGAGGAAAGATAGCGTATACATTCAGATCGCCGAGGAAGTGATAGCTCATCCCATTGCTTGAAACCAAAAGTTGATTATTTGCTGTATATTCCACATCTGAAACCAACTATCTGTACCAAAAATGACAATTTGACGTAAAAAGGTAATGTTTATTTATCTCCATAACCCCGAGCTGCTGCCATGGGGAACACGCGTTAGGACGCGCATTAGGACGCGTATTAGGACGCGCATTAGGACGCGCGTTAGGACGCGTTAGATGTCAAGTGATAGTCCGAGTGTAACGCACTTTTATTTCGCGCGTACTAAAAATATTAATCACGCATTAGGACTGTGAGGAGTGAAGAGATCAGCGAAACCAAAAAGTACTATCACCTAGAGTGTAACGAACTTTTATTCCCAGGTGATCTGATAGGAAAAACTACGCCTCATCACGTGATCAACTCTTGACCAATCATATAGCAACATTCTTAGTATGTGGAATATAATGGTCGCTATACATAACAACAACATGCACACCTAAAGCAACCATTGTAACAGCGATGGGAGCAATGAACAAAACTTAAACAACAGTAATAATAAACAAAAAATAATTATTTTACAGGATGGAGCACGCTATCATTACTACTGCTTTGACAGATTCCATCCTGAAAAAAAAAAGTAACGCTAGGTGATCGAGCATTTGCTTGTGTAGCACCCAAACTCTGGAATAGCTTACCCCTGGAAGTTAGGAAAACACCATCCGTAAACAACTTCAAATCAAAGCTAAAAACACATCTATTTAATTAATAACAAGCATTTTAGGAGTCCTATAAAGCGCAGTATATACTTTATGGAATAGTTTCTGCGCTCTCTCTCTCTCTATATATATGTCTATTATTACCATTATTACTACTATGTGTTTGCCTACAATTTCTAAAAGAAAAAAAAACGGTAATGTTATCAATACAAAATATATGGTTGCTACTCAAGTCAAAAGTACATCCATGTACTTGACATCGCAATTACTTGATGAAATGTAATAGCGCCATCTAGAGTGCATAATGATCATTATCATCACCATCACCATGACAATGATAATATCAGTACAATAATGATAATAATAATAATAACAATAATAATAATAATAATAATAATAATACTGTAATAATAATAATAACTACAGTACCATTTACTACAAATACTTTTAAGAAAATAGTAAGACTTTCGGTAACACAATGGGGTTGTATATTTGATTCTACTCCAGCTCCTGTTCTCCTCCTACTTAATTCATTGGCTTTATGTCATCTTCTTATTTCTTCAGATTTTCAAAGCAATGTATATAAATATCCCACATCAGACATGATCAATACAAGGCGCATTTACACATGTTTTTATCAAGATACAATCGATCTGCTACTGTTTTATATTATCTTGATTCAAAGTGCAATGGCCTGATCCATTGCGGGAGGTCATCGAAATCGTGGGAGAAACAAGTCATCGATAAAATAAAAGTGTATGTGCATATGTGTGTGTGGGGAAAGCGGGATCATGATATGTGATCATGAAATGCACCACAAAGATGGAGATTCGAGAACTCCCCGCTCCTTCTATAGGAGTACCACTCATCTGTTAATGTTGAATCAATGTATGAACTCGCACCACACCCTCTGCAGTTCGGGAATACACCCGACGGTGGCCTAAACTAACTTCATAAGGGAGAAGAAGACCCGGTTTTAACTCTTTAAGTGCCATTTATTTCACAGGTAGCACACCTAAATCCCATAGAACAAGAGTTTCCCTGACATAGAAAGGGTGAAATTGTTGCACTACTCGCTAACCGGCCGAGCACAGCCGATCAATGGTATCGACCGATCAATGGTATCGACTGCTAAACCCACAATGCATTGCGTGAGTATGCATGGAATGTCCTTGGGTCTTATTGAGTGTCTCAATACACGGCCTCCCGTCACGCCAACTAGACAACTTTCAGCAAGAAACTCTTGTCAGCAAATAAGATGTCGTAGTTTAATATTTCTAAATGCGACATTTTGTGTAGTATAAATCCTAAAAGTGATCAATTCATACGATGAATAATCCTGTTTTGATGTTCTAAATCCGTACCACGGGGATTGTGAAACTTCTATCGTAGTATGTTCAGTCATTACAGCTTACATCATTTCTCACCTAAAGTTAAGTTTGAATGTTTCAACCCGTGTAAATATCTTCTTGTTGGATAAACGTGTATAATACTCAATGAAGTATCATGAATGAATATAATACACATACAGGGACCGGGAACGACGTCCTTTAATTGTTGATTAAAGCACACTTAAACTAAGCAATGAAAGATAAGGAACATTGTAAATATTTTATCTGTTCACTTATTCATTATGCATGATTCATTATTGTCTCAGCGACACGAAGTGCTATAAATAAAGAGGATTTGTAATAGAATATATTTACGTTAATTATTCACTATACTCTGAGTCTATAGTCTGAAGGCCTTCAGAATAGCTATTGGTCTTCATTAAATATGTATGAGATGGAGAGGACAAGAGATTGTACAACAAACCCTACTTTCGATCGACTTTTCTTGTCGCCGCCGGCTCTGACCCAAACAGTCTTTTGTGACCACTTGACAAGCGAGGTGTTGTTCTTTAACAATGGTTAACAATAACGAAAACGTGTTCACACCATCACGTTGGTGTGTCGTGACGCGGCCTTTTTCTGATCGTACCATTGTGTTCACACCATCATCTTGTAATGCCGATGCCATTTTCCGATCAAAGATCTTTCCACGAACCTTATATCGCCTCTTCAAATTTATCAGACAAATCTATGTTTCATTTATATAGTCTAAATTACACTGTATATACTATCTAATCATTAACTGCGATCTAGATGAAAATCATATAATTATTATTACTCGTTGATTAAATATATACATAAAGATGTGAGCACCACAATTATGAATTATTGCAGCGGCTTCTGTAAGTTAACATGGTAAATGCAAATAATATGAATGCAATGCCAGCAATGATTTTGCCAGGACACTCTTATCACGAATGTTTCATGTTCTTAAATCGAAATCTACATGAGTACTGGATGCTTACAATCGTATTAAGTTTTCGTCGCACACCTTTGACCACCTTTACATCTTTACTCTCGTTTTCGTAGACTTTAAAGTTAGAATTAGGAAAGGGGAGTTTTCATCATTCGGTTAGTGTCAATCCTAATGCTAGGTTTACATTGTGTCCATCACCATTCGGTGAGTGTCAATCCTAATTCTAGGCTTACATTATGTCCACCATCATTCGATTAGTGTCAATCCTAATTCTAGGTTTACATTATGTTCCCGGCTGACCAAAACAGTAGGCCACCATGGACAAAACGGGATGGCGTGAGGCAACATAGGGGACCGTGATGGGCAAATATGAGAGACCGTGATTGCCGTGGATGCCTGACCAGATTGTTCAACTTGAAAAAAAAATGGCGCGGCGGTCAAGGTGCAGATGAGAAACTATAGATAGTGGACCGTAGTAAACTAGGGGGAATGAAACTAAACGTGTCAATACGTGGTCGGCTGTTATCAAACTTTGAGGCCAACGCCCACGGCGCATCACATTCTGGCAAATAAAAATGTGAAGCTAGCATTTAGTTTTAAGACGTACAACTTCTGCGTCCTAATTTAAAAGTCAAGGGATTGAACTAAAAGTTCTACCGCGGTAATCTCACGTTTCAGGGACACTAAATCTGCATCTCAGATGACATTTCATGGGATTAAATCTTCATGTGGAATATGAACGCGATCGACTACGAATCGATAAGTGCGACTGCGCAGACAGAAGTTTCCTTTAGTCCTCGGGCTCCTTCTTTTCTGCTAGAGTTGGTCACCCGTAGGAGATCGATTCTGCACCCCCCGGCAACGCCGACTCCACTCACCCATACCGCGTCTCTCTGTGCCGATCCCGTGGTCATCTGCACACTCAAGTTACCCTACCAGTCAAGCGTTACGCTGCTGGGTCGCCCTCAGGAGATCACAGTAACGGATACACTCATCATAACGGATACCATCATCATGATCTAAATTAAAAAATATATCTTTCTTGCTGTGGAATGTAAATGTCGTCAACTATGCACTGGAAACAGAAGGGAGTCAGTGGTAAGTTATTTAGTAACCATGAACACAAATATTCGAATTGTGACATGTGTTATAGCTATGTTTTGCCGTATAGCCAAGTTACGTCAATCAGTCATATCTATATAAGTGTTCAATCTAGGTCATTACCAAGGTAACAAAACAACACATCAATGTTGTAACGGTATTAAATAATGCAATATGTGAATATTATTGGCTTTGATAATCAATCACAATTAAGATAATTCGTGTATCAATTCAAATGTTTGGAATAAAAATCCGAAAAAAGGGTATAAGTGTATATAATATGCTGACATAAGATAACAATAAGAAGTACTTGAACTGAGTGATATCGTAACATCTTGATACACTTTATAGGAAGTAATGCATGATAAGGAAGGAAACGTGATATAGTACGCTTAGTCAAAGTTACTCTGATATTTACAGTTTCATAGACAAGACGAAATCAAACCGGTTATACCATGCCATTGATCGTTATAGATACGTGAATATCATATGAATATATATATATGTGTGATGTGTTGCTCTTATCAAACTACATCTTTATCAATATCTTGATGACCACGATGAAATGTAACGAGAGAAAACGACGTGTTTCACTGTGATGTTTCATTCGTGTTTCACTCCATCTAGAACTGTGCGTGGTGGGGCTTGGAGGTGGTACCGACCCTCCCGCATTCTTCCGCCCAGTCCGCCCCGGGCATTCGGCGAGAGGCTCATCCCCTGACCGTAAGACAGCACGCAGCTCCTCGAGGACGGGAAGTCAAAAGAGCGTCCGACAACGACTCTTCACGGCTCCACAAATGCTCACCACTAGACCTAACCTACCCGATATCAACGACAACCAGAGCGTGATCACCGTGCAGGGCACCGCCAAGGCCATCTACGGCAGCGTGTCGGTGCTCTCCTGCAGAAGTGGGGAGCAGCCTTTGTTGAGCCCCGAGGTAGGGAGTGCCAAGTCTGACCACGACAGGCTGACGAGAGAAAAGAACGATGACAGAGATAACATCTCGTTGCCACACACGCAACAACCAGATCTCATGTCCGTCAGTAGTCGACTCTTCTCCGAGCGGTCAGCGCCAACTATGGCCGTCACGAACGAACGACCATCAAAATCATGCGACCTTACAAGGAACTCATTCACGGTGACGCCAATCAATCTTGCCAAGCGAGGTGAAACAAGTCCGAGATCGAGTCCTGCGAAGTCCATCTCTTCGTCTGAAGAAGAAGACATAAACGAACAAAGCGAGATCGATCACCACTTCAACATGCCTCCAATTGGCTCGTCAGGCGACGTCGGTAGTCGACGCGGTGAACGTAAACCGAAGCGGTTCTGCTCGAAACCTCTTCCCATGAGCCGCCGGCGTCTGGTGAAGAGTTTCCAGGACAAGCTCAGGGACGTGGAGGGAATCGACCAGTCGTCAGGCGTTCCTCGAGAACTTCAGAGCGGCAGCGTCAGGGCATTTCAAAGGTTGATTATTCTTAACCAAATGCCCAAAAGGCAGCAGCCAGATCTCTTGGGGTCGTCGCCTGACGCCGGAGAGCACGTCGTCAAGTTCTCGCCAAATCGAAAGCCTCAGACGGCCCCGTCCTTTGATGTCCCTTCGGTAATGACCTCTGCAGTATGGGCTACCGAGGACACGCCACCCGCATCAGCCCCTGCCCCAGCAGTGCCGGCAGATCATAGAGAGCGGAAGATGGTGGTGCAGCTAAATCAGCTGTCGCGCAAGTACCACATGGAGAAGAGCGTCAAGTTCGCCCAAGACTCACCAGCAGGGAACCCCGAGACAAAAGAAGCGGCAACAATCAAAGGAAGGGTGATCCCGAAGGAGGAAGTGCCCAGAGAAAAGCTGGTTGACCATTGGTTGAGCGACTGTCCGCCCATGGAATCACCAGCTTCAACCGATAGGTCTGCCCATGGGATTCCCCGGATGAAGATCGTCTTGAATGTGCCCAGTCCGAGAGAAGACGTTATTGATAACTAAGATGTCAGGTGATGTGTGCCCTTCTCCCGCGTATCGCCCCAGTGTGAGGGTAGGACGGTATTAAAGTGGAGAAGGCTTGTTGCTTGCCGCCCAAATTTGCATTGATGAGACCAGTAACCTACCTTCCAAGAGGATGTAGTAAACAAATACATCGAGGTGAACACGAGGAGAGAAACATTCAAGCAAGCAAACAAACAAAAATAAAACTATCAGAATTGTTAACTGCAACAAATACGAATCAATAGTCAGGGGTCTTTGGGGTATATGGTTACATAATTACATAGGTTACATAGTGTATTATCCACAAACGTTAAGAGCACAGTGACGTCCTCTTTATGTTGATAATGTTAATGGTGGGCTTTCTGTATTTTCTTTATTAGAAGATAAAGAAAAGAGTGCAATATGAAGTCACACGATTTTAAACCGAAAATTGTAGTGCAAAATGTAAATTATTCTTAATTAAATCACCGTCTACATTTGTTGTCAAAGTATGAATAACAATGCATTAAAGTATCACCTATACTTAGTAATGTTTTCATGGTTCACACATATGTGACCAAAATGTTGAGCCGTAAATGGTTATAGCAAGCAAAGAGACGCACCAGGTTGTTGCTAATATTAGTTGTTTTAAAAAAAAAAAAATCATATTTTTGAAAAAATATCAAATATAAATTACAACTCAAATCAAGCTGTATTGGACACATCATAAAGTCCAAATATGTCAATCATTTTGAAAGCAGGTCTTGTGACATTTCATCAATTAATTTTCTTGTAATAATCGAATAAATTCTTAATGATACTTTCACGTTTGGACAAATTTGGATCATAACATTTGGGTGTATCAGATAATTGATTCAATAGCCATTGTGCATCACACAAGTCATGTCAAACCACTTTTCCATAAGCATCATGCATTATCAATGACACTATGATGGAAGTTGCTCGTGGATTGACAGTTGTGCACACACTGGTCCTGTGTGGCGTACAGTGAGCATCGCTGTGTTCTGAATGAATTTTCTGAAATGTTTAGGTCAAAATCTGTTATAAAGAGTTACTAAATTAGAAAAATATTTCCCACTTAGCTATGTAAAATTATCCACTAAAAGCGAATTTCACATTCGTTTGCCGCAATAAAGTCTAATTTTTAACGAAAATTTGAAAAAACGCACGCCTCCAGTGACGTCAGAGAAGTCAAAATGCCATAGATTGTACGGAAGTAAACAATAGACCATTTTCGTAATGTCTTCACAACTTTCCCCCTAAATGCGTAGTAACGCGTTATTGCATTCACCTGTATCTGGTCATTCAGATTCAATGGATGGAATGCATTTTGAATCTATTAGCTGTTGCTACTCGGACAAACCTCGGACAAGCTTTGGGGTTCCTATTGGTAACGTATTGTTTGAACGGCGTGAATAAAATATTTTATTCACGCCGTTGGCATTTATGGCATTTTGACTTCTCTGACGTCACTGGAGGCGTGCGGGTTTTTTTTTTCAAATGTTAGTCAAAATGGGACTTTATTGCGGCAAACAAATGTGAAATTCGCTTTTAGTGGGTAAATTTACATAGATTAGTGGGAACTTATTTTTCTAATTTAGTAACCCTTTAAACAACTGAAATCTCAATAAATAATTAAAGGATTATTACAAAAAGAATACCTCATGAAATTACACGAAACATGCTTCTAAAATTCTTGTGACCTTATGATGTTTAAATTTCATTCGAGTTATGATTTTTCTAAAGGTATTTTTCAAACGTGTACAAAAGTGTTTTTTTTGAACACCCAATATTTTAATTATTTTGTAGATTAACATTATTATTGCCTCACTCTATAAGCCCACCACTGTACTACGTCATTTATTTTTCACTTCTTTCAAAAATGTGTGCATTTATCACCCAAATGTATTTGTGCAATCACAATTTTGTAAAATAATGTTGTGCAAATTGAATGTCAAAGTAAAAGTATATTACCTTTATGAATTATGAGTGTCTGCTTTGTCCACTTTAGTACTAAAATGAACATAAAGTATGTGAGGGGGTATGTGAGCTATGCAGTGTGAGGGGTGGATGTGCAGTACCATAGGCGCATGAAATTTGTAAAAAACTCAACACGACTCTCCAGGCTTGGTACTGAGGGGGTTAAAATGATGGCAAACTGTGTATGTGCGTGCGTGGGACTGTGTGTGTATTTGTGTATCCGTGTGTGAGCACGCGCGTGTGCGTGTGTGTGTGTGTATCCGTGTGTGTGAGAACGCGCGTGCGTGTATGTGTGTGTGTGTGGGGGGGGGTGCGTGTGTGTGTGTGTGTGTGTGTATGTGTGTGTATGTTTATGTTTATCTGGGTAATTGGTGAAATCTCCCCTGAAATTTGGAAATACAGTACATGTAGAGTCATTAGCGAGACCGCGCCCACGTACGAAATAGCCGCTGTGATTGGACGCAGCAACCGTCCATCAGTTTTGTTTGTATCGGAATGAGGGATGAAACCTTATTGGTCTGGCGTAGGATAGTGTATCGTACAAGAATAAAAAAAATAGTGTAACTTTTAAAGGGCCACCGTTACAAACATATGTCGTGCTAGGTTCATCTGAAAGTAATGAATCCATGATATTGTTCTTTAGAATTTGCTAGTCTACTGTTTAAAAAAAAAGATACTGCATTTTTTTTTTGAAAATTGGGTATTTTGCAGAAAAAAACAAACACAAAAATACTGAGTGTACATATCGTGACGTCAGACGGCTGAACCCTGTATTTTGTGATTGCAGATTGTCTTTCAGGAAGACGGGAATTCCGTTCCTTATTATTCTTATTTCTGTTTTTTTCCTTTCTTCACTGACGGGGAAATGTAATGTGCTGCAAATAAGCTTTCAAACGATACACTTGTTAAAAATCCACCAATGTGATCGAAACCGTTCACAAAACAATACATATTCAGGAAACAACATTCAAAATTTCCTTCATTCATTTAATAATACATCTTATTCAACAAGTCTTCAGTCTTGCAGGACTGTATGTTTAGGTCGTCGTGATTGAATATCATTACTAACTGACTAAACACAACGGATGATACTGCCTTGGAATGAGTTTGTTTGGTTTGAACAAATACAAATATAACAACGACAATGATCATTTGTGTACTAGTCCTTCAAATAGGCCTACACTTAATACAAATCATATCATTCAAAAGTTATTCCCTCTTTTCTTTCAAATTGACAACAAATCACAATCATTATATCACTAAATTAAGTCTAAATGTAGTTCTAGTCCATATTTCAGCGACATAAACAATCCTATTAATGACTCATTATGCTTGTCGAACAGGTAACAAACAGTGTACTTACAATTTACTATTTTTGGCACCGTACATTTGTTATTTCTGCAGATCATCTTAAATAAACAAAAAAGTATGATTGGATAATGGGCGGGATATGCAAGAAAATAATAAGTTACTATTGTAGAACGTTATATATCTACAGTAAGCAATTTGGCTGATAACATTAACAAACAAAAAACATTACATTTCGAGTTGCGTTACGAATTAAAAAGAGATGATCAGCTAACTCATGGTTTTACACAGATTTTATTTACTGCACACAATTTAAACATTTGGTGAGAAGTTTGCATTGTGCTCTGACAGGGCCCAACTAACAACTCGACGTAAACGGAGGCGCCAGAATCAAAGACGTTTCCGTACTTCATCCTACTCGCCGTCAACATGGTCAACGTATGGACAGTTGGGAATACATGTACAAACAAAATGAACGTCACATTTCGTGGTAGGCATTGCCATTTCAGGTGTCTTGTCTTTCAGCTAGCTTATGTAAATTACGATATACGTTAAATATCATATGAAAGAGCACACAATAGAAAATAAAATCCCCAAAAGTATTTAAATGTTTTCTCGTGATTTTATTCCTTTTGATAAAAAGGTAGTTATTCAGCTCATTTATATGGGCGGGAACTAGCAAGGATACCTGTGAAGGATTTGAATGTCGTTTTGATTCTATGACAGGAAAACTAAATGATCGACTCGAAAAATGTGTATTTTTTTATAACCTGAAAAATCAGTGATGGATTAAAAAAGAAATAAGCGACAATGTATACATAGGGTGGAATGAAGTCACATCGGCCAATTACCATGTTTATTGTCATAGTCATCGTGATGGTGGTTGACTGGACGGTGGGAGCAGCGTTGAGCAAAGATTCTGAAACGTTATCATGTATGGATACATACCGTTAGGATGAAAGGAGACTAGACATTATGAGAAAGAAGATTGGAGGTGTACGGGAAGTAATAACGGAATTAGAAGAATAAGTATCAACTATTGCTTAAGTCAGTCATGTTAATCATCTTCGGAACTTGAAGACGGATAGGGCGACCCAACGTACATCCACTTGTCACGTGTCAGTTCCAGGTCGCAGGTGACTAGGTCGTCCCCCTCATCGAGATCGAGCTCCACAGCGGCTGCTGCTCGAGGTGGTTTCAGTGCCTGGTCGGAGGCCGATGACGGCACGTCGGTTTCCTCCCGTAAACCCGCCAGCCACTGACGGCATCGCTGCGTGTTCTCGCTCAAATACACGTCATTGTCGTGGTGTGTTTTCCGCAGATGAAACTCCGAGGGTTTGGTCTGGGACAGCGGAATAACTTGTTCTTGATCAGGAATTTCGCGTGCGTCTATCACCCTACTGCGGGTGCGTTTGATGTTTGCGCGTCGCAGACCACCGCGTGTTCGAACCGACGAGGCTGGTAGTGCTTCGGCGCCATTCGTGTCTTCAACATCAACCTCATCTTCCTCTGGGAATTTAGTTGGCGACTTCGACTTTGCTGTCCTTGAGGAACGAGCACTATAACACCGGACTTCTCGGGGCGCCGAGGCTTCGGCTGGGGAGGGATCGTTGACGGTTGGCACACTTTTTTCTGAATGTTTTCCACTGACTGACTCGCTTGGAATATCTTCCGCTTCCGTCGGAACGGTTTGCCAGGACGGTGGTTTGGGCAATCTAAAACTCGTGTCTGGTTGTTTGTACAACAAGCTTTCTTCGCTCTTGGCATTACCAGACTTTGTACATGTCTCAGTTGTTTGAGGATGCTCGAGTATCTTCACTTCTGGTTCAGTCTGTCCGACGGGTGTTGCACTGGTGTGCCACGACTGTGGCTTTGGCGGTCTTTGGTTCACACTATCATCATGTTTGGCACTTCCAGGTCTCTTTTGAGAATCCAAAGAATACAATATTTTGTCTGGCCTTTTCGTCTCTGGCTCCAAAGGAGGTGTTTCAGTTGGAACAGACTGCCATGAGGGAGGCTTAGGTGGTCTCGAGCTTATGATCTCCTCTTGTTTAGAAGATGATTTTTTGCCTCTTGCCATTCCTCTCACCTTACTTACATTTGCTCTGTCTTTTGCTTTTGATTTATCTACTGGGATTGGTGTAAGGGGAACTTTTAAAATATTTTTCTGGTAATTTGTTCCACTGAGACCAGACGCATCAATGTCAACGCCGATGTCCATAACTCCGAACATTGATAGATCACATAACATTGGACATGAACGTGACATGTCCCTCCGTAATCTCGCAGTTTTCAGTGAATTTGAAACATGTTCTTCTAGCAGCCAAGGGGAGTCGCTTGGTGGGTAACTTAGTCGCTTGGACCCATCTGATTGCTCTGGTGAATCCCCGTTTGGTTTTCTTCGCATTCCTACAGAGCTATGCTTATCGTATAGATGACGATACAACAATTCACCTTCAACCGATCTCGGGCGCGCGGTCTTTCCACTAGCGGGAGGTTTGTTGCGGACTTCATCAGAGTCACGTTGGTCAGTCGGTGAGGGCGCGACACTGCGTCTCTGTTTCCTGCGCCCCTGTATTCTCACCAAATCTTTGATGGATTCAAGGCGGCTGGTCAGTCCCTGGTTGGACATCTTATCGGCAGAATGTTTCCCGTTAGCGCGAACATCCGCGCGTGCTATTGGTGGCAGGGCGGTTGGTGTCTCCATTCTTACTGGTCCTGTCGACGCAATTTGTGCGATGCCTTCAGCTTCACACGTAGTGAACTGTATGTGCAAGAACGAAAAATAAAGGATAAAGCGTCTCAATTTCGACTAAAACCTACATTGCCTAAGCTGAAGTTTGACAGTTATGGAATTTATGCATTCGTAATCATTAACAAAATCGTTTTGCCAGTTCATTACTGGCCGAGCGTTGATTCATCCAGCATTTATTCTTTTATGGGTTTTTTAATACGCCCACAGTACTGTCTTTGAGATGCAGACACTTTCGCTCAATGCATGCTGGCATTCCTCGTCGACATCAATGGCCATCGCTGCTCCAGGTCCTTCTTCTACCAAGGCCCTTTTACAACCAAGGAACCCATTTAAAAGGTGTTGAATTTGCTAAGATACACTCATGCGAAACTTTAGCGTATGAGAGAAGTTCGGTCCCTTCCTACTTTCTTATCGAAAGACGCGTTGTCTTGGCTACTTACCATTTTCCTTGTCCGCAGGATGTAGGGGTTCAACCATGGTGCCCGGATCACTGTGTCTTTGCTGCCACCACGTGCCTGCTGGCATGACAGAAGGCATCAGATCTGGAGAGAAAAAAATACAAACACATGGCAATAAGCACAATGGTATCACTCTACATAGGCGTCTCTACTTATGGCATCGTTGTATTTAACATCATTGAATCATCGTTGTTCTGCAGTTCCTTCAGGATCAATGTTGGTATGTTTGTCTTCTATTTGCATCATGGTAATTCAGAAAGTGATTTTTACACGAATGGTGCGACTGTGTCTTGTTCTCAAGGAGTTTTTAAAATCTTACACTTTTTCAACCATCTGTGATAACATTACAATTAAATCATTCTTATGAACGAGGAGATACACAGAAAGGATTTGATGTTACAATATCCACAGGAAACTGGAGCAGGTAAATGATTGTATTTCGGACTGAGCCAGTCCAAACAAGATAAACACAACAAAAAAGTAAGTCCCCTCCCCCCTTCCCCTAAGCAAAAGAGCATAAATTTATATCGAAAAAGTTTTGGTCAAAATAATTTGGCAGGATTGTTTCTTAACTTATTGCCTAACTTCTGTGTGAAAGTCACATTAATCCAATTAGTCATGCATGAGTGGGCAAAGTTTAAATGCAAAAATGTAATTTTTCAAAAGTCACAAGGGTAATAGGGTAATTGTTCGTGCCGTTTTAACAATACATTTTGGCATTTCTTGTGCGATTTTTAAAGTGTTTTCACTCAACCATGACGCGAAAATTACTTCTTATGTTTACATAGCAGGTCATGTTATATCTTTGTCACCCTTTTCACCAAAAAAGTTTTTTTTTCATCAGAGAGATGGTTTTGCTAAATGGTGCTCACTCAACCAGAACAATGGGTTAGGTGTCGGGATAGGTATTAGTGCATCGAGAGATGGATGATGAACGTTAAAAGGGCGTAAATTATGCACCAGAAATAGAATTCATCAAAATTTCATATGACAGAATCCTAAAAATTACCCTTGTGACTTTTGAATAGTGACATATTTGCCTTAAATTTACCCACTTATGCATGACTAATTGGATTAATGTTAATTACACACATAAGTTAGTCAATGAGTTAAGGAACAATCCTGCCAAATTATTTTGCCCAAAACCTCTTTGATAAAAATTCATGCTATTTTGCTTGGGGGGGGGGGGGGGGGGGAGGACTTACTTTTTTGTTGTGTTTAGTTTGTAGAGTCGTGATAGTAGCTCTTCTCTGCATGAAGCTGGCACAAAGTGCGCCCTCACCGCTTCGTTAGGGACCCATCATGAATTCATGATTTTAGATACATTATACCAATGGTACACCGCCAATACCATCACTAAACCTGCTTGAATAAAACAAGCCCAAAGTTACTTCGAAACATACAACCTAACTTATTTGATTTAAACGTATGAACTTGGCAACTTACTATTACATTAACTACATGATTATGTAGGCCTAAAACATGAGTAAAAAAACAAAACAATACAATACACAGAGGAAGATAGATTGGGTGAGGGAGAGATCGAACAGGAAAGGAAGGGAGAGAGAAAGGGCAGGTGAGAGGGATGGAGGGTGGGATGAAGGGAGGGAGAAAATTATGAAGGAAGGTGTAGGGAGGGACAGTTTCAGGTAAGACGTAGGACGTGACGTCAAATATGGCTGTAGTGTAATGCATAACGATCTATATCGCTTGCAAAGAATTATTCGTCGATTTAATCAGCTTAAAGGGACGAACTCTTAGCTGCACGTTGTGGCTCAAGAAGAAAAAAAGTGTCGGAATTAACAATAAATTGGGAAAAGAAGGGGTTTTATCAGCTTAAGCTATAACTACCGTTGTTCCTTCGGCTTAAGAAGCCCCTTTGGTTGTACAGAGTTACGGGCCTACGCGACCCCATTCAGGGCTAATGTTCCCACAGAATGGCGGTCTGAAAGCAGCGAGAAAAGAAGGTGTGTTCTCATTCTTCCTTGCCATTGTATACCAAGATCTCTGCGTGAATGGGAACGCAATCACAGACAGACATCTACTAAGAGGAATAAGTAGAGAAGCAAATGATCTAGTCTTTCCAAAAGACGAAAGCAATTGACTTTACATAATTACGGAATGTTGCGGACGTCCTGAAAAGGGTACACATTTTGAGAGGTCTTCATCTGTCAGCAAGGACCGCTTTTCGGCCCGTCACTGAACAATCTTCTCTTAAACATTTTAACATAGCAACATAGATTAAGCATAATGTGTTTCTCTCCTGTCACCCAGTTAAATTCTGGAGCAATGTCTTTCTTTACGTACTCATCGTTGCATACTGATTTCCTATATTCAATGAGTTATGAGCACTATGAGTTACGGTATCATTGGGAGCCATACGGAGAACAGCAGAGGTTTTATACGCGCTTATTAAATCTCTCATTACTATTGGTATGAAGATATGTGATAAGTCAATGTAGTTTCCAGTAGTAGTAGTTGAACAGTGGTCATAGTAGTAGTAGTAGTGGAAGCATACGTGATAATATAATCTATGTAGTGGTATTTTGTGTTAACAAAAAAAACTACACGTTTGATATGTAATTTTTTAAAAGTTACAACTTGAATTAAGCTCAAATTTACACATCACAAATTTAAGGGATGTCAATTTTGTTAGAAGCACGTTTCGTGATACTTAATCATTTAATATTCTTGATGTAATAATACTTTGAATATTTTTTGACATTTTCACTATTGGACAAATGTTGCCCTGGAAAGTGTATGTAACAAATAACTAATTCAGAACAAGACACTGTCCATTGTTCATCACGCGTCTCTCTTCCGAGTCTTTTGTGCCAATAGGATCATGAATTATTAATGACACTGTGAAGGCAGTTGTTAGTGCATTGGCATGTGTCATGCAAAATATTGTTATGCTCTTAATTAATTATCTGATACACACAATTCTTTAGGTCCAAATTTTGTCCAAAAAGTGAAAATCTAATTTCATATTCAAATGACTAAATTACAAAAGTAATGATTGCTGAAACGTCATGAGACCTGCTTCCAAAGAAATTACATTTGAAAGTCAAAGGATGTCATTTTTTTTTAAAGCCGGTGTTGTGACATTTCATCAATTACTCAGAATAATCTCATGAATATTTAATGAGATTTTCACCTTAAGACAAATTTGAAAGTAAAATGTGTGTGTATCAGATAATTGATTCAAAACACAAAAATTGTCATTGTGAATCACACGTGTCAACCCACAACTCCTTTTCTGCGAGAAGCATCATGCATTACCAATGGCACTGTTATATCGGTTGCCAGCTGATTATTTTGTCAAAGTGTCAACATCTCTAGAAATGGTGAGGGTAATAGTAGGAGTAGTAGTAGTAGTAGTAGTAGTAGTAGTAGTAGTAGCAGTAGTAGTAGTAGAAGTAGTAGTAGTAGTAGTAGTAGTAGTAGTAGTAGTAGTAGTAGTGGTAGTAGTAGTAGTAGTAGTAGTAGTAGTAGTAGTAGTAGTAGTAGTAGAAGTAGTAGCAGTAGTAGTAATAGTAGTAGTACTGGTGGTGGTAGTAGTAGCCGTAGCAATAGTAGTAGTAGAAGCAGCAACAGTAGAAGTAAAAGTAGTAGTGGTAGTAGTAGTAGTAGTAGTAGTAGTAGTAGTAGTAGTAGTAGTAGTAGTAGAAGTACAATGGTTAGTAATAATGGTAGTAATAGTAGTAGTATCAGAAGAAGTAACGGTAGAAGTAGTAGCAATAGTTAAAGTAGTAGTAGTAGTAGTAGTAGTAGTAGTAGTAGTAGTAGTAGTAATAGTAGTAGTAGTAGTAGTAGTAGTAGTAGTAGTAGAAGGAGTAGTAGTAGAAGTAGTAGTTGTAGTAGTAGTAGTAGTAGTAGTAGTAGTAGTAGTAGTAGTAGTAGTAGTAGTAGTAAAAGTAATATTGATAGTAACATGAGTTGTAGTGGTAATAGAAGTATAGTAATAGTGGTTGCATTAGTAGTACAGTGCATTACGAGTGGCGGTAGTATTTGTTGCTTTAGTAGTAGTAGTAGTAGTAGTAGTAGTAGTAGTAGTAGTAGTAATAGGAGTAGTAGTAATAGTAGTAGTAGTAGTAGTAGTAGTAGTAGTAGTAGTAGTAATAGTAGTAGTAGTAGTAGTAGTAGTAGTAGTAGTAGTAGTAGTAGAAGTAGTAGTAGTAGAAGGAGTAGCAGTAGTAGTAGTAGTAGTAGTAGTAATAGTAGTAGTAGTAGTAGTAGTAGTAGTAGTAGTAGTAGTAATAGTAGTAGTAGTAGTAGTAGTAGTAGTAGTAATAGTAGTAGTAGTAGTAGTAGTAGTAGTAGTAGTAGTAGAAGTAGTAGTAGTAGTAGAAGTAGTAGTAGTAGTAGTAGTAGTAGTAGTAGTAGTAGTAGTAGTAGTAGAAGTAGTAGTAGTAGTAGTAGAAGTAGTAGTAGTAGTAGTAGTAGTAGTAGTAGTAGTAGTAGTAGTAGTAGTAGTAGTAGTAGTAGTAGAAGTAGTAGTAGTAGCCTCTACTAATAACAATCATCATCATCATTATTATTACTTTGTATGTGTGGTTGAGTGCCTTAATAACGAGGATGGTCTTGGTTATGTAACAATTATGATATGTGATATCAAGGCATCTTGGCACCGCTTACAATATATTCTATATCGATTGAGGTACATGATATTTTGCTACCATAGTTGTGCCTTCAGGTCGATGGGTAATGGTTTTTATGGACTCTTTCAGGTGACAGAAAAGGTACCTAGGATCTTACCTTGGTAGGAACTCCGTCGTTTCGTCTGTGGCTGTACAAGATGCGTGCAAACTGCATGTCGTTACATATACCATGAGTACATCTCTCCCCCTCTCTCTTTCTCTTTCGCTATGATCATAAATCACTGTCCATGCATGGCAGAGAGAACACGGGTCGTAATAGACTCAGACTACGAAAACCAAACCAAGCACTTATTGCTCAAAGTATGATGCTGCATGTCACTCGGTCAAGCACATTTGCGTCGATGCAATTTCTCTTGTTTTCACATAATCAATATGCAAAAGTCGAAAACTTGACACGAAAAATCAGAAGTTACCAAACTAGCTCCGCCGACGTTATGCTGAATGCACGGAGCGGTATCACAATGAGTTATATACAGTGATATATGCGGCAGACAAACAGAGCATTGATAAGTGTGTGCTGGGGAGAAATGACAAAAGAGACTTGGAATGGGCTTTTTACCTGCACTGGCCCGTAGGATTACGAGCTTTGGCTTATTCAGGCATTTTGCTTGTTTAGTGGTCACCATTTTTCAAGACCGAAGCGGCCAAAACAAATTCGCTAAAGCTTTTCTGTTAGCAGTAGGGTTGAATAACAGAAGGAGCAGGGGAAATGGGCGGCTCGGACTGGGAGGGTGAGATGGAAGAAAGAGGGGGAGGAGGGAAGAGAGATAGAGAGATACGGGGGGATAGGGCTGAGACGGATAGGCAAATTGCTTTTTTTCTTTAAGCGAGATTGAAGGAAGATATGGTTGGGAATAAAAGGAGGAAGGACAGAGGGAGAGAAACGTGTGAGAGGAAAAGTGAAAAGACAGAGATAGAAATGGAGAGGAGAGAGAGAGAGAGAGAGAGAGGTGATGAAGACGAGGAGGAGGAGCGTGAGAAGGTAAGAGATGTATAGAGAAAGAGGTGATTATATAATAACATATTTATCTGTCTACATATTGATCTTCCAATCTTACAGTAAATGAATATTCATCTTTATAATAGCACAACAAACTATGATATATCATGGAGGTCGACAATGGTAGAATGAGAGAGAAGTGGGGGGAAGACTAAGAAAGAAATAGAGAGAGAGGGAGAGAGAGGAAAGAGAGAGAGAGAGAGAGAGAGAAAGAGAGAGAGAGGGAGGAGATTGCAATGCATGATGACGTTGCAGAAACCGACATATTTTGAGACGATTCGGGGAGCTTTTTTGACCATGAAAGGTGTGAAATCGGATCATGATGGTCTCGCCGACTAGCGTAAATGCAATAAAAGTTTGAATAACAGTTCAAACAATGAATCCCATTGGCTGTTCGAGGCCACGTGATTGAATCTTCTTGAAAACATTCGATTATGCTGTACGGTGATTGTTTGTATGTAATTGGCTATGTAATTGTCCACGTAATATAAAGAATGTTCGGACGATACTCGTTTGACTCGCTATAACGCTTTGTTAAATAGTTACCGTTTCATTAGAAGACTGAGCCCGAGGGATGTATGTGCGTGGGTGGGGTGGGGCTCAGGTTGTGGAAAGGCTAAACATAACCGTAGTAGTTGAAGAAATAAAAGTACTACTACTACTAGCAGTAGTAGTAGTAGTAGTAGTAGTAGGAGTAGTAGTAGTAGTAGTAGTAGTAGTAGTAGTAGTAGTAGTAGTAGTAGTGGTAGTAGCAGTTAGTAATGGTAGATTGGAGTAGTTGTAGTAGTAGTATTGTAGTAGTAGTAGTAGTAGTATTAGTAGTAGTAGTAGTAGTAGTTGTGTAGTAGTAGTTGTGTAGTAGTAGTAATAGTAGTAGTAGTAGTAGTATTAGTTGTGTAGTAGTAGTAGTGTAGCAGTAGTAGTAGTAGTAGTACTCGTAGTAGTAGCAGTGAGTAGTAGTAGATTGGAGTAGTAGTAGTAGTAGTAGTAGTAGTAGTAGTAGTAGTAGTAGTAGTAGTAGTTAGTACTGGTAGATTGGAGTAGTAGTACAATTTTATTCTTATCATCATTGCCATTATTACCATTGCCATATGTGTGAACATATTTGATCAACATAAAATAGGTTTACTAAAGAATATGACAGTAAAATTTTGTATTTTGCAACAGTAATAATAACAGTAATGATGAAGGTATCATATATATATATATATATATATATATATATATATATATATATATATATATATATCTACTCGATAATGATGATAATGATGATGAAAACTTATACAACAATGATAATGATGATGATGAATGTTTTACAGTAACATGTGTGAATATATATATAGGTTCACTCGAAGAACAACGAGGGAGTAATTTTATAGCCGATCATTAACTCACTTTGATTCCTGCACGCGCTATATAGTGCAGGCAACGCCTATCAACAGGCATACATATGGCAGCCAACAAACTCGTACCACTGACATAACCAAATGACATTAACCCTGCTTGTGCTCTGAAATACTGCCCCATGGAATGTGTGTGTTGTACGTGTGCATACAATACATCAGTGGCGGCTAACGAGTTAAGCACGGAGAGCATAGAGGGGGCATCGGGGGAGGCGATAATCAAAAGGAACGAGGGAAAATCGTCCCGACATTTCTCGATTTCCTTTTCAGCAAAGCAATCTGGGTGACTAATTATCAATCGCCTGTGGTTCTGCAAAGACCTTTGTATGTTCCCTCTCTTTTGTGTCATCATATTATGTATGTATGTATGTGTGGTGAGTGCGGTGGTGGGTGTGGTTGTATGTCTGTATGTGTGTCTGTCTGTGTGTCTGTGTGTGTGGACCAGAGAAGGGCGGGAGGCCACACAGGACCGGGAACCTTACAAGGCTTCTCATTATTTTCCCGTCGATGTTACACTTTTGTTTGACGACAAAACAGAGATGACATCAAAGTGGAAGATTTGTCATTCTGCTCTGGTGACTGCTGGCCCGTTCTGCATGTTTTTGCCGCCATAGGAACATATCGGTGAAGTGTGTTTGTATGTGTGTGATTGTATGTGTATGTGATTGTATTTTTGTGAGAGAAACAGTGAAGGAGTGTCGGGGTAGAGAGAGATACTGGCAGACAGAGATAAATGGAGTGAGAGTGTGAGATAAGCATAACGAAGCGAGAAAGGGGGGCTAATGGGGAAGAATAAAAATGAGAGGGAATGAATGAAATAGAGAGAGAGAGAGAGCTAGAGGTGGAAAGAAAGAAAGTGAGAGAGAGGGAGGGAGAGAGGGGGGGTTGGTTGGGTGGGGATGAAAGAAGACAAATGAAAGAAAGAAAGATTAAAAGTGAAGACGGGATATAAGAAAGTAATGTCTGTCTCTCCTCATAGCGGAGTAGAGGAAATACGATGCCCAGAAGGTTTAACTTTCAAGCTTTCCATGAATGCTTGTTTCAAAGAAGTTCTTAAGAATTCTTCTTCTGTTTGCCCACAGGTTAAAACAAGGTTTCAGAGAATCTCGTAAAGTGTAGTGCGAAGGTATGTCTCGTTTCTTTCCGGAATAAACTAGAAAAGAAAGACAAACAGACAAACAGAAAGCTCGCGAGAGGGAAAGAGAAATAAAAAGATTGACCCTCAACGCCATCTTGGTGTACAACATGAGCCCTTAAGTTGTATATTATAAATGATTCCTCTAAATAATTATTTTGATATAAATACAGTAAATAGTATGCGTCTGCTTTCGCGTGTGTGTATATTGTGTGAAAGTGATTTTTCATTAATACACTTTTAGCATTCCCATATTACACGTTGAATTCCGTTTTAGGACTGAACTTCACTGGGGTCGCCGGTGTTAAATGCTCACACATGTTATTCAATACAAGGCTCTAAAGCAGAGGAACAATTCATAATGTTTATTTCGATTCTAAGTGTGATGGTTAGCACACTAAAGCAATGGCAACATACGACTGGGGCGGAGATCCGCTTGAATTCATCATGATTATATATATCTCTCTGATCGAGTTCATGTCAAAGTCACTTTTCCGCTACAATTAACGAGATCAATCTTAAATAGATAATGATAATAGTCCATTCTTATATCGCGCAATTTTACAGCGAAGTCTCAATGCGCATAAAAGAGAAAAGGAGAAAGAAGTAGAATCTTACTTCAGCAAAGATAAAGTGATTGAAATCTACAATTCACTAGGAAACAAAAAAGTCTTTAATTTGGCGCGAAATTGATCCTCAGTTTTAGATTCTCGAGTAAAGTCTGGAAGTTTATTCCACAGCATAGGTGCGGCAAACTGGAAAGACTGCTGATCATATATCTTGGTTTTAGCGGAGTACTGAACTAAAAGATTCTTTGAATTTGAACGAAGGACCCGATGTGATTTATACAAACTAATAAGTTCTTGAATATAGTGAGGAGAATTTCCATATAAACATCTATATGAAATGACTAAAATATTAAACATAATTCGCTTATTTACGGGCAACCAATGTAAGTTATACAAAATAGGACTTATAGGCAGGACTTATAAACAACAAATCAATTGCATCAATTACGGACCCGGTGCAAAGCTCCTGTTCATCTGGTATATCTCGCCAGGCATGTGGACCGACTCAAACTTTGAGAAATTTGATTACGTGGCCAAAATATTTGCTTGGTTGCCCCGCTCTCCGCTGCTTAATGGGACGACTGTTTACTTGCGTCCTTTCAGTCAGGCCTTGTTGTCTATGTCCTGTTGATATAGCTTTCTAACCTCTTCATTACAATTCACCAAAATGCTCCCGTTAAGATATTTTACAAAAGATCGCTCATTGTTGAATGGAGTATTATACACACACACCATAGCTTCATGCGCCTTCATTCGTCCAAGCAAGGAGATTGCAAACAGGCGAGCTGATTGTTAAAGGCAGTGACCAGGCGTGGCAAGCGGGACTGGCCGAGTCTACGCCAGGGAGTGCGCCATTATTCGATGAGCTGCGCTCACTGCCGTACCTTGAGCTGTCAACTTCGTAGTGCGCTAAACTGTATGGACTCGAATTCGGGATGATAGAACATAGACTAGGCAAGAATTAAAACATGTCCGTCTATAAAGTATGTAATACAAGATACACATGGAGGGGTGTGGGTGAGAGGGGAGATGGAGGGAGAGATCGAGGCCGGGATATGATGAGGAGAGGAGAGGATACGGAGAGAGAGGTAGAGGTAGGGAGAGGGGGAGAGAGAAATATCCATGTGTATAGAGAGAAGAAGAAAATGAGATGGGGGGGGGGGGGGAGCGAAATGCACAGGGTAGAGAAAGAGAGAGAGAAAAGGGGGGTGAAGAGAAAGGGGGGAAGCTGAGAATTATCACTTTGCCCACAACCTCACAACGAGAAAATAAGCAGTACATGAGAAAGGGAAATTGTGAAGATCATTTCATGTACAGATTGTTTCTGTCTGTACACCTAAACAGTTCATTCGACCGTGTTGTTTTAACGTAGTGTATGAAAATGAAATTAAATTGAAAGGTCGAGTCACGAGTGAGAGGAGCAATTCCGGGAGTTCATTTGAAAATCTTTGTCACGGAAAATATGTTTTTCTTCCTCTTTACTTATTCCTCCAGAAATATTGTTCAAAAAAGAGATAATTTCGTAATTATTTTTGTAAAGAAAAATCATCATTGTTGTTTTCTTAATACGCAAATTTTTGATTTCATAACACGCAACGCATGTATACCAAGCATTCTACCTGACACTTCAAACGTCGTCGACACAAAAGCACGCCCCCATCCCCACCCCTCTACCCTCCCAACTTAAAATGATAAGAATGTGGTTTAGAGTATTGCCATTTTGTTGATAAAGATTAAACATTTCCGGAAACGGTGAGAACAACTTATTAATAATGGTCGAAACAAAGTGTATTCGTGTAAAAACAACAGCATTCGACGTAAAGTTACATTATGATCATATATATAAGGCGAGTCACTCATAGTCGTCGAAAGAATCCAAGGAATGTATCTGTGTATACGTAGCTCTATGGGTGCAGACTACCTTTAACTGAGAGTGTGTCATAGCGTCATCTAGTGGCCAGCTCCATGCCATGTCATGTCACATCACGAATAGTTCTTTGTGCCTACTCTATAAACAGCGCTGTCTCCCCTTAGGAGTGACACATGAGTGTGTTCAATAATTTTAAGTTATTCAAACTTGTCTCACATTTAGGAACTACATAAACACAGACTATTATTACACTAGGATGGAAAAGTACAGAAATAGGGGGAACGGGAGTAATATACAGTTAAATGAGTAGCCTAGGTAGGCTGTGAGGTGCATGGACACAACCCAGTCTGTTAACAACTAGGTCTGGTAACACAGACTATGCCCCAATCCCATCCTCACTCCTCCTCTCAGAGAGGGAAAGAAGCCAGAGGAGAGACACGGAGACACAAGGGTAGAGAACGAGAACAAGAGACAGAGGGGGAGAGAGAGAGTGGGGGGGGGGGGGGGAGAGAGAGAGAGAGAGAGAGAGAGAGAGAGAGAGAGAGGAGAAAGAGAAGAAGGGAGCAAGATGGCGATAGGAACGTGCATTCATTCATAGGGAGAGAGAGGGAGAGCGAGATATATGGGGCGGGGTGAGGAAAAGTGACAAAAGTAGCGAGAGGGTAGATGAAAGGGGAAGAAAGTGAAAGAGAAAGATATACTCGTAATTAGGGAAGGTATAGAGAAAGCATATATAAAAAGGTGGAGAGATAGATATAGGTATAGAGAGAGAAAAAGAAAGAGGAGAGCTAGAGAGAGACGTGGAAAAGGAAAGTGAAAGACTCGACAGAGAGAGAGAAGGTAGGAATATAGCAAGGGGAGTTGGGGGAGAAGAAAGAACGTGGGAAAAAGGGAAATGGCAGACGGAGAAGGAGAGATGGCAAAGAATAGCGAAAGAAAGGATTATAAATTATTAGTATAGAGAAATCATAAAGATAAAAAGAGAGAAAAGATACAAAGGTGTAATAATAAAGAGATAGATAATGTAGCGCAAGACACAGAGAGAGAGAGAGAGAGAGAGAGAGAGAGAGAGAGAAAGAGAAAGAGAGAAAGAGAGAGAAAGAGAGAGAGGGGGAGAAACAAAGAAAGAGGAGGAAAGAGGAAACGAGAAGAAGATAGAGGAGTCTGGAGTTAGCAAGAGGGGATGAAAGTCAGAGCGTCGATCATGTCGATGAAAAGAGAGAGTGTGTGTGTGTGGGGGGGGGGGGGGAGGGGGTCAGAAACAAGACCGTAGAGGGAGACATACAGAGAAGTGGGGATGGAAAGAGAGGAGGAGACAGAAAGAGAGAGAGAGATGCATAAATGGCGGGTCAGATGGAATACAAGTTGTAAATGTCTATGTGTGTATGTACGTGTGCTTGTTTGTATGTCGGTGTATGTGCGTGTACGTATGTGTGTATGTGTGTGTCTGTAAGTGTGTGTATGTGTGTATGTGTGTGTTTGTATGTGTGAGTGGAATTATTATTTATTAACAATTCAATCAAACATACTCATTCACTATATACTATTCATTGCTTACGATTCCTCAGAAATCATCAACAATCAATATCAACAATGATACATTTTGCAACAACAAGCGATCATTATGAGCATTGTAGTCAACTGCTCAGACGCATCACTATCACCATCGACATTCTGCAATAACAATCACATATTCCTTCACCTATATAATTATGTTTATGAAAACTACCACCACAGTCACATCACTGCTTTCTCATTCATAGTTCTGCCACCAACATAGACGCTTATACAATGAACACATCACCATGAGGTTTGAACGGCTTTCAGTACTTTTATTGATATGAATACTAAACCATAAAAAGTTACATTCCATCTATAATCTAGAAAGAAAAAGAAAATAATAAAAAAATGCCTTTGCCGATCAAAATTTGTTTTTATCATTCTTTTGTCTGTACCTTTGCTTCTGAAAATGTGTCTCTGCTGACATACATATCAAGTGGATATTATTCTAGTCCTCCCGACATCCTTCCATTGTCAATGTGACCATATCAAACATACAACGTAACAATGATGGGTTACAGCACGGTAGGCGCTCTCAGGCATAGCCCGCCAACGGGCCACCCGTCATACAATGGGCGTGGTCTTACGTAATGGTGACGTCACAAATATAATCTAGAAATGATCATCTAAAATAAATTGAGAAGATCTACAGGGCTCCGACTACAGATTGCACAAAGAAAAACTGCCATTGTCAGCCCTCCTAACCGCGAGCCCTCATCCATTATCAGACACAAGACAGACTAAAAGAAAGAGAGAGGGAGGAGGGAGAGAGAGAGAGAGAGAACGATTCACATAAATGACCTATCCTGTCCAGACATTGTGTGGGGTCATGACGAGCGGTGAAGAGAGCGGCGCGTACGAGTAAAAAGTTGCATGGTGTTACCAAGACGAAGTACTGTATTAAGATGTTGTTGTTTCTTTAAGACTAGGGCTCAATAAGATGGTATTTAGCCTAGCCTACGCGCCGATAGAGTCTCTGACTCCGTCTTGGTGTACGATGTTGGCTGGTCGGCCGCAAGGCGCTTAGAAGCACTTGCGGTGAACGATGGATGGGCCGGACTCGTCGTACTCCTGCTTGCTGATCCACATCTGCTGGAAGGTGGAGAGGGAAGCCAGGATGGAGCCACCGATCCATACGGAGTACTTCCTCTCGGGGGGAGCGATGATCTTGATCTTCATGCTGCTGGGGGCCAGGGCGGTGATCTCCTTCTGCATGCGGTCAGCGATACCGGGGAACATGCTGGTACCTCCGGACAGGACGGTGTTGGCGTACAGGTCCTTACGGATGTCGATGTCGCACTTCATGATGCTGTTGTAGGTGGTCTCGTGGATTCCGGCAGATTCCATACCTGGGGGCGGAGACGGGGAAATATAGGACAGTGGAGTTTAGCGTGGATGAATGAGCAAGTGTCGGCAGAGGGAGAGAGGGGGAAAAGACGGAGGGGGAAAAGTCGGAGAGGAAAACAGAGAGAGGGAGCGAAAGTGAAAAGCGGAGAGATAGTGGACATACTGTGGGTTTATGAGGTGAAGAAAAAGACAACGGAAAAGGAGAGGGAGAAAGGGATGACAGAAGAGTGAGGGATATTAGATATAAGAGAAAAGGGGAAAAGGGAAAAGGGAGAGAAAGGAGAGAATGGATGAGATGTGCCCGTCCTTACCGATGAAGGCTGGCTGGAAGAGGGTCTCGGGACACCTGAAGCGCTCGTTGCCGATGGTGATGACCTGACCGTCGGGAAGCTCGTAGCTCTTCTCCAGGGAGGAGGAGGCGGCAGCGGTCGCCATCTCCTGCTCGAAGTCCAGCGCGACGTAGTCGAGCTTCTCCTTGATGTCACGGACGATCTCACGCTCGGCTGCAGGGGCGAAAACAAAGAGCGGTGGTGTTATCATGTGCATCAACAGCCATGTCAAAACTTAACTGCACTGAACTTGGAACTTAGTGGTCGTATTGCAATGAACATATACCCCGGGGAAAAAACTTTGATATTCGTTTTCAAACCAAGTTCGGTTGATGGATATTTCTATGAACATAGAACCCAGACCTCCCCTGCAAAGCAGCTGTCATATTGAGAGCCCTAGTCTTTTTCATGAAAATAATTGTAAATAAACCAATGGTTCCGTGGCTTCTTTGAGAAGTAAAATAACGAAATCCCGGCTTAATTTCCTCGCAGTTTGGGAAGCTTAGGTATCACAGTTGGGATGTATTTTAAGTTTTCTTACCCGTGGTGGTGAAAGAGTAGCCACGCTCGGTGAGGATCTTCATCAGGTAGTCGGTGAGGTCGCGACCAGCCAAGTCCAGACGGAGGATGGCGTGGGGGAGGGCGTAACCTTCGTAGATGGGGACTGTGTGGGTGACACCGTCTCCGGAGTCAAGCACGATTCCGGTGGTACGTCCGGAGGCGTACAGGGAGAGCACGGCCTGGATGGCGACGTACATGGCGGGGGCGTTGAAGGTCTCGAACATGATCTGGAGGAGCAAAGAAAGAAGGGAGCTGACTTGATTACCGGACCTGAGCACAAACACACACGTTTCATTTGCACGGAAGAACATGACTGACAATGCCAACAAAATATTGTTATCCAATTTTGAAACCATCAATTATTTCATCAAAAATATAGGGAGCTTAAGTACTTAAATGATTCGTCCCTATAGTTCTTGGAATTCACATGTTTCTTCAAGCTTTTCCGCGGCTCAGAGAGTCTCTCCTGAATATCTTACACGAACATCTCGTTGGTCAAGTAGAGACGAATTATGCAACAAAGGAGATCACATCTTAGAAGTTCAAAGTGAATGTTGAAGATATTCAACATGTTCAAGGTGGCATGTTTCTTGCTTGGGCAGGGAGAGATCCTATGGTCAATGATTTATGTTAAACCCTATGAAGTTGGAAATGCTGTTGGGGAAAGAGAAAATGGGGAAGGGAGGCGGGGAGGGTTACTAACCTGGGTCATCTTTTCCCTGTTGGCCTTGGGGTTGAGGGGAGCCTCAGTGAGGAGGACGGGGTGCTCCTCGGGGGCGACACGGAGCTCGTTGTAGAAGGTGTGATGCCAGATCTTCTCCATGTCGTCCCAGTTGGTGACGATTCCGTGCTCGATGGGGTACTTCAGGGTGAGGATACCCCTCTTGCTCTGGGCCTCGTCTCCTACGTAGCTGTCCTTCTGGCCCATACCTACCATGACACCCTGTGGGTTGAAGGAGGAGTGGATTAGCGGCATGTGGCATCGAGTAATTTCGTCTTCGTCAATACTCATTATACTGGGGATAATCTCTAACACAAAATTATGCGCTCCTGGCCACGCTGGCTGTCGATCGAAATGACTTATTTACGAAGCGCTGGGTTACAACAATTTGGATACATGAATCGTGGAATAGATATAGCTGAGTTGGTCTCCGACCAAAATGTTGTTAAGCTTTGAGATGATCTACACGAAATGGTTGGGGTCAATTTAGTAACTTGGCAAATAATTAGTTTCGTGATTTATAGCCAGAATTGCAAAATAAAGTAAAGTGTGTATGGGGAGAAGATATAGATTGCGGAGAGTATCGTGGAAAAAGACTGGGTGAAGGTTCAGATGGGTAAAGACGAAAATAGTCGGGTTGACGGGTTGAATTGAGTCTTACCTGGTGACGCGGCCTTCCGACGATGGATGGGAACACGGCCCTTGGGGCATCGTCTCCGGCGAAACCGGCCTTGCACATGCCGGAGCCATTGTCAACCACCAAAGCTGCTACCTCGTCGTCGCACATGATTGCTGTTTGTGTGTGGGTACGGGACTTTCAAAAGAAGACCTGCGAGATGGAAAGAAGAAACGAGGAAAATACATTATACGCCGTCAGGTTTTGGAGTCACGTAAGAAGATAAAAACACAAAAAGCAGATACTAAAGCATAATGTGAGTGAAATGGCATTTTGAGATGGGACAATTGGAGCAATGGTAACGCTAGATTGAAAGTGCTGTGCTAGTCAATTTGAGAGTGCGCAAAATAAAGAGATATACAAATGCTTTTGGCAATGAAGAGTTACATCAACTACGAGGAAATCAGAAAGTCGCCCACATACGTTTGGTTATTAGATTTGGAGAGACGTTTTCTATTTCGAAACATTATTCTCTCGTGAAGAAAGTTTGACTGTCAGAGAATAGCGAGGAGGCATGGACTAGATGCCGAAAGCTGAATAAATAAATTTAGAGGCAATCTGCGTAACCTGGAGAAATAAATGATAAAAGCGCGCTTGAAATAGAATTGGAAAGTTCGAAGAGAGGAGAGGTAAAAGTTAATAAGAAGACAACATGGCTACATGAGCAATGCAGCTACATAGCACAAATAGGGACGCACGTGTGCACAAAGGATGTGATCGACGATATTGAGCAGAGAACCACACCGCGGAAATATTTCGACTGCTGGAATGTCGATTGGCGGTGATTGAATTAAAGCATATCACCGGCCCACAAATCAAATTCGTAAAGAGTTTCTAATGCTAATCGTTCTATCACGGAAAGTATTCGCCGCAAACGAGGTATAATCATTGCATAGCCTGGATGAACCGTATCACAAGCGCCTGCGCACGGGTAGACAGCGTGTGGGCTGCAACACCATATTAGGAAAACTTGGCGGACATTCCATTGGCAGTAAGTAAAGGGGGCGCGGCAATGTTGCCCCTCCCAGCCAATCAGAATGTTTTCAGTCTGTCTATGGAGTTGTACCCCGCGACCTTGTTAGGGCATATATGCAGAGATTTGTGTTAGTCGCAAAGACTGAAAGATTGCATTTTCCTCATCTTCGATATTTCAGGGCGTTATTCTCGCTCATAAAAATGCAAGCAATTTTGAATGAACGCAATGCAGAAGTCAATGTAACAAAAATATGATGTCAAAGCAAAAAGTTGGACAGCCTTAGGGCACCTATCAGCGCTTGCCTCTCTATAACAGCATCTCAAAGACTGCATCAAGCAATGTAATCGAAGAGAATGATCGAATAAAGATCTGCGAAAAGGGTGAAGTTGCCTCCAAACTTTTTTTCCAATCAGTTTGTGTAGCTGCCCACATGCAAAATGCGCGCGATTCACATCTCGGTGTGAATCTCGTCCAACTAAACCATTGCAACTAGCAAACACGCGGGTAGACACAGTAATTTAGTATTGGCTTATAATTTGAGTTACAGTTCAGACAACGATTGCATGAAAACAGTGTCTGTCCACCGAGACTACAGCTATCGATAGTATTTAAGACGATATCAATGAAAGAGTTCATCTGGGCTGTGAAGTATCACTGGAAACGTAGGCTTTGTGCCAGAATTAGTTGGAAGAATCCCAACCGTGTTGACTAGAATGAGAAAGCTTAAGTATGTCCATACTACTATTGACGGTTTTACAGACATGTGTCTACGTTCAACTGTCAGATGATGTAAATAGTAATACGCTGCTGAGATGTCGGCCTCGATTAATTAATATACAAATCGGCAAAATATCAAAATATATCAAATATGCTAATGGAGTGCCTGTTGCTGGAGATCTACGCAAGTGCATACTAAGAAAATCGCAATTTGCGTGAACAAACTGGATCCTATGCGTATCCACGTGTGAGGAAGACAGGAATCCGCAATGAAAAGCTGGCAGTAATTAGCGAAAGCCGCATGTCCTCCCTCCTACTGATGGCCGTCTTCCACCGGGGAACTTCCCCGATGAGGCACGAGTCGCAGGCCGCCAAGAGAGGTGTATAATTCCAAGAAAGCACTCGAGACTGCAGGCGTACAGGCAAGACAAGGCAGGAAGCTGCAAGAGAGATAAGACTCACCGATTTCGCTATTCCTTTAGATGCCGCTGCTCACGGAAGGTGTGAAGCTGGAGGGAAGAGGGCGAGACTTATATACCAACTGGGCTGGGTCGTTTCTCAGAAAGCCCTTAGGACCCGTACCCATGTTAGGCTACAACCTCCATCTCACTACACGGGATCGCATCTTCCGTATCGCTCTACGCGAGGCCGCCCTGATTGGCCGAAGTTTATACGAGTGATGAATATGCATGACTGATGAATATGGATGAACGGGGTTTCTCGGAAGTAGTGGACGGGGCCGCCAATCAGAGGAGCGCGAGCTATGTTTGGATCAACCGGGAGAGCGAACCGAATATGGCATGGAGAACCCGATAGTTGAAGCGGTGGATGAAGGGGAGGACGGAATGCAACATGAGGTCGGTATGTATCGCTGGTCCCTGACTCCCTGTGGTGACTGCCTGCCTCTTGCGAGACACCATAGCACACACATTGACCAAATTGCCCACCCAGCGGGCCTACCAATATCATCTCATTAGTGATGCACCAAGGTGCTCTCTCACACACACACATGCATATACATACGACACCCACTTGTGTGTGCGTGTGTGTGGTGAGGGAGGGAGAAAAAGAAACACAGAGGAGAGGATGTGTATGTGTGTAAGAGTGTGTAATTATGTCTGTGTATGGGAGAGAGAGAGAGAGAGAGAGAGAGAGAGAGATAAATAAATAAGGAGTGTGTGCTTGTGTGTGTGTTGTGTATGTATGGAAGAGGAGGAAAGGAGAGAGAGGGGAGAGAGGGATGGAGACAGAGGGAGAAAGAGAGAGAGAGAGAGTTAATGCAGCGAGTTCTTTATTGAACATCATCAGAGGCACACTTTTAACCCCGCTCTGAAAATAGACTACATGTATTTGGCACCTACCCAGAGAGTACTATTATTGTCAGTTTGACATGTCTATCTATCGCCGGCTGGAGACAATGGGAAGATACACACCGTTACAACATGGATCCTCCTACTAGCCAGCCCAGCTACTCATATCACCGAGGAAGCTACCCCCTCCCCTGGCAATTTCCATAAACTTCACATAATATGAAGTGTGACATAACATACATACATAACACACACATATATATATATATATATATATATATATATATATATATATATATATATATATATATATATATATATATAAAGAATACATGGAATAAAGATTGCGATGGCGCTGATTTCTAGGTGAAGACAATTATATTGAATGAAACGCCGGTGAAGGAAAAAATATTCAAACTTATATATATACATATTCATGTGTCGTTCGTCTTTGAGTTCAAATACGTCAACAATAACGGTTCAGAAGAATCAATTCTGACATATTTTTCTTGGTGTTTGATTTTCTTCTTCCTTTATTCTTCTTTCTCGCTCTCTTCAGTCATTCATACTTCATTTCAAATCTAGATGATGGACCCACATTGTACCCTGACGGATGATGTATCTACGTGCTGTTTGATAATGTCATGTTTGTCATGGTGTGAACATGATATAATGCCAAATATAAACAACAAACATTCCTACAAGACAAGACGAGCAAATGATGTCTTTGATCTGAGAAGGTGTCTCCTTTATCAGGCTTTCCTATCAATCATGTCATGTCAGACATATGTTTCTTCCCCTGACCCTTTGCCTTTTTGCTCCTCCGCCTTCAATGTTTCCTCTTGTCTTCTCATCATCTTGTTCCTCATTCCTTCTCTTTCTCCTCCCCTTCGATATCTTCTGACATGTTAAACCTCTGACAAACCAGGGACCCTGTAAGGATATGATTTAATCTTCTTTCTTGAACTCATGCTTGACACCACCAATAATTCATATGTTTTTCAAGTGTTTCAACATTTACGAACATGATTGTTTGGCAACCGTCTCATTAAGCTTGTCCACCCCTGATAATGGAAACAATGTTTATGTGAGTATAACAGATATCAGCAAACAAAAATTAAACATGTTTTTTTTTTCAGGTAAGATATCTCAGCTGCACGCAAAAACACGCAAACGCTGTTAATAATGATAAACTTTGACAACGATTGAATCCCATCACCATTCCGGAAAAATCCGGAAAGTGAAGAAATTAATCAAATTTGGAAGTAATGAAAATATATTGTACGTACGCTTATTCATTGTTTTATTCTTTTAAAAAATTACTGAGAAAAGGATCTTTAATGTCGTTGCCATCAACTTCCTCGAACAATGCAAAATAATGTGATCAGAAACAAAGCTCTTAGAGACAAAATGGGCAATTAAAGAGTTATTTCCAACTTTAAATCTGCTTAATGTCGCCGCCGAGCATGGGACACCAAAGCATGTAATAATTGTGGAATGCTCTTGACATTCATTAGGAAGCTTTAGTATCCATTCAGATGTTTGAATATAATCATGCTCGAGTTTCTTCTCCTTTATAACACCTCTGCAGAGATGTGTGTGGCAGACATTGGGTAGATTCTTGTGGTTGGAAATGTACGAACATTAAATAGCGTTTGTTAATGTGAAAACAAAATGAGGCTCATTAATCAGAAAATGAAATAAGGTGTGCTGATCAGAAAAAATACTACAGCGTATTTCTTTACCGTACTGTGTACACGGTGTATGCGTCATTGTGGCACTGGTAATCTCATAGGGCAGTATGGCGTCTGCCAGATGAATTAAAGCATCTAAGTTCATTTTCAGATTCACGAACCGTATTTCATTTTCCGATTTTCGAGCCCTTTTTGATTTTCGGATTAAGATTAACGATCCTTTTTTTCGTTTTCGGATGAACATTAACGAACCCTATTTCGTTTGCGGCTTAACGAGTCCTCAGATATACGAAATGTACTTCTTCGGAATAGCGAACCTTTGGAATAAGGAACGTCACCCATCTTCATCAGTTACAAGCTGTACGTTGTCGTAAACACGATTATGCGACTCAAGGCTCTCATTTATGATTCATGTTTAAACTGTTACAGTTAATTACATTTCATGTCATGTTACTTTCTTTATCGATTCAAGATGGTCCCCTTCACAGTCTCGAGGACTGTTTTTTTTTTCTCCCTCTCTCAGAGAAGCCTTGGTAATGTAGAATAATTACATTAGACATTAATCACGTTGTCGCTTTTGTCAAATAGTTGTATTTTTGTATGATGAAGAGAAACAGACTTGGATGCAAACACTGGGCCCCAGCTGTACGGCCTAGATATCCGGTAGACGCGTCAGATGAACGAGGGTAATCATCTAAAAGGAAAGAAAGAGGTTGAACAAGGATAACAGAGAAGGAAATGAAGAGGGTGAAGAAGGCCTAGAAGAAGAAATGAAGACTCATGAAGACCTCCATAGCGTGTTCGACACACTCACTAATCATGCTAATGAACATGATGAACACCTGATATAACTATAGATCCAAGTGTCTTCTTTCTTTCATGGGCATGAGAGGGTGCACGGTATTTATTTTTATTTCTTCAATCAATTCTTCACTCATTTGCTCTTTGTGTGCTGAGCTTGCTTTTATCCCCCCCCCCCCCCTTCGTCATTTCGTCCGCTGAGTCTCATTGTTTCTGTTGTTCTCTCTTTTTTGCCTTCCCTTTTTATCTCTGTCATTCGTGTTTATCCTCCTTCTTTTCTTTTATTGTTATCATTGCTCATTCTTTATCCTTTTCTTCTATTTTTATGATCTTTTTTTTTTTGTTGATTTCCCTTCCCTTCTCCATTTGACCGCTGATATAATGTTGACACAACATGTGGTGATACAATCATGTTGATTTTAGACAATAAATTATGTCAATGATGTTCACTTAAATTGTGATCGGAGTGGGGGTCAAATGTTGGGAGATAAAAGCAACAAAAGCACCAGAAAAAAAATTACTTGAGCAATGTAGGAACAATCTTCTCAAGTTAATTTCTCAACACTTTTTGATAAAACGACACACTAGTATGATTATCATGATTACAGGGGACTTACTTTTTTGTCTTTAGAATTATTTCATAATGCCAAAGTTTGTTTACAGTACCTTTACTTCTTTTTCTCCCATAACTTCTTTGTATGGTGACATTTTTTCCCGCATATTTATAACAGCATGATAAAAATACAAACAAACTGTACACGCTAGCATGATTCTGTACCTAGTGCCTGGAGCGGTACTCCATGAACCGGTGGGGTGAATGCCACTTCCATGCCCCTCCCCTCCTCCCCTTACGCTGCGCCAATCGTACTAGCATGACCATGATGACCACTCCCATGCATTCTCCGTCCTATCTTCCCTCATATTATTACCTCCTACTTCCCATTCTCTTCCTACCCCTACCCCTACCCCTACTCGTAAGATTCTGGTTACGCCGTCGACCCAATGTTTACCGCGAAGCAATGATCGAGTCAATGAAGTTCCGTTGGAGTCTGTCTCCCTTTTTACATCATCAGCTCTTGTCACTCTTCATCCCCCATCTCGCGTCGGCTCAACACTAATCGAATCAGATACACATTAGGACGCATACACATGCACACACACATGCACAGATGCACATAAACACACGCACAAGTTAATAAACACATACACACATGTGGCCATCAAACTTCAGGACCAGCTTCCCGTCCCTATGGCAACCATAAGTCAGAAGTCGTTCGCCCTGCCGTTCATGAGAGTGCGCACGTGCCGATCCGTATATGGACATGGGCCGGCAGCGACACGCGTGGGGATCATGAATATTCACGAACTTATTCATACGCGTTGTAGAAGCATGGAGATGGATGATAACGTCGCTGAGATGCAGAATTTGACATGGGTGTTGCTTTCAGGACGTAGGATGTCAGAATGTATTATTTTGTAAGCTGTGATTCCGAAATTAGAATTGAATGTAAGAGTGATACAATACATATATAGACGCATCAGATCTACGGTCTCCTATATGAAAAGTATGTATTATTGAAAAAAAAAAACCTTACCCACTTATCTTCCCCCCCCCAAAAAAAAAAAGGAATGTGGCAAAGTGATGACCTGATATCAGTGTATCTAAACAGAAGTAGATGATTTGGTAAATAATGTAAACAAAACAAGATAGACAAGCTATGATTATGAGGTGATTTCCCAACAAATATTGATAAGTTGTTTTGTCTTCTTTGTTTATCCAATTGTGTTCATGTGATTTGCAATCACTTAAAAATCATTTGTAAATCTTGTAATTGATTTTAATTTGTTTTAATAAAAACAGAATTATAACAAATATGCATTATTTTCTTCGCTTTATTTATTGAGTGATTCGTGTGATTAATGGTTTACAGTTGTGATTCTAATTATTCATAATGTTTTTTTCATAGATTAGAGTGAATGTTATCATTAAGAGTAACAATCTCTTAATTCTTGCTGCTATTTCTAGATATTTCCAAATTTGATATTCATAGCTAAAATGAACATGATGAATGAAGCATAACTTTCGCCAATTTGAAACACGATCATTAAAAGTCCAATGTTACAATGTGTTGCTTCAGCCTCAGGGTTTGTCACCACATTGACAGCAACAATACGATAATGATGAAAATTGAATTATTTTGATGCAGACAATGTAAGGTAATAGAAATGCATAATTTCTTTACAATTAAAGTTAACATTGTGCTTAATTTCGTGTTCAATTGTCACTGAAAGCAATACACATTATACGCCGGTTATATACTCCCGATATTACCATATTATTCCCTATTTTTTTAGATTCATTCTACACATGTCTGCTCTGCACAGTATACCCGATACATACCCTGTGCGTGTCTATGTTAATATACCATGAATATTCAAATTGATCTCATGACTATGCACGATGTCGGGAGGTCGCGGTTCGCCCGTTGGTGCGCGCTCCTGGTGATCATAAATGGTAACTGGGGCTCGGCAAGGGGGGACGGAAACTCGACCACACATTCCTTCGAGTCTATGTCCATTTGTAGACATGGGGAAACACCCAAAGCCGAAAAAATCAACAAGAGAAAGAGGGCGACAGATATAAAGAGGAGAGGGTGAAATGACAACAAGTCATCTTCCAATGGACGGTGCTTTGGTGCTTATCCGTTTCCACAAACCAAACCTCTTCTCTTGCAATCGACTGAAGACAAGTCATAATATAGGTACACGCTATTATCAATTGAGTATTATCTTATTAAAATGATAATCGATGTAATTGATTGACTGGTTCAAAATGGCATTTATAGTACCAATGATAGGAATACATTGCGTGTTATGAAATATTTCACTATAACATTAATAAACCGCCAGAGGTGATTAACAGCTCATGGTAAATAGAGTCAGATACGGCCTAGTCGTTCGTCCAGTCTTTCTCGCATTATTGCTAAACACTGTTGGAAGAAATATTATAAGCAAAACTAACTCTTTGCATGACACATCTGCCTCTTTTCATAAGTGATACTGTACACATAAATCACTTCAGAGCTACAGAGTTGAGAAGCTAACAGGGGAAAACTTTTCCTTTTCATGTTGATATCATGTCTGTATGGGTTACTGGGCCTCCTACGAGATGTCTTTACTCTCATACAGTGCCCGTGGGATTGTGTTCCAATATCTCCTCCTCCTCCTCCTCCTCCTCCTCCTACCGATATAACGGCAGATGGCAGTTCTGACCTTCTGCTTCTTGAGTTGAATAATTGAATACTACAATATCGCAATCATCTTTAACTACGCGTGGTCATAACTGCGTATGGTCATCTGTCATAATTTGACGTAAACACAGATAACTTGTGCAAATGAAAGACATCCACCAATCTTAATTCCTTGAAAGGAGGCTATGTACGGGCATGGTATCAGCTGAATGCTATATCACGTACAGATATTTTCTACTTATAGAAGAACTTAAATACCACACGTCAGTTGCATACATGCTTTTCATATCAGCATGAAAATATGGCTATGGGCAAAAATATGATAAGTCAAATGAGATACCAAAATACCTTCCAATGCATTCATTTATGTGTATGCCCATAAATGTAGCAATATCTACATCTTTTATTTCTTTCCCATATCATTAACTTTTTTCACGACTGCCTAGCAACATATATTAATTCTTTGAGACATCATCATGGTTATTGAAGTTTAATTTCATTAGGTAAATATCATATTTTTCATGTCTCATAATTTATCATCTGCATTATCATCAATGAATAGTAACGATCTAACACATAGCTATGTCGTACATGCATTTTTTTGGAAGGATATATATATATATATTTTTTTGCATTTCACAAACGATCAAAAAGATAACTGTCAAACCATTTTAATGGAAAACTATAGTTCCTGTAATGTCACAACTTTTTACATAATATGTCACAGTCAATCAACAAATCCACACAGAATTAAGTTGTTATTCGTCCTTTATCCATTACTTGTAACACAAAATTGAAATGATTGGGTAATTGATTAAAGATAGTTTTGTTGTTTACTTCTTTCGAAACCAATACGGATCTTGACATAAAATGCTACACTTTTCTGTAAAAACACATATGTAAGACGATATTGACAGTTTAAAAACTTGTCATGAAGATGGCATTTCATGTTCTGATATAGGTGTATACTGTCATAATCATCTCTACTGCACTTTTCAAACAGTGAAGTTACTCTAGCTTGTTTCATCTTATCGGAGGATTGATCAAATGGTCGTGTTAGGTTGGAACCAATCATGTACACATGGTACAAGTGGCCAACTCGGTTCTGCTTGCCCGACAAAGCAACACGCACCATGTCGTTACATATTGAAACCAAAGTGGCCAAACTCGCTGCATAGGTCATCTTTATAAGAAGACGTACTAGAGTGTTGACGCGTCAGCTTTAGTTACTGTGCCCATAATACTGAATGGTGCACACGATTGCCATGATAATGCTGGCATAAGTATTGAGCAGTTGGCAAAGCTTCAGCTTCTTTTATCTATGCTTGTGAAAATAATGGAATTCTTTTGCAACATTGTGTTCGGATTTTAACACTTCTTTGTTTTCTTTGACGTGTTTCATAGGTGTTTCCAGAGCTTTCGTTGGGTTATTCCAACTAGCCAGGACCCCCCCCCCCCCCCCCACACACACACACACACATACATACACAAACAAACACACACACAAACACACACACACACACACACACACACACCTCTTAGGGCATATTACTCTCCTCCTGATATAGTCAGATAGAAGTAATATTTCTAGATATCCTTTTGATTTTGTGAAATTTAATTATCAGTTATTCGTAAGTACGCATTTATTCAAATAATTTACCAATGGCTTCAAAATGTGTTATTTCATATAAATAATACAAACAATTTTATTTAAGAATGTTTTAGCAAAAATTTAACAATATTTTGTTCAGTTGAATTTCAAAAATAGGTAATGCCTATTCGTCATTATTAACCTCATCGTAGTTTGATTTCATAGATTTCATTTCACGATGTGTTAAGTTACCAAATTTACATTAAAAGCAAGCAAGTACGTAGTAAGAATAGGATAAACGAACATGTAGAAACACAGCTTTTGAGGCCGCCTAATGATGCGTACGGAGATCACGTCTTTAATCTATGCATGGCGCTTTTGGCCCCATCATGTGCGTGGCAAATGCGCTATGCACCAATACATGATAGCTTATTGACATGAATGAGTGTTTGATTGATCCATAGTGCCAGCCCACATCATTACATGTAGCACGAAAATAACGGGAATGTGCGTCGCGCGCGCCGAGCGGTACAATATTAGATACCCGATCGGTCAATTAGAACGCAGGCACTCCGAGAATGTTTGGTGTTGTACATTCCGTTCATACCGCGACCAGAGGAGAGAACGGTCATTGGTCAATTCGCTATAAAGGGTATTGCGGAGATTGCTGGTGGAAGAGGGGGTGGAGGAGGGGTGGATGAGGAGGTGGAGGAGGGGGTGGAGGAGGGGGTGGAGGAGGGGGTGGAGGAGGATGGAGGAGGGTGGAGGAGGGTGGAGGAGGGTAGAGGAGGGTGGAGAAGGGTGGAGGAGGTTGGAGGAGGGTGGAGGAGGGGGTGGAGGAAGGTGGAGAGGAAAATGGGAGGGATGGGATGGGTTGGGATTGGATTGGGGCTCATGGCTTGATTTCTTCTACCTCCATGATTTGACGTAGCACCGTTTGATCAGTGATGCAGTCAGCAAGGCGTTACTACGGCGCGCCCAGGCGGGGCTAGGGCAAGAACCAGAGAATGGTGAGAGTCGAGGGCGGGAAAGATGCATAGGGAGACCGTAAAAAGGGAGTGTAGCCATGGAGGTGTGAACAAGGATGCTACGAACGATGGCTAGCCATCCCTTTGGAACGACGTGCTTTTCCGCCACTCAATGTTCATGACTGGCAGCTGCTCTTCACCATACAATGCATTCGCGATTCCGCTCTGTTTACCTGGATGTCACAATAGAATAGATCTCGCAAACATCATCGAGCAAAATGAAAATATTCTGAGGTGAAAAAACAAACAAACATTTCTTTTGTAAATTCGGGGGTGCAAAAAAATGTGCACTATGGACGGTGATAGTGCTCCACGTAATGTATACATCCTTGGTGCGAATGTTGACCGCAATCTCTACATGGCGGCCGGTGTCTAGCTAACCAGACGTGCAGGGGAACGTGGGGGAAGAAGCAGAGACGTCACTCAACCGAACAGGGGATGTGCTCGCTGAAGACAGTTGTGCAGAAATTTGTGTCCGAGACAGATCTTTGCGGCGTCTACCTCCCACGCCACCCCTCCAGCCTATTTACCCCATTATGTTCAATCACATATAATAGATATAAAAATCAACATACACACATAATAGAAAATATACACAGAGAACCATCATACTACTGTACAGGCACAAGCAGAGCACGCATTCGCACATACACTCACACGCACATAGAAACACATACACGCACATCTGGATCTAAAAGTGCATAACTGACAGGAAGGAGTGTTTCCCAACACTCGAAACCAGTATTGGAAGACGATGAAGAAGGAGAAGAACGAAACACCATAGGCAAGGATGTTTAAACAGGAATGTATAGGTTACCCATGTTCGTTTCCGCTAAACGTACTAGCGAGGATTTAACGCACCAAAATAGAATGTGCAAATTTGCCTTAGGATAAGAAACAGTTACTAGATGCATGCGCAGTTGATACTAAATAGTGTGTTATTAAAAATGCATTAATAGCGATTGTATTGAGAAAATGCATTGTTCCAACAAGTCATTCCGGCTCAAAATTTTACGCTGCGGGTGAGACGTACCAATTTCACACTTTCCAGCATCATTCCCAAAAAAAACACTAACCGGTACTACGAAAATATTTCCCTTTCAGGTAGGTAACGTGCAAAACACGTAGTCTCAGGTAGTAACTAGTATTTTCGTTTAGAACATTCTAAAAGTCCGTATTTTAGCGTATTTCCTTGAAGAAAATGTTATTTTGGGCCAGGCTGGGTACGGAATATTATTTTATAGTAAAGGTTCGAGCAAAGTTGGAACGGAATATGATATGGAATAGAGTGAAATCATTACTTTTATACCTAAAGACGAAAGCACATTTATAATCTGTTTAAATTATAGTAACAATGTTCCTCGATTGAACTGTGCAACTTACATCTGTGCATGCATCTAAGCTGTATACATTTCCCAAAAGCTTTTGCGCATCTTTTTTTTTGTTGTTTATGCATTAATTCAAAGCAGAAATCCACTAGAGAGTCGGCTGCATCGAGCATCAGGAGAAAACCAGTGTAAAACTTTCTTTGGTGAATCTAAAGAGAGTACAATGATCTGTCCTATAACAAAACATATACAGAGATAAATGTACAACATGTGTGTATTTAATAATGTGGAATATCATATATTAATATAATAATTTAAAAGAACATATATCAATACATCAAACACATCAGCTTTTACACTATTAAGCCATGACGTCACAGTCGCATAATGTTGAAAACCGGGTAAAGAGATAACTTAAATAATGCATTTGTCAGAAAGCCTATCATTGAGTTGTTGGTGAATTGTCGTGATATTGCAGTCGGTACGTGGCCGGGAGCAACATCCACGGGACAATGCCCCTACACTGGCTGGTGACTCGAACACCAGTCTGTGTCTTCTAACACGAGTCATGTAGGCTTCCCATAAAGTGTTAGATCACACACCCGTATTGCTAATTACATCGTTTCTGTCTTAACACTCATTTTTCATATTCAACACTACAGGTGTTGTGTCTAAAACATTATTGGTAAACAGATACCACGACAATAACTGCTTTTCAAAGCAGTAGGGCCTACTCATGAGACATATTATTATGACCACGATTTACCAAGAAGTTCATTTTCTTCAACATATTATTATCTGATTCCAATTTTGCTCGAATCTCCAGCTGTGAATATGTATCATATCTTTACTTTGATTGAAACCAACTTCGTATCATAATGATTAGACGTTTGTTCCTCTACAACACATTAACTCTTTAAAGGTCAGATGTGACTTTTTTCATAAGTTATTCACATAGAGCAAGAGTTTTTCTGGCACAGAACGGGTTGATTAGTTTTGGAAAATTAGATTTTCAGTAGCTTCCAGACATACCTGAATAACAACCGAATGATTAGATAATGCTATGAATGCTCTCAGCTAAAATTAAAAAAAAAAAGAAATAGACCGAAATATACCCACTAACACCACAAACAGAGTCTGCTTATTCATTCATGATACACATGGTTTGAAAACTAACTTTCCAGGCAAGTGGACTAGTTTACAAACATTTTCAACTTGTCCACCCACACGATTGTTTCTAAAGGAAGCATCATGATTTGTTAATGACAGTGTGTTGGATGTTGCTAGTGAATGGACAGGTGTGGCCATGGTGATTTAAAACGGAATTAAAAAGGAATTAATCATATGATACAAAAACATTCTCATGTCCAAATTCATCCAAAAGTGAAAATCTCATTAAATGTTCCAAAAGTATTTCAAGAATGAGATAACACTTTAACGTAACGTGCTTCTATCAACGTTGAAGTCTTTTCACTTCATGATGTGCAAAGTTCAGCCTGGTTGGAGTACCTTACTTTTAATGATGGTTTAAATGTGTCTAAAAAATAGTTCACACGTCATACATGTTGTCTATTCACTTTGTCATAGATGGGCAAAACTTCACAAGTACTAGAGGTGAAGGTATCAGTGAATTCTTAGATAAGATTTTGTTACGACTAATCGTCATCATACGATTATCTTTCAAGGTGTTGGATAAACGTAAACTGTCACGGAAGCAGATTTCATCTAATTTTTCTGTAATATATCTAACTCCTCCTCTAACTTCGTATAGATATACTATCACCCATTAAAAAATGCCTTAAAAACGACTAATGTTTTTCTATAAATGTCAGTAAAACATAAAAAATATGCATTTTTTCAATGAGTCATGATATCAAAATAAACTCCAATGTTTCTGTTTGTAATGAACTATGCAGTGAATACATTTGTCTATACCTTCAAAAGTAATATTTGTCATCACATTTGAATTAATAAATAATGTAAAAAGTTCATTAAGTCATATTTACGGCACCAGAGTGACATACAGGCATCCACACACTGCTTAGTATTAGAACATACAGTTCAGACATACAGACTTCCATTGTAAGATGGATAAAACGTAACGTTAAAGAAGAAACAATGAGATTTTGCCTAATATTCAGAGCCAACCGCAAATACAAAAAGGTAATGATAAATTGGCACAATGTTGTGTTTAAAAATAGGTTTTGAGAATACATCCTTCTCCATGGTATAACAAACGTCCATCGTCATACACGAACATGCGCATGATATTTCCACAATTAGTTAAATGCTTAAATTTAGGCTTTGTATTTTTTTTTGCGGAGATAAAAGTTGTGGAGAACTGCTTCAGTCAGTAATAGGAGCAGTCCCATGCAATTCCCCCCTAGCTTGTTCAGAGTATATAACAAGGCCTAAGCCCAAACAAAGTTGGCGCGCTTGTTGAACTGAAGACTTGAAACACGAATACATTTAATCTTCCCACTAAGACAGACTGATTGCACATGGCTGAACCCATTGAAGGATCGCGAACTCCTCAGAAAAAGCTGATTCATATGATACATGTAGCAGCAAGGCCAGAGAGATGGGCTGGCCAAAATCGGACAAATCATAAGACAGATATATTTTTTCACAATCTTAATAAACCCGTAAATTCTTGCTTGGCCAGGTTCACCCGTTTTCTAGAGTTACGTACTTTGACATGACCATCTGGCGAGGCATGATTTCAGGTAATGGGGGTGATTTTCACATTCTTTAATTTCTATCCTATGTTTATATCCTCTCAGCACACCCCCAATGTTTTTGTTTTCATAAATCTGAACTTGCGGGGAGGGCTGTGTTCTTCTTTAAGCTATATGCGACCAAATGTTCTTCTTGTGGTCCTCCTCACACCGATTCTTAGGGTCCCTGAAGGTTTTCCACGTGCCGATAAACGGGGTAGTCCTCTTGAACCCGTGCATGTTGAAAGCCCTGCGCAGCCTGCACGCATCCCGCTTACTGCCCCCTACGATGAACCCACCTGCATGTTTCAGCTGGATTCCCGCGCGAAACGCCAAGATTCCTGCGTACGCATCGTCAATGGGGATGAGTTTGGTCTTCTGCGCTAAGGGTGCCATCGCCTGAATGACTCGGCCTGACATAATGTAGCCACCTCCAGAGAAATACGGCAAGAAGTACTTAAACGGGTAGACATCCCTGCGGACCTGGTACTTCGACTCTGTTCTAATAGCGGGGCTCATCGACATCAGATTCCCCATGAAGAGGCTGTGACTCGCAGCCGCCGGCAACTGGTCGACGTAACCAATGATGTGGTTGAAGTTGACGAGCATGTCGTCATCTCCCTTGTAGACATACCTCACCGTCGGACATTCACTGGCCACCCATCGCAACCCCAGGATCACTTTCAGGGTCAGGTTGTGGAACGACTCCTGGAAATCCGCCTGAATGATATCCCCGAACTTCTCCGACTCGGCACGAATACCGTTGACGAGTTCCGGGGTTTCTGTCCGTGCCCTACCGAGAACAAACAAGACGCGAACGTTGAGCGGCGCCGTGTACTCCGGGCTGCCCCATGTGACACGGATCGCGCTCCGAAGATTAAAGTTTGAAGGATGCGTGCTCACCAAAGCTAATAAAGAAACATTCTGGCCTTTGCAGAAGGCTACGGGTTTATGAATGAACTGAAAAACTTGCTTGAAATATTCCTCGTGGTTGACATCTTTGGTCCATTGGGTTATTTCTGTTTCGCTTGGCACAGGGCTAGGGCAGTAGTCCATCTTGGCGGTGTGATTTCTCCAGGAGCTACGGATCTTCTCGGGCGTGTCAAAGTCCCCGAGGGTCAGCGTGTCCCGGAGATCGCAGTAGTCCGCTTCTCCGCCAGACTTGTGGAACTCTTCGTGATACTTCGGTGAAGCATTCAGCTGGTGTGTGACAATCCCCAACATGACGTCACTGGCGGGGAAAGTGTTCACCTCTCTGTTGAATTTGACCGCCTTCGGGTGTACCTGCTTTAGGAAGGCAGTGGACACCACGAATCCCGCTCCTCCGACGCAGTAGTCAGGGTAGGTAGCCCGTGAGAAGATGGACTCGGGCACGTAGTTCCACTTCATGCTGTCGCGCTCTACCTTCGCAGACTTCTTCACACGACCGAGTGAGAACGTCCTCATGTTACTTCGAGGGACATTTCGCAGCCGCTGTACCACCAGGGGGAAATTGATGAAATGCTCGTCATGCGCGAAGAGAACGAATTTTGCCCTCGAGCAATAGTTAAGAGCCCATCCCATCATAGAGAGAAGTACCTTGGATGATGGCCTAAAGGTACTCACCGAGTCGCCAGCCACACTGTGAATGATATCATCGAAACGTGCTCCTTCTTTCTTCAAGCCGCTCATGACTTCCGGACGCGGACTCACTCCAGGCGACACGTACAGGACGTGCACGTGCGCGTCTGTGCCCTCAGATGCGTTTCTCGCCCACGTCTCGCGGATAGCGTCGCGCTGTGTGAAGTGCGGCGGCAGAGAATGAACGAGCGTCAGGAGGAAGATTCCTCGACCTCCTTCCGGACATCCTCCTGCCGGCATTACGTCGAAGTTCTGCGACACAACGTTGGCCGGGATCGCGTCTGCAACAATCTCCTCCTGCTCCTCGTCGTTGTCATATTCTTCTCTCCTCATTCGTTCCCTCACTTCTGCTTCTTGTTTAATCTCCTTCCGGGCCTCGTCGCTTTCATCGTGGTAGCCTAAGATGCTGACATTCGCAGCGGCATCGTTCACCGAAGCAACAGCGTATTCTCTCCTGACGATCGAGTACCCCACAGGCGATTCATGTTCAGGTGGGGCGCCCTCAGGCTCCAGGTAGACCAGGACCAGGAGCACTCGAAGACTAGACATGAAGCAGCAGACGAACAAGAGGTTCTTGACCAGCCCTTCACCCATGGTTACTGCTCGGCCTCTGACTCTCAACTGATTAGTGAGGTCTCTCTTGTTGAGAGGTCATCTGAAGACATGTTCTCTGTTGATAGGCGTTTCTTTCCGTTCATCTGTAATCAGATTAGGTGAAAAGGTGAAACATTTTATGCTTTATGTAAATCTAATTGACGTCAGGATGAGTGTACACATGCAACGCTAGAGTAAACTATTCGTATTTGCAAAATAAGCACATGCATTATTGTTGACACGTTATTCAGCTTTGGCCATTGTGTACAAAAAATACAGAGTGGAAGAATACGACACAATGTACGTTGAACGTGTTAAAGCTCGTGTTGTGCACATTGTAGACATGTATTTCAGCTTATTGAATGCACTGAACTTGAGCGGAAAATGTCGGTGTATCTGTTAGCATACAGTGTTAAAAAAAAACATTTTTGATTCTTTTGACAAATCAATTTAAAAAGGTACAGTACAATTCGAATCCAACTGGAAATGTACACATCATAAAGCCAAAGAATTACATCTTTTAGAAGCAGATTTCGTGACACTTTGTCAATTATTATTCTTGATATAATTTGAATTATTGATATTATTTGAATATTTAATGATATCTGACTTTTGAACGAATTTGACCCTTATAATGTGTGTATGAGATAATTACTAACATAACTGAGTGTCGACCGATTTCATCATTGCACATTAAACACACTTGTGACTTCTACAGAGCAGTGGTAATTTGAGAGGTATTATAGATGATAATGAACAGACTACATGAAGTCACAGATGTTACGTTTAAAACGAGCACAAGTACGTTAAAGTACATATCATTGATGTTATACTTATTTATGTTATGTTATATCATTTCTGATATGACGTTATGAGATTGGCAACACTCGTCTACTCTGACTGTGATTGATTGACATAAATATCGTTAACACTTGTTACCAATATTTGTCCCTGTATAGGGTCGCTTTTTCACAACGCGTTACGGGCACCTGTGGTAATGTCTTCCCCCGCCCCCGTACTATGTATATACTTCCCTCCCCCCTCCTCCCTCCCCCCCCCCCCCCCTCTCTCTCACTCTCTTCCGAACCTACCTTTCTTGTCTACAGCAGATAGAGACTGCTGGGATGCCCTCATTATTGTCTTTAATCATAGCCATGATTGTTCATCAGAACGCATTATGTTACCGGTACAGACTCCGTATAAAACATTTCTTTAATCATTAATCTGGTATCGATTATGGCGTTGCTGATGGGAACGATCCTTGTATTTGTTTATTCCTATAAAATATCCAACCATCTATATACACTCCGGTTCAAAGGAATTGGCATAGGGAAAGGGAAGAAAGGGAAGGAGCCGCAGTTTTGAACCGTGGTATATTTTGTCCAGTTCAGCATGAAACACGATGCTTTAGCCTAAAAAGCATGAAGTTTCATGCGGAAGTGGAAAAAATATACCGCGGTTTACAATTGCGGCTCCTTCCCTTTCTTCCCTTTCCCTATACGCCAATTCATTTGAGCTGGAGTGTACTCACCGACTCCATAGATCGACAAGTGAATGAAAACTCCTGTCAGAATAAACCACAACCAATATGCACGATGGACGTCCATATTCGAAAGCTAATTAGAACTTGAAGTACGATTTATCCTACCGAATACACGTAAGGTTCCGAATGTTGCTAAAAATGAATAAGTCCATTGCTAGAAAGAATCAACTGAATGTTTTGTTACATCCTATGGGAAACGCACATGTTGCTTTGGAGCTGCTGCTTCTACTAGCAGACACAGTGGCTTCTAGGCGACAGTGTGTATATGCCTACAGATCTATATTCTGACTTTGTATGTTTACCATGTTTACTCCGGGCAAAAGTCAACTGTGATTTGCATTTCAAGCCACAAATTACAAAATGTGTACACCCGAGGAATCGTGCACGGTAGTCTAATCGGTTTTACAAGTGGCGGACCCGGAGGTCGAAGAGGGGTGCATAAATCCCCCCTCCCCTTATTCCCATCTTTTTTTTTTGTTCTTGTGGGATAAACGATTATTTGAAAATGTGTGTGTATATCCGTTAACACACTGATTATATTCTCGATCTCGATATGGGTTAGGGTTAGGGCTCTGTATTTTTCGTGCTTCATTATAAAGGATTCCTGCATTGTCATATACATGTATGTGTGGCTGGGGATTGTTGTCAACCATGACAGCTGCGTCATGGACAGTTTGGGAGTGGTTCACTCTCTATAAAGGGGAACTATTCGGGGGAGAGGGGGCGCCACCACATGTACGCCGATGTCTCCTCGTATACAGCGGGACGTCACTGAAATGGACTTGCCTCGTCAATCAAGTATGCATGGAAGGTGCACTCCGACCCCATGTCTTAATCAATGTCTTGCAGTTGCACGTATACGAAAAAAAACCCACCAAGCCAACAAAACAAGACAGCAACTAATAGCATTTAGTATGTAGGCCTATACCATTCAAACGCGTGCTTATTTTTGCAGCGATGGTAGTGTTTACATTCAGAACGATGCACACATTTAATTACACTGATTTGTTTTGTGATCGTCATTGTTAATTGTTGTTAACAATAACATTGTGTGTCCTAGCATAATCTATTGTAGGTTGAGATTATGTCCAGACTCCGTGGTTGTATTGGTCTATGGTCATGCATTGAGGTTTATCACAAGGAACAGGCTATAAGAAACGACCCAGCTGGTACTTACCACACAGAAGAAGACTAATTCCGCCACCACCACTACCGCTCCCACCATAACAGATCCTCAAACTACTACGTCTTCCTTCCACAAACACACCATGCCAGCGACACGTTGCATGCTCACGCAAAGTCCCTATATCCACCGCGTATTGTTCCACCCTGCATATTTGAATATCGGACCCATTTCTTGAAGAAGGCGACAAGACGTACGTCGTTCTTGAAAAGCGACGGCCTGAACGGATCAATAAGCAAATTGCATTCAATATTAGCATAACAATAGGACTGTTGACTCGGGATCTTTGGAGGCGAACCCCGGCTGCGCGAAGACTCGTGTGTTGCCGTGATCTATTAATAAACCATTTTCGTTATACATATGTTATTTTAAAACTTGTCCGAGGTTTGTCCTAGTAGCAACGATTAAAAAATTCAGAGTGCGTTCCACCCATTGAAACTGAATCACTAGATAACAGGTGATACCGCCTTACTACAAACTTAGGGTATTGTTGTGAATACATTACGAAAATGGATCACTGTATGTCTTTGGCGTATATTCATTTTGACAAATTCTTTAAAAAAAAAATGTGCATGAATCACAATAAATATATATCAGGTGAGCGGCAAATCTCAAAAAGTGGCTTATTCTCCCCAAAGGACGGGTTCGGAAGCAAGACTAATGCGGGTTTTGCATAGGATGGAAGTAATCACTAAAAAGTGTAGCTTCGCCATAGAAACCAGCCCAGAATGGACCACGCCCATTTTTTTTCTCATGATTGCGGTGATGCTGCACTGTCTCTGCGTATCAAATGAATATGTAGGTCAATATCTAGTAGAATGGTTGTTTTTCTAAGAAAAAAAATTAATCGATTTGGGTGTCTATAAATTATAAAGCCCAATGTTGGGCTACAGTTCATATTATTACATAACCTATTAACTGATTCATCACCATGGTAACAATTTGATTTTTTTATCATTTTCAAGATTTTTCAAAACAAAACCCATTTTCAGGACGTGAAAATCAGGACTCTTTCTTACAGTATTATAAGTGATAACTGCATAAACCCCCTTAAAAACTGCTTATGATTAATGTTGCCAATGGGAACTTAAGGTGACCCATCATTATACTAAATTTAAAGCGCCGTGCGCAGAAATTACATTACACGTATAATTCTATGTAAAACCATATATTACTAAAAAATAATCAAATAAAGTTATGCTGTTCAAAGGACATAAGATCCAAGAAAAATATAAGAGAGAGAGGGTAACTGATTTTGAGTGAGATCAGGCTGGTGGGTTCAAATGAGATCGATTGGGAGCTGGGAAGTGCAGGTGAGAGTATTGGGAGATACAGAGGAAGCTATGAAAATGTTCTTCGTACACAGTCATGAGGTTTAAACTGATTACAGGAAGCTTATTAATTAACCTTTGCCTCATGGATATTTTAAGGGTGAATTAGGGCTAGATCATGATTTGTGAAAAGAAAACACAGTATCTATTTTATACTTCATTAATTGTAGCAGCTTAAATGAGACTCCTCTGGGAGAGTTTGTATGCAATACAATATAAAATTAAAACAGATACGACAACCTAAATAATTCCACATCAAATTAAACTCGACAGATTGCGATTTAATCAGGAAGCCTATCTATATGAAATTTATCACCATGAAACAGGAATATGCCCGTCTTAATGCATTAGCGTAGAATATGCTTGTCATTTTTTGTTTGAATGTCAACATTTCAGCAATGCAAGATAAATAAAACAATTTATGATTGGTACTTCGACTGGTACTTCGACTGATTTGAAAAGAACGGCTCACTTGAATGAGATGAAGGCGTTCAATAACGATGGTGAAGTCTAGAGTTCTTTGTGTTCACTGTATCTCTATTTTCTGTTAATGTGCGCAGATGATTATACAACAAAAACTTTTCCAATAAGCCTTCCTTGTAACTTAAATATCTGACCTCTATAACTAAACAGCAGGCAGAGCTAGTGCAAACGAGAATGACCCTATGGGACCCTATAATCAAAGACCGCTGAAGCCAAAGCCAAGAACGAGCAATGTACATTGCAGTATGTCTGTGATAATGAGATTGAAGAGCGCCATCAACTAAACTACGGCAATAGTAAAACACGACGTCAAAATGGCAGCCTCCTCGGTCGAAGGAATCCGCAAACATTTCGAGAGAAATAGCAGGACAAAGGAACACAATGGAGTTCATTCCTCCAAAGTTCATTCCGTGGCTTGGAACTGTGATGGTAGAATGTTGGCATCAGGATCGTTTGACCGAAATGTCAGCATATTTGTCTTAGACAGAGACAGAATGGTATGAATGATGACAGTGTTTTTGATAAATGTTGTAAACACCGTTATTATGTTACGTCCATGAATACACCAAATATGGAGCGGAGTTCCCGGTCAATCAATGGATGTGTGTTTATTCTCAACGCAATCATTGACCAAATAGAGCCACCTGGCCTTTATTCGACCTGGTCAAACTATTTCAGCTTATTTCTTGATGTCAATTATATTTGGTGAAGTACTGATAATGATTTTTTTTTTTTTCTTGTAATGTTTGTGGGCATATTCATTGAAATTACAAAAATGTTACAATTCCTTACCCAGGGCCAGGGCCATGCCATAATGATTTAGTCTATAGAGTCTATCTTGTGCCTCACTGCGACCAGTCCACTCACGCAGGGAGCAGTTCTGGGGCTAATGTTGGCCTAGACAGAATTGAGAAATAACCGTCTCATTACTCGGGGCATTCTTTAATCAAAATTACATTTTTGGACATAATCTAGGTAGGGCGTTCAGAGGAGCCAGACCTGCAGATGCAATCTCGGCGGATCCAACATCCTACAGAGATTGATTTTTTTGTCTAATCTTGGTCATTCCTTCAATCTACATGTCTTTATCATGTGTATCACCATGATTCAGTCAGTGTGTCAATGAAAGGGTTTTTTTGCAATCCTCCTGAACTTACACTTTGGTAAAGTCTAACAGTTTGTTGTGGCCTCTTTGTCTCCCAATGTCCCTCCCTCCAGACCAGGGAGGCAACCTACAAAGGCCATACGGGCAGTGTGGACCAGCTGTGCTGGCACCCAAAGAACCCAGATATCTTTGTGACTGCATCTGGAGACAAGACTATCAGGATCTGGGACACGCGATCTGCCAAGTCCACTGCTACCATAGCAACCAAAGGTGAGTGTAAGCAGATGCAAAATAATTTTCATAATGTATTCAGCGTAGTTACATGTTATATGTTACATTCGCCTGTATCTAGATGTTAGTTCTCAATGAATGATATTGCACTCTGAATCCATTAGTTGTTGTCAGTTGGACAGATCTCATACAAGCTTTAGGATTAACATTAACCTATTGTTGGAACACCATGCTAAAAATGTGCGACTTAATGAATATGGTATATATGGTATAACACACGCAAGGTACACTAAGGTCTCTGAACAAGTTCACTACAGAACAGGAGGATCATTTGGGATATCATTGTCGGGGCAAAGCTTATTTGATTTATAATGCTGGACGTAGCATCAGGTTTATAACTACTTGTCATCTGCAACACCAGTTTTGAATGTTTAAGTAGGCCTCAAATTATTTTTGTGATCAGGGACTTTTTAATTTTTTGTAATAGAATGACCCTCTAAATATGATATGAGGGGATATTTTATAAGTGGAGAGTAACTTGCAACTAGTAGATTATGGGAAATTGCAGTTTTGTTGTGGAAAGTATGAGTATAAATGATCTTGGAATACGATGAGCAGTTGATAATTGTGCAAAGCCTGGTAGAAAAAGGCCTTCCCTCACACATAGTCCTGCTTCTTTCCTTTTCTCTGAAGGAGAGAACATCAACATCTGTTGGAGCCGTAACGAGCAGTACATCGCCGTGGGCAACAAGGATGACCTGGTGACCTTTGTGGATGCACGGACCAATCAGATCCTGAACGAGGAGCAGTTCAAATACGAGGTCAACGAGATTTCGTGGAACAATGACAGCGACCTTTTCTTTCTAACCAATGGGCATGGCTGCATCAATATTCTCAGGTATGTGTACAGCGCTTACAATACATGGCCAATTAGCTCTTACAATATATTATCATCCAACATTTGCTGTGGCAATTTTTATCATCTTGTAGGAGGGATGCTTGAATATGCTCCAGAAAGTTTTTTTAAACAAAGTAGGGAAATTAAAAATGCCTTGTACTGAAATCATAATTTCCTTGATATCTTTGTTTTTCTTTGTGTTAATCTGTCAAGGATGGGAATATTCAATACTTAGTAGTATGGCGTCACCTGTAGCCTCTAATGCCACATACTGTGCATAACGACTTTGACGTCGACCACCATGCTTTATAAAAACAACCTACATGTATTCTTGATATTGTTATTCTCTGAATAAAGTTTGTTGAACTCTTCCTGTTTCTTAATCTGTCACTTACAGCTTCCCTGAGCTTAAGCCCCTGCAGGAGTTGAATGCCCACCCAGCCAACTGCATCTGCATTGAGTTTGACCCGACCGGGAAGTACTTTGCTACGGGAAGTGCGGACGCGCTGGTCAGCCTGTGGGATGTGGCTGAACTGGTCTGCGTGAGGACATTCTCAAGGTCAGTAGTCAAGCTCTTCAATTCCTATTCCAGCAGTACAGAATAACGTTTAGACATTTCTTTTTTTCAGCTGCAAATTAAGAATACTCCAAGAAGTTCATTCAGAAGTTTGAACAATACTTTTCTCCTTGTACTTTAATCCAAAATAGTAATTTCTTGTGTCAAGTTTAAAATATTTACTCTTTGTGTGCCACATATGCCTTGTTTTACCAGGACTACACACTCATCCTAAAGACGTGATAGACATATCTGACATACAAAGGCTTTAAAAGGACAGTACATGGATTGTGATGAATGCTTGTAATGGAATGATACATTTCTGTCCTGCTACAGACATAATTGCTTATCATATTCAATCATCTTGATTGAGGTATTCACCACACATTTGTCAGTTGTTTGAGTAATGTTAGGGTTTATGTTAATATCCATACAGAGGTGGAATGTATGGAAGTATGGAAAACATGTAAATATATAAAATATACTAGTTGACTAATATTTCTTTGTGCTTTGTTGTTGTTTGGGAATTTTTGGGGGGGAGTTTGTTTGTTGGAAATGGGGAATCCCAACCTGAAACCGAAATATGGCTTTTTCTTGTTTCTCTCTTGATGGTCAGACTGGACTGGCCAGTGCGTGCCCTGAGCTTCAGCCATGATGGTCAGCTGTTGGCCTCAGCCTCGGAGGATCTCATCATTGATGTAGCCCATGTGGAGACAGGTCAGTTCCAATCAGTCAGTCTCATGTCATGGATGGGCAAGTCTAGCATCATACCCTTTTTATTTCCTATTTATATCTCTAGTTGCCTGATTTATTTATTTATTCATATATTTTGTCTCTTATTACCAGGGTAGCCGTATCAACGAGCATAGCATTTTTTTTGTATGGGGCCCTGGATACGTTAATCAACAACCATAACATAGATAGTCATAACAGTTTGATAATTAAATATGACAATAACATTATAGAAAACTCACATGGACACGTATATAATAGATAGATGAGTTACTGTAGCTAGACACGAGCTCTCCCCCAAATCTCTGTATGTATACTCCAGAAAAGATGACATTAGGATTAACAGAAATGGTCATGTAATCTTTTTCATTCACCATAGTACTTTTTGTTCTGTTTACAGGTGAGAAGGTAGCTGAGGTTCACTGTGAATCGCCTACCTTCACCGTGGCCTGGCACCCCAAGAGACACCTGCTGGCCTTCGCCTGCGACGACAAGGATAAGTACGACCGGTCCAGGGATGCGGGCAGCGTCAAGCTCTTTGGACTGCCCAGTGACTGACCAGTGACTGACCCATGGACACATCACCTTACTTGGCAAACTCAATGAGTGACCCGAAGTGACTATTTACTGGTGAAATTACTGGAAGGAGAAAGAGAAGTTGTGTTGTACAGCAGAAATGGGAGTCAACACTTTGCTGGAAGACACAGAAGAAAGTCGCACCATGTGATTGGAAATAATCACACTTGAAAGGATGTGGACATTTTTGGTATAGATTGCTGTCATTGCTCTGATTGACAGAAAGGATGAGACAAGGCATTAGTCACTCAGATCTGACTTTTGAAATCAAAACATGGAAAGAAGATAGAGTGGAGTCATCTGTTCTGATGTTGGACCAAGTTATAGTTCTAGAAGCCTAAGAAATGGCGGTTTGGTGGGCTAATCATATGACCGGCTTAAGAAGGAGAAATGTAGGGAATGTCAAACTCTCCCAATAATTTTCCCTGCACCTTACCCTACCCCTCTCCCTCTCTCCTTTTCTCTTCCTCTCCCCTGCTCTCCTTTTCTCTTCCTCTCCCCTGCTCTCTTTTTCTCTTTCTCTTCCCCACTCTCCCTTCCTCTTCCTCTTCATTTCCCCCTCTCTCTTTTCCACTAAGACAGTAATATGGGCTACCAAAGAGAGAAAAAATAATGTAGAAAGTCCACAATGTTGAGAGCTTGCTTGCACAGTACAATTGTTTGTTAATGTGAGCTCTATGCGATTGGTTGGCTCTGAGTACTTCATCACTTCAGTGCGTTAAAGATGGATCTGTATCTTTTGTTACATTCTGTAAATAAAGTCACTTTTGTAGCAAAATGCTATCACCTTTCCTTGCCTGACTTATTTGCCAAGTAGACAACAATATATGAGAACATAACGTACATAACTGTTAAGGTACAGTCATCTCAACTGCTCACTGAAGTTCATACACAGACAATGTATATCAACACCCATACAACTCTTTACTTTTAAATCTTTCTAAAGTACATGCTTATGTACTTGGATTTAATCACAAGTAATTCAATACATGATGCAAACAACAAAATGTTAGCTATTAAGAATTGATCATTAAAAACTCCCAATTTGTACTCCTTGACAGATTTTAGATTCTAATTTACAGTATATGTCGTGTATATAGGCTATGTATACATGCTCCTATTTTCTACATATTGCTTCACACTCCCGCCTTGTAGCACACCACTTAGTGTATACTTTTCTTTTTTCTTTCAATGAGAGCATGTACAAGGTACTGAACTTGATGATTGATACTTGTCAAGTTCTCAAAGAAGAATACAACTGTCAAACATGCTTTAAATAGGAGACAGCAGCAGAAGGACATAAGTGGCGAAATCACAAATACTGAGAAAGTTGAATAGATTTTGAAGATGGTATACAAATACATAGTTCCTTAAGAAGTTCCAGTGAAATCCATGTGCATGATGTGACTTTGAAAGTGAATAACAAAGCCACTGAATGCACATAGGTTTTATTGGTGCCTTAAGCTGAAGACTGTACAGTATAAACTGCAGTTAATCATTACTTCTAATTTAAGACAGACCAACCACACAGGAAGCAACATGTAACATTTCCCAAAGATCCCTCAAACATAAGATATGAATACATGTACAGGTGGCATTCATTTTTTTGTTTAATTTTTTGTATAAACCAACAAATATTCCAGTTTTTGTCTGCAACACTGCAAGAGTTCCTTGTGCCCACCATCTGGCTGTGCGCTCAAGTGAAATAAACTTTCCTCTCGATTTCATGCCCCTCAGTAAATTTATTTTGGTTTCTTCAAAGAAGTCTACAAAAGGACTGCGAGTATCTAACTCACCTTGGTTTCTTCTGGACAACATAAATTAGTACATTGACAGAAATTTAGCATGCAAAATGAAAGACGGGGTATAAATATAAAAAAATAGTCAACTCATCCTGAAGTTTCAACATACTTTATATACAAATAATTAGCACATACAAATGTATCACAATATTTACATGTATTCCTAATACTTTGTATCCCTAAGAAACATTACCTATTGCACAGATTTCAGTCCAAGTAAACAAGGTGATAAAAAGAAAAACACATTGCATAAAGTTTAAATTAAAATGAAATACATACATAGTCACAAATCACTAAAAAAAATATGAGAATACTGATATTATTTAAATAAGCCTTTCCTAAATGAACACATATTCATGTTTGAATTGCATACAAGCAATCAAACAATGGTCACAAAAGAATAGTCTTAAACTGAACAGTAGTAAAACAGAACTCCTTCATATTCAATTTCTGAGAAACAGCCCCAATACACAGTTTAGATCTTGATGAAACATGTACTCCTAGTAGCAAATATCTTCCCACTTACAATAAAGATGGTATTCTGGGAAAAAATGTCTTATATTTTGTTGTATCTTTCCTCTAAGAAATAACGCGTAATTAGCAGACGTGCGTGCATGCACTACAAAGCCTTAGAAGTAGATTTTATTGGCTAACAGACATAGGCCTCCTACATAAAAATCTCTATTTATTGGTTGTGACGATAATCAAGAGGAAGTCCTGAGAGAGAAATAAAACATTTTCAGAAAACCAACATACAATATTAGCCCTCTTTATCTCAGAGAGATATTTAAAAAAACGAGACAAAAGATAATTTTCAGAATGCCACCCCTGACTTGTTGCTCAGTGAAGCATTTCACACCTGAAGACGCTATACATAGGGAATCAACAATTGTCTATCACGCCTTATACTATTTAAATATATTGCAGTACTGTTTACATTTGTTTTATTCTTGTTACTACATATTAAGTGCTTATTTACCCTGATCACCTTTTCAGCGCACACTTTCTTGGTTGAACATCTTCAATATCGAGCACACAAATGGAATGTATTATTTTGTGTTATGATTTGTTCATGCATAGTCAATATGCCTCTCTCTATACTGACACAGAACTATAATACCTACTGAATACACATGCCATGCAGATACACACTAGTTACAAAGAGCCCACTGAATGGGGACTGATCATACATGACACCATGGAGCACACATGTGAACAGGAGAAGAGAACGATAGATACGACTAGATTTATCTGGGTGCTACAACCACAGTTTTCCTGTGCCTGCAACCAGACAATGTTAAGGACCCTGTTGCATAAAACTTACCATTAATGGTAACTTTGCTTCCAATGTCAACTTCTAAGGAAACATTGAATTTGATTGGCTGTTGAGTAATGTTACCATGGTAGTTACCATTAATGAGAGTTGCCATTAATGGTAAGTTTTATGCAACAGGGTCAAGATTTATTAACCCGTTCTTTACTGGGCCCGTGTATTATCGGGGCTGGCTTATCTCCACTCAGATACTGAGCAGCACGACTCACGGGTAATCTGCTGTACAGACAATAGATGGCAGACTATGAGTTAACTTCAAATTCCTTACAGGGCGGAATTAAGCCACACACCTTTGGTCACTATAGTCCCATGGCAAATTTTGATATCCTTACTGGATAAGGGTTCATGATGCCCAAACACTAACCATGAGCAACGGGATATCTGTACTTGGATGCATGACTAGTGACACAGTTTAAGATTAAAAGCATACATATTCCATATACAGCATGCACTTCTCATGAATTTTAATGCAAACCTTCAATCCTAGACATTCGAGTGGAAACCAACAGATGAAGCCTCAATCCTGGCTTAAGGTACCCTCTCAAGAGAGATAAATAGTTAAATATTGGTAGACAGACAGACAGAGGGACAGACATCATACACATTCTATATCTGTGGGTGGGGTGATCTTTGTATCTGGGACTGTCAGCATGACACTAGGTGCTACCCCTGGCCCTGCCCCGCCCCCTGCCCCAGCCCCAGCCCCAGCCCCAGCCCCTGTCCCTGTCCCTGTCCCTCCCCCTCCTCCTATCCCCACCCCGCTTCCCCTCGGTACATCATTCATCGGGGGAGCCACCCACTCTCCATCGATAAACTTCATCTTGGCGTTGCGGCTGTTGCGTTGCCTGGACTTCTGAATGTCCCTATCATCATGGGTCTACGGAATCAAGAAAGAAAGAAAATAGTTGAGTTTACTGGCTGTGTCTACATCTCAAAGCAATCATTCAACATTTTATCAATCTGATTCATTTAAAGTTCAACAATACCACATTTTGTATGGGGAGTAACCACAAAATTAGCATTCCAAATTTTGGATATCATTATTCAAAATCCACATAATATTACTAAGTAATGAGGAATAACTATGCTGTAATTATGATGTTCTTTTCCATTAGATATAAGCTGAATATTGTCTTCCTTCCTGCCATACCTCTCTCCCAGAAGCTGCATTTGTGTTCCTTCACACCCCCCTTTCCACTTCTACCCCCTCCCCTCCCACATCGGTTGTGAGTACAGCAGCTGTAAGCTGTGTGTACCTCCACCCTACCCCTCCCTCCTACACCCTACCACCACACCCCTCCTACCATCAGACCTCACCTCATGTTCTGTTTGTTGTACCATAGCTCTACCAGGCAGCCCCTCCCACACCGGCTGTGAGTACAGCAGCTGTATGCTGTGGCATATCTCCACCCTACTCCTCCCTCCCTGCTCCCCCTTCTCCCCTCCCTCCCTCCCTCCTATACCCTACCACCACCCCCTCCTACCATCAGATCTCACCTCATGCTCTGTTTGCTGTACCATTGCTCTACAAGGTAGCCCCTCCCAAACCGGCTGTGAGTACAGCAGCTGCATGCTGTGGCGTATCTTCACCCTACCCCTCCCTCCCTCCCTCCTATACCCAACCACCACCCCTCCTCCTATCTCACCTCATGCTCTGTTTGCTGTACCATTGCTCTACCAGGCAGCCCTTCCCACACGGGCTGTGAGTACAGCAGCTGCATGCTGTGGCGTATCTTCACCCTACCCCTCCCTCCCTGCTCCCCCTTCTCCCCTCCCTCCCTCCTACACCCTACCACCACACCCCTTCTACCCCCATCAGACCTCACCTCATGTTCTGTTTGTTGTACCATAGCTCAACCAGGCAGCCCCTCCCACACGGGCTGTGAGTACAGTAGCTGCATGCTGTGGCGTACCTCCACCCTACTCCTCCCTCCCTTCTTCCTATACCCAACCACCACCCCCCTCCTACCATCAGATCTCACCTCATGTTCTGTTTGTTGTACCATAGCTCAACCAGGCAGCCCCTCCCACACGGGCTGTGAGTACAGTAGCTGCATGCTGTGGCGTACCTCCACCCTACTCCTCCTTCCCTGCTCCCCCTTTACCCCTCCCTCCCTCCTACACCCAACCACTACCCCCCCCCCCCCCTCCTACCATCAGATCTCACCTCATGTTCTGTTTGCTGTACCATTGCTCTACCAGGCAGCCCCTCCCACACCGGCTGTGAGTACAGCAGCTGCATGCTGTGGCGTATCTCCACCCTACCCCTCCCTCCCTCCCTCCTTCACCCAACCACCACCCCCCTCCTACCATCAGACCATTGCTCTACCAGGCAGCCCCTCCCACACCGGCTGTGAGTACACCAGCTGCATGCTTTGGCGTATCTCCACCCTACTCCTCCTTCCCTGCTCCCCCTTCTCCCCTCCCTCCCTCCCTCCTATACCCAACCACCACCCCCCTCCTACCATCAGATCTCACCTCATGTTCTGTTTGCTGTACCATTGCTCTACCAGGCAGCCCTTCCCACACCGGCTGTGAGTACAGCAGCTGCATGCTGTGGCATATCTCCACCCTACTCCTCCCCCTTGCTCCCCCTTCTCCCCTCCCTCCCTCCTACACCCTACCACCACCCCCTCCTACCATCAGATCTCACCTCATGTTCTGTTTGCTGTACCATAGCTCTACCAGGCAGCCCCTCCCACACCGGCTGTGAGTACAGCAGCTGCATGCTGTGGCGTATCTCAGGAGACAGAGACTGCTCCAACACAAGTAACACCTTGGCCCACTGAGAGGAAAGGGACACACATTGTTCAAACAATGACTGAGATGGACAACAACAAACGCATCATGTAACAAATTATATATACCCTCATATGCGTATCTTGATATACAATATACGACATGGCCATTTTTGGATTAATCTCCTGTGAGTGTCTACTTTAGGCTATTTAAAACAAATTATAGAATTTGATTATATTTATGTCATGAGATGTTATACTTTTGTAGCACAAGAATTGTGATTTTGCAATCATGATGGGAGTTCTAGTCATTTTACAGCTAGAGAAAACCAAAGTGTCGTCTCTGCACATTCTGTGATGTCAATCCTGGCAGAAGAGGAACATACTGCCCAGGCCCCACCAACCACTCCCCTCCTCCCCTCCTCCCCCCACACTCCTGGTGTATGCCCACCTGTCTCTGCCACTCATAGTCTGCATTAGCGATGGTGCTGAAGGTGTTGCCCATCATAGCAATCAGCATGTTTACCAGCAGCAGGGTCACCAGCACCATGTACACAAAGAACAGGCCCTGTGGGGAGAGAGAAAAACAACTTGACCTCACTAGGCACTTGCTCTACACTAATAAATGGAGAGTTACACCAAGACAGAATGGAGACCATGTCATAGTGACAGAATGAAGAGCTATACTGACATACTCACTCAGAATTTGCAGACAGGTCTTTATTTTTTGGAAGCTGTGTTGGATTATTGCTATGAATCCTCTCAGTACTATGCTTTCTCAACAGCATCAACGTACTACATATCTTAATGATAATATTAATGAGAGGGTTAATTACATTGTTGCATGTGCTGCCGTAACTAAAATATAATATACAAGGTGCGAACTAAAGTGTTCTTTGCTGACAAAACAGAGAGGAAAAGCCATGTCATATCAATCTACACAACACATTTTAGCACGGCCAACCAAAATATACTGCATGAAAGAGAGAGATAACTAAAGAGAGAAGAGGTAGAGAGAGAGATAGCTATAACAAGACAAATGGAGAGAGAGAATGATAGACACGGGACACAAACACCAACAGAGGCGGATAGAGGGGGGGTAGAAAGTATGAGGTTAAGAAGAAAGGAATAAGAGAGCATGTTCCAACCTTGGCCATTTCAGGATAGCGTGTCTGGTCAAACTTCTCATAGACGTCTCCAAACTCTCCCAGCGACATCACAAACATGCTGACAGCAGAGTCAATGAAGTTACTCTCATCCCCGGACAGAAACACAATGTGCATTGCTGCAGGAAGAAACCAACACAAAACCCCTCAATTCTCAACTTATCTGATTTTCACCTTATATTTCAAAAGATCAAACAAATAATAATTATATAAATATAATTTATCATTGGGATATTTCTGTCACACTGAACAGGTGCCTCGTATGTTCTCAAGCCTTGAGCTTTTACTTGGAGGAAATTCTCATCTTTTGATATATTTCAACAAGTAAATTGTTAATTTCTGATCTGTTTACCTTCATGAAAAATAAAACTTGACCTTGACATTGAACACAATAAGATGACATAACATATAAGTACAAGGACCTGTTGCTTTATACTTGACAAAGCAAGCACAGAAATGATGCAAGATGGTATGAGGAACATATCACTGTGCTTCCATCTTGCAATCAATCATGTTACGAATGGAATCAACTCAAATAAGTAATTGTTGGAGTAACCTTGACTGACCTTGAGAGAATCCGATGAAGAAGATGAGATAGAGAAGCAGAAACTTGAGCAGGTCTCCCTGAATCATCTTGTAGATCATGAAGATAAAGGGACCAACCAGCGCATACACTCTGTGGACAAAAGAAATACAACATTCATATATGTGTCCCTTCAGGGAGAAATGACATATAATATAAATATCTTTTTCTGACATTTTAACATGTAACCATCTACTTGCCAGTATAAACTTTGATACAATATGCTCAGGGTGCCTAAAATAATTTTCCATGTGACCCCATTCATGCCAAGAGTACTAGGTTTGTGCACCTTCTCCACGATTCATGTCAATCTTGCTAGTCTGTGCATCATCTGCACTTCACACTCCTTGTGGAGCATTTCTCACTTTATAAATTGGGTCTATAAAGCACATTACAGAAACTACAAACACAGCATCTAAGAAAAAGATGCTCTACATAACACAGTGCCTCAGACTACAGTACTTCACACCTTAGCACTTAAGAATGACCAAACATGCTGAAAAGGGAGTCTATATAGTCAGAAGACAAAATCGTGTTGTATGCAGCATTCTGAGAAATAGTGATGACGAGTAGTGGGGTGGGATTTTGACCCCCATCAAAGCTGATGCCAATGCTTTTGTATCTCCAAAGGAGGGGGTAAAAGGAGAGGGAAGGGGTAGAGGGTGGAACATGAAGGAAGGGGGGGGGGTGTATCTTACCTGAGGAAGAAGAGGAAGTAGGGGCAGGCGGTCAGCACACAGAGGATGATCATGACATCTTCATAGTACGGTGTGCACGGTGGGATCCGACCAAAGCAGGCCAAGATCACAAAACAGCACGATAGTAGGAACATAGCCTTGGCTGGGGCATTCCGCTACAGGCAAACACAGAGGACCATTACATGTTATTGATCATGTTTTGTATTTATTCATTACATCATCAATTGTGAGACTCATCTATAACTGCTGTATATATTGTTGGACTCAACCATATTGACTAGCATGAGAGTGGCGCATTGATAATTGGACCCTGGTGAAGTGTATGTGCTAAATTAAGCGCACTTATTTGCTTATACATCATGAAATCTGCCTAAACCATGGTATGAATCTACAACTCCTTTCTACATTCGAGCTATTATGTCTAGACAAACAGTCACGGAGACTCGACAGGTGAAGAGGGCTTACCAGAACGTTCCAGTAGAGCTTCTTGAGATGATGCAGCTCCCTGGCAGCAAAGAAGAGAAAGAGGATTGCCCCAAACACTGTCATGCACTCAAAGGCCAGCCGGCACTGGAGGGAACAGAAAGATACATCATACAGATATTGACTGGTAATGGGTGAAATATTGCATTCAAGGAATAATATTATATTAAGGATTATATTTTCAAAACATATATACCGTACAGCAATCTTCCCTAATAAGTTACTAAGGACAGGTCATGTGACTCGTAGGTTACTTATCTCTTTAGATCATTTAAGTATAATGCTAAAAGGATTTAAGAAATAAGACTTGCAAGGGATGAAGTTTCTTGTAAAACAATATATTATAGCTCATTTTCATTTTTGTGTTTACAGTGAATCATATCACCTTACCAAAGCAAATCATATGCACACATGATGATCGTCGGTACATTTCGCTGGTGACATAGTTATCAATATGTCATTTCAGTGACTAAAACTTCATTCCAGGGCAGTATATAATCGGATCACAGCACTCATTCCATGCACCTGAATACAATATATTTCTCATCTTTAAAACATAGTTAGGAAATGTTGTTTTTCATGAGGTGCAGTCCCATACCTACCTTATCATGTATGGTTTCATGATAGAGAAGGTAGCACGCATTTTGCTCAGTTACATTTGCTGTTACATGGCCGTATTCATCCGTCACATTCCTCACTTGCTGGTAGCGATCCTGGATTAAAAAAAGATGGGAAAAACACAGCTCAGGTCAGAGTCTAAATTGTTTCCACCATTATGCTTACCTATAATTCAAGAAGAAATAAAGAACTGGTGCTGGCAAAAATAGATCGCATTCAGCATGACCGTATACGGCATACATATTGCTATGTAGCAGTTTATCTACCTTTAAATCTTCACCTTTCCCCCATCCTCTATTTGATTTTTAATAATCTCTGTTTTGTTGCTCCCGCTCTGACCACATCATTAAAGTCTTCTAAACATCCTCTCACCCGGCCAAACCACACTTGACCCACATTCCATCTATACAAACACTTCCACGTACTTTCTCTTTGTCTCTTGGTGAAGCCACCAGGCAGAGGCCACACCTGAGAGGCCTAGCTTCTCCCATATTCTACATGTAAATGCTACCCCAAAAAGCTATACCACACCCCCAAATCCTGTTGTATCTCACGTGGCTCTAGCTGGAGGGAAAAACCCAGTGAAGGAAAAAAAAATATGAAACTGTGCAGACAAAAGCAATCCTGGGGAGAGGCCAGGGTACCCACCTTGCCTGGTCTCAGGTAGAAGGCTGTGATGAGGAGCATGAGGTAGAAGATGAAGAGACCCATGCGCAGATAGAACTGGAAGCGCCCAAATGTCTTCCACTTCTCATGAAGAAGCTTGCTCATCAACCCTTTCATCAATCCAAGGTGTTCAATGTCAGACTGAGGAGGCAATGAAATAGTCACAGTACTTCAAAATTACAAGTTAGGTACAAATACCAGCATGCAAACGATTCCATTTCTTTGCTCTTAAAAAATGATGTGGTAATCTGTGTTGAGAATGATATATTCATATGCAGTAAATACACAAGCTCAAATACTTGCAAAATGAGTTGTTCAAGCAAACCGTCAACATATAATTCTTCATTGATTATAACAAACTCAATGAAAGGGTCTCCATCTGTTGTCTGCTACCAGGACCTCATGGTTTCAGTTCTTCAATAGTGGCATATCTATTGAGGGCTAGGGGGTGTTTCACCAAGCTGTTCGTAAGTTACGAACGACTTTACGAACGACCGGTGATCCCTTCTTGTGCTAAATCAGATTCTCAATGAACAAAGTGCGGTATCGCATTTAGCACAAGAAGGGATTACCAGTCGTTCGTAAAGTCGTTCGTAACTTACGAACAGCTTGGTGAAACACCCCACAGGAAAGCTATAATTACATCGAAGAATTCTGCACCATACACAATGCATATGGCCTAAGCGTGGACTCTATGTATACCTGATTGACGATGGTGAAGAGGGCTGACTTCTCATTGATGCTCCCGTCAACCCCAATGCTGTCCAGGTTGTAGAGGGGATAGAGGGCGCATGTCACATCGCCATACTTCCAGGACACCTGTCGCTCCAGGTGGATGATGCTCTCAAAGAACTCCGTGTTGGCCAGCTCTGCGGCTAGACAGAGGGGGGTGTACCCCTGGGCATTGGTGATGCTGCAGCTTGCTCCCAGCTCAAAGGCCTGACGGAACTGTGCCTGCAGGGATGAAGATGGAGGAAGAAGATCATGGTCTACAAACACTCAACACAACGCTGCTGGAGTTGCATGAATAAAAGGCAACAAACAACACATTCAACACATCCCTTAATTTTATGTCTTGGGTTAGGTACATAAAGATAATACACAAGACGTGAACAGAGAGCAAGAGTGAGTTGTCTGCTTGATGTATAAACTACAAGTGTCTTTCTTCTGGAATACTTTCGATTATATATACAGGGTATAATATTTCCATCATTAGCCATCATTGGTACTGGTTGGTACAAAGATATTTGGGGTGAGAGAAGTAAGGGAGTGACCAGTGGCAGGATGCTGTGATCAAGTAAATACATAGATTGGAATGCGGGAATAAGAGGAGAACTGAGAGTTTGAGACAGAGCGAAAGTGAAAGAGTTACATGCAAGGCATGGTTGAAACTTAAAGGAGCATAACACAAAGATACATGAAGTATGGATGTGCAATATATCTCATAGCAATCATGTAGTTCAATACACTACACTTAATAATCACTTTGTCAAGCAGTGTTGAAGATCTTTTAATCACATCATTAAATTAATGTGTTAAATCATTGAGTGTACACCTAGAGATTGTTACTTTAATTTTCAGAGGTATACTTTATTATAATTTCAAGATTGTACTCTATTATTCTTAGTACATGATGTAGTATTCAGCTTTGTATGATTTCATGTACATGTCTTGTGTGCACAAGACTTAAATTATAGATAAATATTGAGAAATAAGTGAATGTTATGTCACAGTAACGACTAGTTTTGTTACCATTTTGTTGTTGAGAACTGTCATGTGTAGGACGGTATTGCCATTGCTGTCCTGGGCATTCACATCAGCTCCCTTACTCCACAGGTATCTCAGGATATCCACCTGCTCCAAGCATGCAGCAAAGCTTAGTGGGTACTCCCCAAAGTAGGTATGCCTGAAACATTGCACACAGATAAGAATGTGTTCACACTGTCAATAATTTTGTAACACATACAGATAAAAATATCACACGATGTGGGCATCTGCTCTGACCATGAAACAACATAAAGTTTTGAGCAATGTCAATGGAAAGTCAAGTAACACATGGCATTCTGAGAGCAGTCTGGGGATCACTATTAGTTTTAACAGCAACACAGGGCTAGCCAAGTCGTGTCATTTGAATCACTTTACATTTTATATGTGTGTTACACACAACAAATGTGTCCACTGATCTTGCAAATACATTGAACTCAAAAGCTGGTGTTGATCTGTGTTTGGAGCAGAAAGATACATTCTGAGAATAAGAGACATAAGTCAGCCTTGTCCAGCTCCCTCACCCCTTGTAGTTTGTCTTGGAGTCGATGACGATGACCTCATGTTCGTAGGTGTCCTTCCTGGTCGACTTCTGGTCATCAGGCAAGAAGAAGGTCCCGCAGGCCCGCTCGTTGATATCGGCGCCGTTCTCAACCAGGAACTTGACCATGGGGAAGTCTTCGTTGACAATAGCAAAGTGCAGAGAGCTTTCACCTACAACAGGGAGATACAAGAGGATGGATAACTTATCAAAGATGTCTTTGCTTCTTCCAATTTATCATCGATCATAACTTCTTTGCACTATTAGCAGATTAATATGATTATAGGCTTGATGCATTACATTTAAACATGAATAATAAAATCCTTAAATTGACAAAATGATCTCAATACATGTATGTTATTATCAATTCATACATCATTTGAGAATCTGTTATGTAGTTAGACAGTAATTTTTCTAATCAAAGTAGTCATTCATTTATTCTCTCATTTTCTTAGTCAGTCAGTAATCTACATTGAATACCAATATCATATTTGATCTTCAAAAGGTGTAGTATAACACAACGTTGCTTTTGTTACAAAAAGTGAGTTGTCATTTTCATCTATTTCACAAGAAAATGTTTACCACCTCTTCTGCAAGATGAACTAGTTCTACTGCATGTTTCCTTTTACATGGCATTCCTCTGCAGTTTCGAAACTGTTTTTCAATCCATATGTTTTTCTGCCAGTGTGGTCGCTTTATACCTACTGGAAGTTTGTATGATAAAGCACAAATTGATTAAAGATTTTGTCTTGCAAATTCCAAGATTTTCAAATTATTTGAAATAAAGCTTACATTCCAGCTGTGTGCATGGTACGTACCTTGGTAGAGGTCTGTGTGGAACACATCGTTGACCAGGAGAGGGAAGGCCTTGATGAGTCGTTTGGCCAGCTCGTTGTGCAGCTCAGTGGCATTGAGGAAGCACAGGTGAAGCACCGTCTCTCCCACCGCACCTCGCTGGTCAAGGTCCCAGCAGACACGTCGGAACTTGGCTGCAACAGGAGGGGGAACAGAGTCAACGCAAATACAGATAGAGCAGTAAACCTGGCTGCAAGACAAGCTAGGGTTAAGGTTAGGGTTAGGGTTGAAGCACAGGTGAATTACTGTCAACCCCACTGCACCTCGCTGGTCAAGGTCCCACCCAACACACCAGAACTGGGCTGCAACAGGAGGTGAACAAAGTCGGCACAATACACCTAGAGCAGGACATATCATAGTTAAACCTTTACTGCAAGCCTGCAAGAGATAGAATTTACTCAAGAAATTCGATTCGACTGGCATGCTCCCCCTCCTACACAGACTCTGGAATATTACCATAATGGCATCATAATTTAATTGTCCAATGCCTTGAAAACTTGCTGCTGTATACCATTATTAATCTTCAGAGAGACCTACCAGTATCACAGGTTATAATTCTGCCAAGTTTGGTGATATTTGGTCAAATATATCATCAAAGTTATCACAAAGTCACTACAATTACAGAAGGAGCACGCTTAATGCTATGTTTTTAAGTTCTATGGTGCTATTGTCCTTACGACTATTGACAAAGAGATTATCATTGCAATTATGAGGGCCAGGACAATAGCAATAAATACAAAATGAAAAGTTATAAGATCTTTAAGATAATATGAACGTGTGACAATGTATAATTCACCGTACATAACTGAAATGATGGTAATGTTTCAAATGAAAACATCTAGTACCAGCTTTGACTGGGTTGACAGTGTTTGGGCTGTACTCCCTGGAGGATGCCCCGATGATCTCAACTTTCTCCTTCCTTCCCTGGTTCCTTCGGTTGACCAGCTCCTTCACTGAGATGTCCCTCCCCTGACCATCATTGTACAGGAATTGCCGCACCTGAAATATACAAACCACAAGTAATCAATGATCAATCAATAATCAAATAATCATGATCATCATATCCTGATGATACATACTATTACAGATGTACACACAACAATATATTCACCGATGAATGAAATGCACGCAGCAGTTCTAGATTTATACAAAATGGTAATCTGTCAGAATGCAATCTAAGCAGACTCTATAGCTGAACACAGCAGCTCCTGAAAAGTCTACAAAGTTATGTACACTACAGCTCAAAGGAACTGGTATCGGGTAAAGGGAATGGGAAGAAAGGGAAGGCGCCGCAGTTTTAAACCGCGGTATATTATGTCCAGTTCAGCATGAAACATGACATTGTGTTTCACTCTGAACTGGACGAAATATACTGCGGTTTAAAACTGCGGCCTTTCCCGCTCTTCCCATTCCCTTTACCCGATACCAATTCCTTTGAGCTGCAGTGTACATGTCTTGAAATAATCATATTTGATTAATAAGAGGGAATAAATAACATAGTTTGGATTATGTACATATATATATATATATTTATATATATATACATGTATACCACTCTCAAGTATATCTAAAACATTTTAAGATATTTCATTGTTCAGGGACGCAGTATAAAGTATGCTGCAATGAGCAGCTTCTATCCTGACCATCTTGAGAACATGGTGCAAGTTTATGCAGTTCATTAATTTTGAACATCCCCTGAGCTCATAGGAGAAGCAGGCAGCAGTTGGTGGTGGTACCAAGGACGTTTAAGCACATGGAGTGCCAACAGCCATTTAATCAATGCAGATTCATTGTACTCTGCTTCTAGTCACAAAAGCACGCTTTACAAAGATTTTCTCTTTGATCTCCCATGTTCGAAGCGGATGCGCAGAAGAATTTGGGGAAATATCCTTCCCCCATATACTTGCGCAGTTGTGACATGTAATACCTCCGATGCTTCTATAAAGATTCAATCGAGAAATATTGTTACAATATGGCAAAAAGGCTCTAAACGTGATATCAAGTTGCAGTACAAAAGTCTCGATTTCACAATGTTCCGCGTCATATTCCATTAAAAAATTGCATGAAACAATACTTTCAGATATTTTCCTTTTCGGACAAGTAACATGAAAAACATACCCAGCTGCGCCCAAGCTAGTATTTTCATCTCAATAAGTATCAAATTTTGTATTCGCTTGTCCTTATTAACTACATAACAAGCACTACGTGACAAAGTTAAAAGTTCAGCAGGGAAAGCTAAAATGTATGCATGTACAGGAATGTGTATGACCTTTTATAAAATCCAGTTGAACGTGACACAATTGCGTAAATGCATCATATTGTTGAGAGCAGCTGCTAGTCACGAATATTAAGTGGCGGCATCAAACCTTGTTCAAATGGATGGATATCCATGTACTTAAACATCCTTGGTGGTACTGTCTATGCTTTTCAATGTCATGTGTAGCTATGTGTGTTCTCTTAATTTCCTTGATACGAGTTAAAGAACAAATGTCTGCATGAACAAACTATGATAGCACTGACCGAATCATGAGCATGTGACTTCACTTGTACAACATTCAGAACATACATGTGTATTCATGTGGTGAACGCCCTTGTTTCCAGGGCACTGTGCCCTATGACCATTAAGGTTGTATTAATGTGTGGAACCATGCATGTCACATTCACAGACTATGTACCCATCACCATTTGCTGTAAAGTGCTTTTCCAAATTATTGATACACGGGTACTGGAGGCATTCGTGTGTCATAAAGGTAATTGGGAACATCATAGTATCCCGAGGGAATGCCATCGCACACTCTGACATGTTGGGTGTGCATTACACCAAAGTTGACAAAATAGCACGCTATCGTCTGAACTGGGTAATGAGACTGAAGCGAACATCTATGCTGTATTTTGTCATGCCACTGCGGACTGATCAGCCCTGTATAATAGCCTCTACCTGCGGCTGATGCACTGTGGGTAATGCAGTGTGTAGTGCCGTTGCTGCTGCCCTGGCATGCTGTATGCTACAGGTATTTTTTGGTCTGGGCTCTTCCCCATATCAGCAATTAGTGGGCCATTGAACAAGCTTAGTCAAATGAAGACGACCCTCTAGTGTACATTAATGAATTAAGATGGGTTGACAGCAGATTAAAGGACAATGTACTGTAACCCTATTGTGCGTTCAGACATTTGTCTGAATTCAGAATTATGTCGTAAGTCTGTGTCTTTTCTTATGTGGCATTCCCAAACCCTTAATTAACTTTCTTCCAAGTCCCTTCCTAAAAAATGGTATCTCACTGGGCTGCAACCGATGGCGACAAAAAGCAAGTGGCCTCTCAAATGAGATTTCCAAAATGTCTGGAAACATTCATGGTGATTCTTAATTTCCTCACGTCATCCGCAGGTCCTCTCTCTCTCATGTCGCTGGAATTTTGAACATGCTCAAATAATTCAAAGGCATTGCTGATGTCTTGAACCATTCTCAATTCGGTTTCTGTCACTTATTGAAGGGAAAATGACAATCTCACATTACAAGCATGTACTGCCTTGAGAGAGTGACAAAACTGTGATTAAAAGCTGCAAAAAAATTTAGACACTTTGTGGAAAAGGAATGCTCAACATTCCCATGAGTGTTGTACAAATGTCCAACAAAAACTGTAATTACATCTTATACAACTCTAACCTGAACCAAAAGATGACCACTCTTAAAGCGGCCAGCCACTGGCAATTCATGTATTCGCGAGCAATTTGCCCCTGGCCCGCGCAGCAGGCTAGTTAGCTAGGTGCAATGCTTCGTCTAGCTTGGTGAGCAGTCCAGCATGCACACATCCAGTGATAGCACTAGCGCAGGCTGCGAACAATTATTTTCCAAACATGTAGCCTCTGATTTCGTCCTTCGCGTCAGTTTCAGACGTTTTCGGACACATATGGAGATTGCTTGACTAGTCCGTCGTACACGCATGACGTACGAGGTTTGTGTACTATTGAATGGGGCTTACGGAATCACGCACGTTACAGTATCTCCCAGTTGCCTGTGCCTTTAATATGCATCCTACTCCCTTCTTATACTCTGGTTATCCTCTGGCAGTTCCCACAATGCTATCAATATGTTTTGTTGCTGGTAAAACTGCACCTTTTTGTGCATGGCCATGAAGGCCACATATTACATTGGTCCACATATCTCAATATATACCCACACCCACACATAAAACACATATACATTTACATAATTAATTGCACAAATCACTTAAGCTTTTTACATTCATGAATCAAATCAAATAATAAAATTAAAAAAAAAATCAAATAAAGTGTGGGATTATGAGAGCATCATTAGTGACAAACTGCAGACTTGGCACATTAAGATAAAACAGGGGTCCCAGCCACCTTTTCGAACCTTAATGAGCAAAATCCATTTGTGAGATTGGTTTTGCAGTGCTGTCCATGTACCTGACATTCTTTGCTACGTGTAGCAGCCTTGTCTTATTAGATGGGTCTATTGATCTCGCTACGCATGATGTGACATGACTAGCTGTCTGTCGGCACCAAAGACATTTTAATCTCATCAACATTTTGACTCTCTCATAATTATCATTTGCACATTTGGGAGGCCCTCCATCAATCACAGAATCTGGTTTTGTCAAGGGTGATTTATTTTGTTCATCACCACAATTATTTTGTTTTGTCTGTGGGAGATAAATCATCCTGACACCCCCCCCCCCCCTTTCATGAAGAATGGATGGGAGGGGTATCTAATACCCCCTCCCCCTCTCTCCAACATGTTTGATATGGCTAACCAAAGAGGTTTATACACCCCCTCCTCATCTCTAATTTAGGAATGGGGGGGGGGGGGGCACTGTATTAATGGTTTCCACTCAGTGGGGTTAGGAGGAATGGGGGTGCTTTACTTACCCCCCCCCCCCCCCGCCCATTATTTTGTGCAGTCCTGATTATGCTCTTGGATTTCTAATTCGCACGCAATAATTGTTACTTCTATTCTCAGAGTACCGTATGCTATTTGACAGGGTATTGTACATGAGTTTTAGATATTTATGAACAGCGAAACAGCCCAACCAATCAGCCTGTTCCTACGGTGCCATTGACATCAATGCACATGAGGTGACTTTCACAGTGAATACCGGTAACGAAAATACCGCATGCATGTAGATTTCACAGATTTAACAAGCTGGAGGCAGTTTTTGTTTAACCCTTAATCCTCATCAATACACACAAATCCAATAAAGCAGCATGCTGTCTTGTACACAAAGGGTTAATATCTCTTACAACCTACAAATTAGCCGAGCAAGAAGCAAAATATAACATATAAAGATCCCTCTGACCATCGGATGCTTAGATACAAATATAGAGGAGGCACTAATTTATTCTCTTGCTTGAACCAATCAAAGAGCAGGGGCCATATTCATGAAAGCTTACAATAGCCTAGTTAGTTACTAAGATCCTTACAGCTGAATGCACCTTAGCAGCTAACTAGGCTTAGTAAGGTTTCATGAATATGGCCCCAGGATCATGAAAGCTTACTGTAGCCTAGTCAGTTACTAAAATCCTTGCAGCTGAATGCACCTTAGCAGCTAACTAGGCTTAGCAAGGTTTCATGAATATGGCCCGAGGATCATATTCGTGAGGGATATAATACATACTAATTTTCTATTATAATTTTGATCATGTACATGCACATGTACATGTAGAGCACAGTTCAGGCTGGCTGTGGATTCATTCCTTGGGGAGCTTCAGTTATCAAGACTTGACCCTATGATTACAAGCTGTAATGATGCTTGTTGGGATGAGACTAATGCGAGGAGGGAATCTCATCTATTATTTACACCTACTCGCTATTGGATATCACTATCAGAAAGCACAGCAGGGAAAAATGAATACAGGGGGCCTGTGGCGATTTTGACCCTGAAATGCTTAAAACAGCCCTGGAAAATGTTGAAAGAGCCCCCCAAATTCCCATAGACACAATGTAAAATTGTAGCTTAATGGCTCAAAAAGTGCTCAAAAAGTTGCCCCCGAAAATTGTGAATCAATTTTTTCCCTGGTAAATTAAGATACCACACATGTAGGCATGGGCAGGCATGGTTAAGCCTGGGGCATCTATTGCCCTAGCACTACCAGACACTTAGTGATATCATTAGGAAGTCTGATCAAGTGGGTACAGTATGCAGCCCCTGAAAAATATTCTTCCCTCTTTTTAACAGGTTTCATTTTTATTGGAAGTTTTATCTCAGTTTTCTTTTCTGCCAGGTCATCTTATGTACTGTACAATGTAATCACATTTACAGAACATTTGGGATCAAAATGGATTCAAAAGAAATCATATTGCAAAATATGTAATGCTTGCTTATTTTTTTTTATTTTCTGTTTGATGTCTACCTGATGAAGTGCACCCCCCCCCCCAATCTTACCCCAGCCACACCCCAGCCCCACCCCAAGAAGCAGTCATAAGGGGAGGTTAATGAACTAGAAGGAGCTGTGACAACTTGCTTCCACTTGTACTACATCTAGAGTGTGTGTGGGTAGGAGCTTTGGTAAACAGAGTGAGATTGATTACCACCATTAGACAAGGTACTAACTAATCTCATTTCATGCCTGACCGGAGTGAACCTGATAAGGAGAAGACCAGACTGATTTGTAATTGACCATAGCAGGGTCCATGGTAGACCCTTCAGCAGTGTTTATGGAGCAAGCTTAAACCAGGGATGTGTTATGGAAGGATATGAAGCAACTTTCTTTCTTTGAACCCATGCGTGGCACCGCCGAGAAAAAATGTCTTCTCAGCATGTGTTTTTCAGGTGTTTTAACAATATCGAACAGGATTGCGTAGCATCGGTTTCTCAGAGAGAAAAAACAAAATGTAGAGTCTTATTTTGCTTGTCCAGTTCTGTTGGATTGCATCAATACTTATGTGAGGAAAAGAGATACTAGCGAACACAGCTTAAGATATAATTTTGATAATGATTGAATCCCACATTTCGGGAAAAATACGGAAAGTGATGAAAATTTGTTAATTGAGTTAGTAAGAATATTATCTTATATCTTCGTTTGTGCGTCATTCAACAATTATTTAGAAGAAATACAAGTACAGGATCTTTAGTGGTGTTGCCCTAAACTTTCTTGAAAATTGCAAAAAAAAAAATTGATAAGAAACACAGCTTCGAGGGACAAAACAGGGAATTTAAGATATTCTTTTCCAAGTTGACAGCAGCTACATGTCGGTGCTGAGCATGGGACATCAAAGCATTGTAATGATTGTGGAATGCTTTGGAAATTCATTAGCATGCTTTAGCATCCATACAGATGTTTAAATATATTATGCTCAAGTTGTTTCTCCTTCCTAACACATCCCTGCTTGAAGGGTTACTAAATCAGAAAAATAAGTTCCCACTTATCTATGTAAAATTATCCACTAAAAACAAATTTCACATTTGTTCGCCGCAATAAAGTCTCATTTTGACGAAAATTTGAAAAAACGGCGTAAATAAAATAGTTTATTCACGCTGTTGGCATTTATGGCAATTTTCACTTCTCATACGTCACTGGAGGCATGCATTTTTTCAAATTTTCGTCAAAATGAGACTTTATTGCGGCAAACAAATGTGAAATTCATTGTTAGTGGATAATTCTACATGGATTAGTGGGAACTTATTTTTCTAATTTAGTAACCCTTTAATCATTATCAGCATGGGATGCCAGGGATGGGGTATCCATTACATCTTCCTGTCAACTATAGGTCCACAATGATGACTACACAAGCTTGGGGAATTCCCTGAGCACTACAGTAAAAAGTAATCTTTAGCCTGCATTACTTGCCCATGGCCCTTTTGCTCATTTCACTAAGTTCATACAACTTGAATCATAAACAATACAATATCGATAAACAGAAACATATATTACAACATACAAGATAAAAAAGATAATACAAAGCAGTAATACAATAATCAATGGCACATTAATGTACAAGAGTGGATGGAGAAACAAAGGTCATTGACCTGTCTGAGGCTTCACCCCATTGTCTATATGCAGTATCAGTTGGTAAAATCATAAATATTTCAAAGACATACAACACCAACAACACTAACAGTCACAAAACAACAGAAAAAATATTACAAATGTTCATGCCTAGGATAAGGTGAAGGCAAACCTCTATATGTTAATAAAATGATAATGCATTATTCCTTCTATTATCTTACACATTTACAAAGTTGTGTACTTTCTTATGAGAACCTTTTTCTAAGAAGGCATGGCATCTATCAACTACAGGGAGTAACAAGGCATAGTAGTGTGCTTCTGGTTATTAGGCACAGACTCTGCATGGCTTGTACAAAGATATGGGAAGTACAATGTACTCTGTATCTGTACCTCCTCCTCGTCTGTATCACTGTGGATCTCTCCCAGTGGCAAGAGTCATCGAATCCCATCTTGACCCTCACAACCATCACCACCATCACCACCATCAACACCCCTTGACCTCCTTCGTACTCACAGAATCACTACAGATCTTCTCTCCCAGTATCCCCCAGTCAGTGACTCCGACCTTGACCACCATCACCACACCACCATCCCAACCCCTCTCTGTCCTTCTTTCTACTCACAGCATCACTGCCGATCTTCTATCCCAGTATCATCCAGTCACTGACTCCCATCTTGACCACTACCACTGTAATACTGTCACCACCACCACCATCACCACCACCACTACCACCACCACCACCACCACCACCACCACCACCACCACCACCACCACCAACCATCCCCACTGCCACCGCCACCACCACCACCATCACCACCACCAACCATCCCCACTGCCACCGCCACCACCGCCACCACCACCACCACCACCACCACCTCCACCACCACCGCTGCCGCCGCCACTACCACCACCATCACCACCACCAACCATCCCCACTGCCACCGCCACCACCACCACCACCACCACCACCACCACCACCACCACCACCATCACCACCACCACCACCACCCCACCCCCACCACCATCACCACCACCACCACCACCACCACCACCACCACCCCACCCCCACCGCCACCACCACCACCACCACCACCACCACCACCATCACCACCACCACCACCACCCCACCCCCACCACCATCACCACCACCACCACCACCACCACCACCACCACCACCACCACCACCACCCCACCCCCACCACCATCACCACCACCACCACCACCACCACCACCACCCCCCCCCCCCCCCCCCCCCCCTCTTCCTCCTCCTTCTGCATACTCACTGCATCACTGCGAATCTTCTCCTCCAGTGGCCCCCAGTGCTTGGTCTTAATAGCTTCCCTGGTGAGCTCTACCAGCTCCCCACCTCCTTTCAGGTTGACCAGGGAGTAAAGCTTGAAGGTGTTCTGACTGCTGTCATCCACCTGTTTCCTGTTCCCATCATTTTCATCTGTGTCTGGCTTGCTCTTCCCGTGGCCCATCTCCCCTGCACAGGTCACTCCAACTTATGCAACACTTGGTACTAGGATCACATGGAACAGTACAAATGCTGCTCAGTTCAGCCTTAGTCACCATGCACGCTCCTGTTAAATGATAAACAAAGACATGATTGTATTAGTGATAGATTGATACAACTTTTTCACTGAGAATGTAACCATGCAAGCTACGGGTTCGTTAATAATCTATTAACGGTAAAGTTGCATTCATTATTTACAGTTATGAAACTACAAGAGCTTATTTTAGTGATAATTAATATACTTTGTTTATCTTATATCTCACATTATAGGATATTAAGTTGGATAAGTTCTTGTCTGCACTTCCGAATGTCCACCCATGGGGAATTGGGGATAACATTTCCACTCAGTTCGCACAAACACATTCATTGGCACAAACTAAAAACAACCAGCTATAGACAGAAGATGAAGTACGTTAATTAGCAGCCAACATAATTAATATAGCCCTGGAAACTTTCCATGAGATCTGGCAATAAAGGTAATCATTATTTGTGAAGACATGAAAAATGATGTGGTACTAATGGTACATTGGCGTAAATCAAACCGAAACTGAAAGTAGAATAAAACCTACCTGATGGTAGTGGGATTTGCTTAGATGCAGCATAGCTAGAACAGTAGAAGTAGAATTTGATTACCGGTACATCTATGCAAATCATGAAATACACTATTCTCAATACAGGTTACAAAATAGTTCTTAACAATATGATAATCTTCCTTACCTTACATAATTATGCAACATTCCTAGTAATATGTCCAGCACGTTCTGCTCTTTGCGAGTCGCAATGCCTATACTAGTTTCCCCTGTTTATATCTGTCCATCCACGGTCATCCGCCACCACACACACAGCTAGTTTGTCCACAACCGATCACAATCGCTGGTCTACTGCAGTGAACAGCGGAGGTGCGCTCGTCCGTAGCGCTGAGGATTCCGCGTAGTGCGTGCAGGGCCAATAGAGGGGTACAAGAAAACACGCCGGGTTCGCATACTAATGAATGGGATGATTAGCTTATGAACGGGGCACCGGTCCGCGGTCAAAGGCCGCTTGACAACCGCATAATCAGGTAGCAACAAGCAGCTGTATAGCAACACACTTCCGTACACACGCCACACGTCTAGCGTCTACAACCAGTAGTACATAGAATTTGCGGATGCCGCGTGCGATCGCTTTTTGCTCAATGCTGCGGGATTTACGGCAATAAAATTGCTGAATTACCACATTTTCTTTACGGAAAAGTGTTGTGAAGGTAACATCTTGTCAAGATGATGAACACAGGTATGCCGAATTCCACATCGTGGAATATTTCAAGAAGGAGGGACTTCGCCCAGTTGAAAGACGGTACACAAGTTCCGGGGTAAGTCGAATCAATATTTTTGATTCTTGATTTGCGGACCGATCATCAAATTCTAAGATTTCTTTCAATTTTTCCAAGAGTCTTTCCATTTTATGTCGTATAATGGTTGCGAGTACAGTATACTTCACACTTCACACGTTTATCTTTCGATCGTGCAAAGTTATTATGTTTCAGGCGATTTCTTCATAAACTTCTTAGCTAAGTTATTATTACAGTATTTTGGGAGCGGGATCGGATTGACGTGGCAACGCTTATTTTCCACTACTTTATGACTGTTTTTCATAATATTTAACGTAGTACACTTTGTTTTCTGGGGAACAAGTTTCTTAGTTTACATCGCAATCACCCAGCTATCCGTGGCCCTTCATGTTAACTCATGCAGGTACGAAGCCGTATCCTAGGTACATATACTGTTTACATTCCTTGCATTCCAAATGTAATACATTTTGCGCGTACAAATGTGATACAATCCTATAGCTACCTCAGATGTTGCCGCACTGTAATTCACTGTGTAGTGCAATTAACTATATTTGTTGTTTTCTTTGATCTTTCTGCCTTTTCAGGTACTGTGGTTACATTGAACAATACAAATACCATGTTGGAGACACGTATGGGAATGCAACAAATAAACTGGAAAATGTAAGAAAAACTTCTTTGTCTACCCCCTCCCATCTCTCTCTCTCTCTCTCTCTCTCTCTCTCTCTCTCTCTCTCTCTCTCTCTCTCTCTCTCTCTCGCTCATTGACTGTCCAGCTGAACTCTAGAATTTCATTGTTTCTGCTCATGCCCTTCAAAAATTTGAGTTTCACTTTGTCTTGTCATATTAGAAAAATTACTTGCTGTGATTCTTAAAATAAAACAGTCATACATGTACCTTTTGTTTTGATTTTCAAGCTCAGCTATGACATTTAATTTCACTTGAACTGCAAAAACTTCAAACAATGATCAATGATTGAAAACAAATGTACTAAAATGATGAATGTTTCTACATCGATGAGATAAACATACCTTAATAGGAATATCTCATGACTCCGCTGGAAATTAAAAATTATGAACACCGTTATACACTTTGTCGCATTATATTACTTAACACACCGCTATATATCATCTTTTAATATATAAGGATATTTTTATTTAGAGATGTTTTATAATGAAATTCCAAATGTTTTATTTACAGAGACGAGCAAATCGTAATCCAATCATCTCCTCGTGGCCAAACAATTACTTTGATGCGTCGACAAAGCATGTCGGGACAGGGCTGACTGGCGCCAACACACTGCAAGGAGAGAAGAGGCCGCTGCGCCTACCCAAGTCTAACGGAGATAACAAACTCACTGAGAAGATGGTTCCAGGATATACAGGTAACACTCAAGGCATTGCAACTTATTCCGTATATTTGTCTTTTTCTAAGAGCTAAAATAGATTGTTTCAATTCATGATGGCTTTCTGTATACCCCTGTACCACACAGTAAAATAAGGAGTGTGAGAATTTCTTTTATTTTTTTGGGGGGGGGGGGCGGTGGCAAAATGCAATTTACATTCATTTAGAATACTGATAGTGATATTAAAAAAAAAAACAGATATGTAGTATATGATTAGTAGGAGCAGTATAGTACTTGAAATTGTGATATTCCTGATAAGTGTTAACATCATGTTATATTTACTGAATAAACTACAATGATGATAATGTAATCATGCTCTATATTTTGTAATTTGTTGACAGGATACATTCCCAGAATGCCTTTTAAGTTTGGCAACACGTACAAGGAGGACTGCGATGTATGTATCGACGACTTCCTCCATAATACCAGTTCCCACGACCAGAAGATCCGAACCCTGAAACAGACGGTGGTGCAGTCACGCCCCCTCCAACCGCGCACCGATGAGAAGACAGTGATCAAGGCTCTCAACTTCTACCGTGACCAGAACCCTGGAAAGGTCCTCTTAGGTAAGCAGCGTCTTGATTGGGTTTATTTCTCGCTATTCATTTAACTTTACCTAAATCTCAAATCTTATTTAAATTATTATTTGGATCTGTTTTGGAATATCTGTCCTTGTACCATTGTATGTATGTGTAGTTTGTGTTTAATTTTGTAAATATGTTTAAAGTGAATTGAATTAAATTTATAGAATTATTCAGCACACACAGCGTATTGGGTTGGCATTCCACAGGCAGTTATTAAATTTATCTTAGAACTACATGTATAGGACCTTTCAAACTTCTTTGTTGAATCACCATAGATTCATTGAGATTATTCAAGAAATCAATCTTTTTCTCTTTATTTCTTTTTAGGCATAATCATAGCTTGAGTGATGACTAACTAAATCCATGCATACATTTGAAAACAAGAGCACTTCATACTTATCTAAAGATACTCATGTTGACTTAAACTTAATATCTTAGAATGATTAATTTTTATCTTCTTGCCCTGACCAGACGATAAGCGAGAGTCGAGGGAAGCGCCGATCCCTGGCTACAGAGGCTTCATCCCAAGACAAGGAGTCAGCGAGCTAGGTCTGGGAGCTAGGTATCATGAGATGTGTGACAAGTCTCTGAATGTCTTCTATGATGAGACAGAGAGACATGCTATTATCTCCAAGCCAGGATATGTACCCAAGTAAGTACATCTACCTCTCTCAGAAAACAGCGCAGTCAGGTCAAGAAATTAATTGAGGCAAATTAAGCAAAACAACAAAATGTTGGGATTTTTTTATTTGAATGTAAACCTGGTATATTGCAGGGTTAAGTCCCACACAGTTGGGTTTAAAGAGAAAATGGGTACCCCTTTCAGCTCGGGTGTCCTCTAATACTGGAACAGAAAGCTTGTACATCTTCTTTGTCCTAGGTTTTCATGGTAACAGCCTAAAGGGTATTCAAAAATAAAATGATTTCAGTAGCAGCTTATCAGTTTGGTATTTTTCATCCTTTTGGGGGTATGAAACTTGAGATGTAGAAGAAAATGATACAATTTAGTTATGCATTTATTTTGCTTTTTTTTCCAGGACACAAGTTGCTTTTGACCAAGGCAAGGCGAGTCTGCAGCTAACGAAAGAGGACAAGAGTGTTGTGCAGCAACGAAGACTGTACAAACAGATCGGCATGGTGCCCAAGTACACGGGATATCTTCCACGTAAGTCTGGGCTGGTGCTAGGTTAGGCAGGACTTCTGTAAAGAGGTGATGGTGTTGGTAATCAGAGATGATTAAGACAAGATACCATCGCTACTACTAGGACAATTTTAAATTCTGCTGCCGATGGTATTGGTAACAATGATGATAGGGAGACTAGAATCAACTGGTCTTACATTGTCTACTCCGAAAATAATAATCGCTGCTAAAATATATGTTGATATGAACTTTGGCCCTCTTCTCACAAGCAATCTCATTTGAGCACATGTGTTTACAGTATGCTGCCCTCTGTAGTTTTTCTTCTTTCATCTGTCATCTCATCGAGTGAAAAGGACATATTTAAAAAAAAAAGGTAGCATAATCTCTTGTAATTTGATGCAAGTCCTGTCTCCGATAATAAAGCAAATATGTGTGAAATCCTCTGGATGTGGATTAAGATGGTAAAGGGGGGGGGGGGAGGCTAGGGGTAACTGCATTTTACTTGCTTTTTAAGTGCTTCTCTCCGTTGTCATCAATATCAATATCAACATCAATATATTAGCCTGTCATTTTAGAACATTCATGAAAATATACACTACATAAAAGCACACACATGGTAGCCTGCAAAGACTGCCCTCCAGGGAGTGGAGATGGTGCACACATTGTGTGCAGGTATGAATTGTATCCCTTGGTATAATATCAAGTGTTTTGATGATGTATTGGAAAGCCATATACAAACAGATGGTACATCATTCTTACAAATATCTTCTCTCTCCTCATGCTTTGCAGAAATCCGCTTCCGCTTTGGCCACACGTATGGTGATGCCTCCCGATCCCTGCCCGTCTGCAGCCACGGTCAGTCAAACTATGGTGAGCACCTCCAGACCGTCCAGCAGTCTGCCTGAACAGCGCCCTCAGACCCTCCCATCCACATGAATGATCGAGAGCTCCCAGACTGCCCCAGCCATCTGCTGCCAGGGCCAGTATGCACAGCACCTTGCGTCAAGTCAGGGAAGGCTTACTGTTCTGATGCCGTAGGGCCACCAAAGTCAGCACTTTTGTGATACTGTTACCATTCATGTACTTGCAATAGCAAATGCTGCTAGTCAGTTAAAGAGCAATGGTGCTGACTTTGAGTTGCAATGCTGTCAGAAACCTGTAAATGTTGTTATTTGTTATCTGTAAACCTGTTATTCTGTATTCCCAGCTCCATAGTGGAGTTATGTGGTCCGTCTATTGTACACTCGATACCAGCTGCAGTGCAGTGTGGTACACACAATGCTGGATGTATGGGTTAATCCTCCTACCAGGGTCCAAAATGCAGATATCCACATCATAATTCCTCTCTTTACAGAGAAAAAGCAGTAGGATCATTGGCCAGATATCTTTAGGGAGAATTATACATATATGCATCCAGATACCGCTAGCTATTTGCACTGTTTGGGGACAAATTCCATTGCTGTGCTATTCAACACAATATGTTTATATATCTTCAAATATTATAGTACACTGCACCTCCGATCAGTGAAATGATGGCTTAGATATCCGTTATTTCATCACATTTATTACAAATTCATGACTTCTAATTCCATTGGGATTTTGGCATTTATTTTAATTTCAAATCATTATCAAACTTATTGGATGTGATGAAGAAATATTGTAACCACTGATCAAAATCAATGTGTAAATCTTTTTCAGGTCACAAAAATCAAATTGTGAAAATTAAAGAATGCACTCCTCTCACTGTTGTTAAGCTTAAAACCAGAAAATTAATATACTCTGTTTTCCCAAAATATAAGAGAAGCTACAATGTAGTAGGGGGATATGTGTTTTTGTTCTCAGGCAGATCAATCTCAGTGGCAATACCATTTAGTAACACTGTACTAGACTCAAAATATTATGCTGCGAATAGAATGTGGTCCATGAACGTAGACTATGGTAGCTACAACACAGAGGGATTATACGAAAACCAGGTCGGTGTGTTACTTTTCCTGAGAGTGCATGTGGAGATTTCATACATGTTGTTATTGGGTACGTACTGTTGATCCATGTAAAGTTTCACAACTTATACAAATGTGCCACACTACCTTTGAAATTTGTTTCTTAACCTTGCAGTTATGATTTATTGAGTAAAATGTTCGTCATATGCATTATTACCAAGTTTGGTAAGACAACTAAAAATGAAATTGGAGGCTCTTTTACTGTGCAACTAAAAGTCACCATGCAAATTATGCAAAATGTCAGTATTACAGTTTGGTTTGAAGAAACGGCTTTTGTGTACTTGCTTGAAAAATTAGAGATATCCCAGAAATTAGTCAAAAGATCTTATAGCTTGCATAAAATGTGTGAATTAGACTAATAGTTAGGCTATACAAACAGTCAAATGGAAAATGCAAATGATTCAGTGTTTGACCACTGAATCATTGAAACTTGCCTTCTTGGAAGCACACCATTTTAAAGAGACAAGCTGAATCAGAAATATATTTTACATTTCAACATTTCATGTGTTTTATTCTACCCATTTGTGAACAGCAAAGAATCTAGGATTTCATGTTTTCATTCATGTTCATCTTTGCTGTGGTAGGTTTCTGCAAGTACTGTTGCAAGGTATTAACCAATGAATGTCTTTGAATCTTGGCTGAATCTTCCCACATCTTAGGATGCACTTTGTATGAGAACTAATTCTAATGTATCAAACTCGCATTGTACATGTTAGCATTTTATAGGGTTTTCTTAGATGCGTCGAAGGATAAGAACACAATACTCATTCTGAAGTAATGTAACAATCCTTCACTGTTTCAACAACAAAACAACACATGTCATGTCTATGTCAAACAATACCATGATGACATCAAATTATCAGAAACACCATCAACTCACAACACAATGAGAAACTATGCAGCCTTTGAGATATTGATGATGATATATGTTTAACTCTGTTTAATATAAACACTCCAATGATATACCAGCATTTTGAAAGTAAAGCTAATGAAAATATATCAATACAGACAGATACAGCATTTTGATGCATTATATATTACACACACTGCTATATAGTTTGCAAGATCTTAATTTGAGTTGTGGTTGAAAGGAAGCAATGAAAACACTCTCTAAAATGAGGTATTGTGAATTTCACCGGCACTTGGCGTAAAATATGTGAGATTTATTGATAAAATTAGCTTCAAATGTATGAATGATGAAAGAAATGCTCAAACTCTTACAAAATCAGACATGTATAACAATTACATGTTTTTGTTGTTAAACAGCACTGATAATTACCCACTGAGTATCACGTTTGTTGCAGTCATTTAAATATCAAAAGGAAGACGTTACAAAAACCAAATCTCCCTTGTCAAAGAGGTCGTAGATAGCCAACACCAAGAGTGGACAGAAAATAGTAATATATCGGTGGTTCAATAAATGAAATAATTATTAAGTCTCAAACTAACATCAATAAAACCATGCTCATACAATACATACTCATTAAACATCAAAACACTACAAAGAATACCAAGGTTTTACTTGAAATAATCAATATCACATAACATACAATGCATATTTGTTCACTTATATATGAGAAGTATCTGTTTTACGTCCTCGAAGAATTTGTGTTATTTCTTGTTTTAGTTTGGTCCTAAGTTGCATCCGTACTCTATATCTATTTATATATACACCAATTTTACCGGGACTTACGCCTATCAAGCTTGCTTCTAGTAGGTCCCATCATATTTCTCTCTCAATTTCCATCTTATCATATATTGTATATTTATGTTGTATTAAGTTGTACATCCAAGTTGGATATTGTATATTATTTTGTTTTGCACATTGTATTCATCGAGAAGTATGAAAATAAATTGAAATTGAAAATTGAAATATGAAGGCTGACAAAATATAATCTAGACATATTTTATTGAAATGGAATTGGAAGATAAAAATTGCGTAAATAAAGGATGCAAGTTAGCATAAGGCAGTTTTATATTTTACAATGATGTTTGAGATTAACAGGAGCCCAGTCATAATTCACCACAATATTTTGATTTTAAGTTTGATTTTTAATAATCATCCTTGTATATTTCCCTGGATAAGTAAAATTGCTGGTCAATTGAGCTCTTTGAAGTTAATAGTCCTACACATATCAGTGTTTGTTGCACCCAAGGTTGTGTATATTGTTAATCCAATGTGTGTTTGTGTTGTGTCATTAATGTCAGCAGCTGCTGATTTCTTGTTTAAAATTCAGCACAAGAAGGTGAGAAAGAAAAGCATACAGTTTGTATTTATCATTGTCAAGAAATATGTAAATATTGTAAATTTTGCTGTTTCATATCAATAATTATGCATTGATTGATTAAAAAAGACAAAGTGTAATATCAAAATAATTGTTCAGAATTTGTGTTTGTGTATGGATGTTTGTTTCTACTTTTACCAAAGCATTTCTATCTGCTTCCATCTGCATGTTGTTTCTGCTCGATAACATGGTTCATCCCCTAAAATTGTGATGTAATTTTTATCATGTTTGGATTACAATATTGCTTCACATTGTCATATCAACCTATTAATCTATCAAGTAATGTCTATCTCCCCATGAACCATTTGCAGTTCTAAACATCTCTACATTTTTAGTATTTCACGAGGTTAAACAGAGACCAAAAATGAACACCAAACATGAGTTTAAAAAGCAGAATCAGCAACACAGATCTTACATGCTGTTTTATAAAGATGGAAGATCTTTTCGTGAGAATCTCTATTTCTCGCCCTGAAGTCTGATGCTAATATCTCTTCTTTGTCCCATGGTGACTGGTTCTGAACTTGTCATACAAGTGCAATAAACAGGCTGGATTCATTTTCTCCTCAATTGGGTCATGTTCCCAATGATGTAACCAGCTGCCAATGTTCTCTACTTTTAAACAAATCCATGTGTTACGTATGGTCACTCTATATTTACATGATGTACTTTCACAAGTTGGCATAACATCTTCAAACAATTAAGGAAGTGTCATTTGAAACGCTGAATCATATTTTATTCTGATTCATCATACACTGAGATCTGGGGATACAACTGATCTATTGACTGTATGATGATATCAACCAATCAATTCATCACATGATTTAATATCAATTGCAAATCTGAATCACAAGATCAATATCAATCATAACTTGCAATTGATATCGATCAAAGTGAACCATTCCAGGCAAGCAGAACTCAATAAGATGGGCAGGATACTATCACTTCCAGCTGAAATCATGAAGGAGTTATGCTCATATTCAACCTGTTACTTGACATAGTTTCCTCAGTTTTCACAATATGCTACAGCTGCTGATAGCTCTAATCCCTTTGCTGAAAAAATTAAATACACATCTAGATGAAGGAAGACTGTTGCCCATTTCATAAAACGTAAATAATAACAACTTCTCACTACCGGTACTTGAATGATTGAAGCAAGAAACTTCTTCCCTGATTTTTAGAGTATTTTTAAACCATACAGAAAGCAATAACAAATTAAATCAACAGCATACACAAAATACATATTTGTCAATCAATAAAGTTGATATATATATTACTTTCTCTCTCAGAACCTGAAGTCAAAAACCACAAAAATATCTTATACCTGAGTATACTCATTCATGAATACAGATTGGATCCTTTCACATTCTAAAGGGTTGTTCATACTAATTACACACCAAATCATGAACACAGGTGGGATAGACAATATTCTAAAGGGCTGTTCAAAATATACACTCTTTCATGAACACAGGTGGGATAGCCTAAAGGGCTATTCATACTAAATATACACCCATTTATGCACACAGATATTCTAAAGGGCTGTTCATACTAAATATACACTTGTTCATGAACATGAATAGGATAGACATATATTCTCAAGGGCTGTCCGTACACCTGTTCATACGTGCATGATGTTTATCTGAGCACTGAGTTTATGTGTGTGAACTAGTCTTTGTGTGAACAGCCCAACAGGGTCCAAGACATTCCCCTACAGTACTATATACAATGTAATACACCTTTATTACAAATTTCTCACAGCATTGAAACAATCATAAAAATCACCAATATATAAAATTCTTTAGTACTATTTACAGAACATGTCTATTCTGGATCACCTTTATTCTTCCAAAATGACAAAATCTACCATGTCCTTTCCAACTTCCCCACCTTTCCACTCCAAACAATAAATCAGAAATATATAACAAGTTGAATACAATACAATTGAATACTTTTTACAGCTCATTCATAAGCAGCTTAATTTTAGTGTCAGCTAAACAAATTTCAGATCTCTCAATATTTCAGGAGTGCAGCGATTTCATCCGTACCCTAAGTTGCAGCACATTTCTTCAGTTTGATTCTTTGCCTTCTCACGGTTTGATAAATTGCTTAATAATCTTTACATTCATGAAAATACAAACTTGTGTTCTATCATCATCAGTTCGTAGAGCAATTTAAGCTTCATTAGGAAAAATAATGTTTATTCAATTTAGGGAGAAAAGGGTGAACAAAGACAAATGTGATTACATACTGCTGATTTTCTCACACTTTACCCAGATAGCAATATATACTAATTAGATCTCTCAACATCGACTTACAAATATGAAGGTAAAAGCAATTAAATGTCCAAATGGATAGCTCATTGTGAATACCTAACATGTTTTCAGCTTGGAGAAGGCATAGACATGCAGACCATCTTATATTCATTGTCCTTGCGAAAACATCCAACAATTATCTTTGTTTACAGTGAGCTCCAAGCAACGGCACATCATCAACCAAAACAGAAGATTGCATAAAACAACTGAATGAACCAATTTATCCATATAATAGGGCACCAAACCTTGATAAGACAGGACATTGCTTGAATAAGAATCATACAATAAAATTCATGAGTTTAGAAAGACCGTATGGATGTTGGATATATTCTACACTGATTTTTGCTGCTGTCACCCAGCACTAGCCCTGATCAATGGGAAGAAAAACAGTTGCAAAATACTCACAATACACTCTCATTTTATCCATTAAGCCACACAAAGATTATTTTTGAAGCATGTTCATGTTCATATTCAAGCTTAAAAAGGAAGTTCACCCTGAAATTATCTTGGTTTCAATAAAAAGAGACAAATGAAAGAAACATATGAGTGATGGTTTGACAAAAATCGGTCTCAGGAAAAGAAAGTTATTTGATTTTAAAGTTTTGATTTTGTGACGTCACATGCGAGGTACTCTCCCATATGTTGTGTACAATTTTTTTTCGAAAATATGCATCCTATGCATTTGATACATTAGAAATACATTTTTACACACATACCTGTACGGAAAAAAAATCATTCCGTTGTCAAAAACAGAAAAAAAGCAATTTATCAACTTATTTTGCACACAACATATGGGAGAGCACCTCGCACGTTACGTCACAAAATCAAAAATTTAAAATCAAATTACTTTCTTTCGATTTTTCGTCAAACTTTCACTCATGTTTCTTTCATTTGTCTCTTTTTATTGAAACCAAAATAATTTCAGGGTGAACTTCCGCTTTAAGATGCAAAACAGTGAAGCTGCATAAGAACAGAAATCCATTTCTTGATTTTAAAAACCAGATATTGATAGTCACAGCTTTCACGTTGGTCATTTGTTTTGACTTGAAAACCAAAATGTTACAATCTGCTTAGATTATCAAGAAAAAAAAATGATTGCCATTGTTGTTGCCTAATAAAGTGGGGTATCAATATCCATAGGAGGAGATTTCTGTTATAATCTGCCTGATCGACATTCAAGGATGAAAAGCCAGAAGACATTGGTTGGACAGATGGAAGCCCGATTTGATCCTTCCAATCAACTTCCCACACACCTCACCCAAGAGAGTTGTTGGAATCCCATGCTTAAGTGATCACATTATCAGCTTTCATATTATTCTTCAATTTCTTCTCACCTTTCACTGAGCCGCCCGCTTTGTGTTTCGTCTGCTTTCAATCAAAACAACTCCACCAAAAGGTGTGGCCCATCACCAACATCACACGTTCTTTAACATCACCTGCAGTCTATCCAAGGAGAGGAAAACAGCTCCTAGATGTGAGGTGATGAAATGATACAAGTCTGACAGCCTGAAGAGCTGCTGAATGAAGAGGATCAGTTGACACACCTTGACATCCCATTTGCTCTGTGCAGACGTTCAGCAGTTGACAGCCTAACACAATAAGGTCATATAAAAAACTGTATGCATAACACGATAAGTACCAGGGAAAATGCTGCTTTATAAGATTTATGTCCATTAGTTGTACCAAAAGGTACACATGGTACATCAATAGTTAAGGAGAGTTGCAAACCAGATCCTCAGCTAATATGAATAACTCTTCCCCTTAAAGATGGTTGTAAACCTGATCATAAGGTAATATGACAAGCTATTCTCCTTAAAGAGGGTCATAATTATGATCTAAAGGTAATAGGAATTAATGTTCCCCTCAAAGATAGTTGCAAACCTGACCATAAGGTAATATGACTAACATTTCCCCTTACAGAAGCTTGTTAACCTAATCACGAGGTGATACGAGTAGCTATTTCCCAGTAGATTTAAACCTGACAGGAAGTTGCATTCAATAACAGAAGTCAAACCAGATGAACCAATGGGCAGAAGGTTGACAAAACTCAGACACATGATGAGGACGCAGCGAGCCTGATGGAGCAAAAACCCTGCACCCCTGGCATCGATGACATCGATGATCGGGGGTGAGCGACCAGCAGAACCAGCAGGACACAGACACTTCCCTCCTCACTCCTCACTCACATCAATGTCTAGCAACCATGTTCACACCAACGAGCAAACAAAGAATGCAACTCTCATCAGGATGAGCATTGGGGTGTTCACCTGGCTGTGTGTGTGTGTGATGTGTCTAGCAATCATGGAGATCAATTATCATGTCCAGCATACTCTGTGTGAGATAAAATGCTAGTTGATAAAATGCTGTGTGATTTACCAGCGCAAACACTGACAAGTGTAAAGCTTATGGGACATACATTCACAGACAAATAACACATTTATCTTAATAGCAGCGAAGATTTTAAGGAAAAAATGGGAATCTGACAAATCATTGTAAAGTTTTAGAATTTGTTATAAATCATAATAATGAATACAGCCCTGCCATTGTTCATAGCTAATACCAGTTAATTCATAGAGGTACCAATGAGAAGCTCCATGGGTTGTACAGATGTGCAATTCTTTCCTTTTTTTATGTGCATGATGCATCAACTACGCAATGTGGAGAATGTTACAAGCAGACAACTCATCATCGATCTACTCCTCTATCTATCATTGCTGTTGATGTCAATCTAAATGGCAATGGGGTGGATTTGATCTCACCAACCTGAATTTGTTTTAAAGAAGACAGCCTGTACCTACACTTGCACTCAGCAACAGTAGCATGTGCTGAATTGCACACACACAAAAAAAGAAGACAAAAAAAAATCCAGCTAGTTTGCATATGTTTCTGTTAAACATAATCATTCTCATATCTATTTCCATATTGAAATTGCCATGCTCCAACAAACATTCCAAAGTGTTTGGCAATATGGATGTGATTCTCAAACAGATCACAACGTTGTAAGCCATAATCATACATATATTACAGACATGTCTCAATTCTTACTCTTTGCAGTTAAAGATATAAAAGATCAATCCTATTTTGTAAGATCATGCACTGCCGGCATCCCCTCGCTGCACTGCTGTCTATCCCTTCACCAGTGTAGACAAGGCTCATGGCAGTTGATAGTTTGGTCCCACATTCCAGCGAGCAGCAGGGCTAGGATCTAGTTGCAGGGCTCCGATGACTGGCCGATGACTGGCTGATGATTGCTGTCCTCTCAGGTTTCCCAGTTCGAGCTCTGCTCCCTCTCAGATCCACCCCCCTCCACTCAATCCTCTCATCTAGTCTGTGGCAGAACCAACCAAACAAAGGTACAAATCAAGATCATGGTGAAGTTCTTCATCAAAACTTAAACATCTTTGTATCTTACCAATCAATCCCCCAAATAAGAACAATTAATAAATGATCTCTTTTTAAATGATCACATTTCTTCTCCTCTTCATCCTTTTTTGTTTTTCCTTTTCTCCCTTATTCTGCTTCTTTTTCTGCTCTTCTTTTTCTTGTTTTCCTTCTCCACCTCTTCAAACTTTACATGTTATCCCACACATGATACACAGCTCGACAGCTTTATGTCACATATCGTCAGCATCTTTACGAACCATTGAATCCGTGCACAATGAGCTGTGCTGATTCAATGGTTAGTAAAATCGCTGACAATATCTCCTAGCCTCTTCAACCAGAAGTATCACTCATGAGTTACAATCAATCAGTCTTTACCAAGCACTGAGAACTCCTCATTGGGTCTGGCCTTGGTGAAGACTGCAAGGCGATTGGCCAGGGCAAAAAAGGCAGCAAAGTGGCCGATGTTGAAGGCATCTCGCTGATCCATCCCATGAGCCTCTAGGTTGCTGAAATGTTCTTCCAGGATTGGCTCGTTCTTAGTAACAGCTATGGCAAGCTCCACAATAGCCCGCTGTCTGTCATCAAGGTCCACCAATCGCCAGTCTACTGCCATCTGGGAAATGAGAGTGTGGATATCTTATCCCTCAACCATTAGATTAGATAAGATTAGATAGATTTTCAGGCTTTGTGAACCTTAGTCCAGTAAGGATGTCAACATTTGTCATGGACCTGCAGTATCCATAGGGGTTTGGCTTAACTGTACCCTTTCAAGAACTTGAAGTTTTTTCAAAGCCTGCTGTCTATTGTCCCTACAAGCCCGCAAACCCCGAAAGCTCAGTACAAAATGGGGAAAGTAGTTTTGTAAGTACCAGTAAAAGTATTGTATCTTTCCAGTGGCAATCATATTAAATATCATCAGGAATGATGAATTATAGATAATTAAGAAATGGAGTTGAATTCTAATAACAAATTCCATGAAGTAAAAATGAGGGAAACAGATTTCTGAAAAAAAAATAAAGAGGAATTATTATATGGAAGTTATTTGTTTTCTTTTTAATAATCAGTACATCTTTCTCTGTAAATCCAAGATAAATACATAATCCTAGAGCTAGATATTGTCTTGGTTATGCATGGAACACAATAACCACCTGAGTTTTTACAGTAAGTAGAGTTTAATCCTACTTTTAGGTTAGTATGACTGCAACATTCCCAGCAAAAGTCATCACAAAAATTCCCTACTACAACTAGAAATAATACATGTAGCACATGCAATAAACATGTCTTAGACTTTTTGTAACAGGATCACATGACAGTGCAATCTATACATGCATAAGCAAGATGGAAGAAGGGAGCAGAATGGAAAAGAATGGAAAAAGAGAAGGGAGAAGAAAGAATAACAAGAGGAAAAAACTGGATAAGAGAGAACAGAGAAGGGAGAAGAAGAGAGAAAAGGAAAGAATGGACAGGAAAGGATAAAAAAAAAAGAGAGAAAAGAAGAAGAGAGAAGAGAGGTGATGGGAGAAAAAGGGAGCGGGAGGAGAAAAGAGAGAGGAAGGAAAAAGGTAAAAGGCGAATAAAGATGAAGAAGGGAAAAGAAGGGAGGAGAAAGAACAAGGAAGAACAAGGACAAAGAAAAAGAAGAAGAAGGGAGTTGGAGGAAGAAAACGGAAGACAAGTGACTCACTTGATCAGCTAGGCTTGGGTCATCTGTAAGGAGCCTGAGGACGGTCTTATGATGCACCGTACAGTAGACACACCTGTTCTCAGTGCTAATCGCCATGGTGATCAGCTCTTTATCTAAGTTAGTCAGGTTCCCTCTGTCCGAGAGCAAGACATTGTAGTAAGCCATAAAAGACCGAAAGCCTTCTGGATCGTATGACATCACTTTCAAGAAATTTGGAAGGAAACCCGTCTGCAAAATGAAATGAAATTGGGTAAAGAATAAATGACATTTATATTTTTGTGAAGGGAAACAATATCATGATGAATACTTTTAAGTATATCATCTCATCTTCATAGTTTCAAATAGAAACTAAAAATTCAATATTCTGTTTATTTTTATCCACTTACTTTAAAATCACAACTTCTACCATCATTCTAAAATGAGAAACTCTTGTCCATGTCATGTGCTTGCAGAAGTTGGGCAAAGGTATTGAGTCCTGACACATACAATTCAATTTTCAACTTTATTAAGTCAATCACATTTCATACAAAATGTCCATTTAAAGTAGAGAAATATGACGTGTGTAGTACGCCTCCACCTTCCTCTCCAGACAGTGAAGTATTGACATAATAATAAAAGGTCATCCTCCGATGCCTAGAAGACTTGCTGTATGGCTAGGATAAACAAATTCATAGAGAGAGACCTGTCACATTTTGTATTATTATGGTTATGTTTTACATTTTACAAGCTATCGTGTAATCAGCAATATTTTGCAACCTGACCTTCACCTATGACCTTTGATCTTTGAACTTTATTATCAAGAATGAAAACAATGAGATGTCATGATTGTATAAGAGGTTAAAACTAAAGGTAACATTTTGAACAGACTGCATTTTGTATTGAACAATTCTCAAACTGATGCAATGTAAGAGAAGTATTTATTGAAAGTCATTCAAGTTATTCCACCATTGATTTAATAAACCTGTGTGAAAACCCATACTTCTTTTCCTCATGACCGCAGCACATCATGTTTACTTGGTAATAGATAGAGGGAAATAAATCTTGAAGTTACTACTATAAATCCTTACAATTGTTCTTAACCTTAAACATACTGGGGTCATTGGCCCCCGTACCATATATATAAATTGTGATATAATAAAATAAACCCCTTGTCTAGAAATATGTGTCAACACCTTGGGAACATTCAATAAAATATCCACAACTAACCCAATTCTTTACAAGCATTGCCTCATCCTTGAACCAGTAACATGGATTTGTACATGTCTTTTAAGTTGGTGAGAAGTTATCTTTTTTATTCTTAAAATACAATCCAATCAAATGGGGCATCTGGATAGCCCTGGGCACTTAACGATGTGCCTTCAAAGGAAGTGTGACCTTGCTTAGGAGATGATGACACTTTTTAACGTCATAAGTAGTCCTAGTTGCCATTCAGGAGCTGTCCTCAATTCTTATCAGACAATAACAGATATAAATGCAAAGAATTTAGTTGAGGTGAAATGTAATGTTCCTTTGTAGCTTTTCTTAGCAGATGAAATAGTTCAATACAGAGAATTTGAATGAGATGCAATGAAATATTCCTCTTAAGGGTGCTGTCTCTTTGCTGAGCCAGAAAAAAAGTTACAAAAGATTGTCTTTGCAATAAATGTAATAAAGTCTCATTGTGCATCAGAAAAATTTGAGCAGTATGAAGGATGGATGAGTCTTGTCAGTTGCTTGTCAAAGTTTTAGTTAAAGTGCATACTCGACCTGCTAATGATTGTGGATAAGCTACAGAACTGATCAATACCAGCTCCCTTTACACCAAACAAATCTCCTAAAGCAACAATAATGAGTCCAAGCAACATCAGTTATATGTTTTCATTAGTATCAAAACAGTTTATGGCACTTTGCTAGATTGAATTATGATTGTTAGGCCAATGCATAACAGTCATGAATATGGGGGTACATGAATGGCAAGACGACGCACAAAGAGTTGTATGCAGTAATCGGTATAGGAGGGCTCATAAAAACTTGGCCTTGTTATCAACTAAACAATTAATCAATATTAACAAAAGATTTGTCAACGTTTGTCCCACTTCTTCCATGTCATCATCGAGGATTAAGGAACAAAGAATGCACGCAGCTCCCTAATCATGGCAGGACAAGAAATCGTGTCTGAGTTGTTTACAGATTAGCATTAAAGGGCATATACTGTACTGGGAAGACAAAAAAGCCTTCAAAAGGTGATCGTGAGCAATCTTCTTTGCCAAATGTCTTAAATTCATGTACTGTCCATTTTAGAAACTTGCTGAAAGTTATTTGCCCTCAAATAATCCACATTTGGAATAATCAGTGATTAAATCACATATCCCGAAAATGTTCGGGCCAAACATTTTGAGGCTTTGTGATGTAACAACTAAATACTCCACATGTGGATGATTGAGGGCAAATAACATTCAGCAAGTTTCTAAAATGGACAATACATGAATTTAAGACATTTGGCAAGAAGATTGCTCACAATCACCTTTTGAAGGCTTTTTGTTTTCCCAGTACAGTATATGTCCTTTAAAGAAGGACTAATGCTGTATCATTTCAATTCAGGATGGATGACATGCTTGCCTTGGGCGGTGTCTAAGAGACTAACGAGAGGTGATCGGGAGCAGAATGGGACTGCTAGACTATAGACTCACAGAGAGAAGGGACAGGGTGAACTGAGGGGAGCAGATGACATAGAAGAGAAGAGATGAGATGAGAGAGAGAGGGAAGGGAGGAAAGCTTCAGAGAGAAAAGGGGAGTGATGGAGAGAATGGATGAGGACAGAGAGCGAGGCACACATAAATACATATATGCAGAGTAGAGAGGGGGGTAGAAAAAGAGAATGATGAGAAAGAGAGAGAGAGAGAGATAGAGAGAGAGAAAGAGAAAGAGAGAGAGAAAGAGAGAAAGAGAGAGAAAGAGAGAGAGAAAGAAAGAGAAATAGAGGGAGAGAGAGAGAAAGAGAAAGAGAAAAAGAATAAGAAAGATAAAGAGAGAGAAAGAGAGAGCGAAAAAGAAGGAGAAAAAGAATGAGAAAGAGAAAGAGAAAGGGAGAGAGTGAGAGAGAGAGAGAGAGATAAACCCCATTCATATACGTCACTTATCAGCAAAATGAGCGGCAATTTTGCTGATGCTTTATCAACAGCTGTGTATGTGAATGAAGTCACTCAAGTAATGTGGTTCTAGAGTATGAGCTTCCTCATTTTTTCTGGCTATTTTGCTGCTGTTTAGGGGCTCGAGACCTATTAAAAGTAACATGTCGGCAAAATGGCAGTAAATATGTCAGCTTTTTCATCAGTAATATTGCTGTATTGTAGTATATTAAAATGACTTTAAAAGAGAACAAAGTGAGGGAGAGATGGATAGAGGTAATGTATAGGAAAGGGAGAGAGAGCATTAGAAACAGAAACCCCGTTCATATACACCGCCTATCCGCGAAAAAGGCGCAACATTTGCGGCAATTTTGCGGATGCATTACCAATAGCTGCGTATATGAACGGGAATCGCTCAAATAATGCGGTATTTGCTTCCTCCTTTTTTGCGCTTATTTTGCGGCTTTTTCGCGGATCGAGACCTAGTAATAATACCGCAATATTGCGGTAAGCGAATCTTATAAACTGCGTCCGCAAAATAGGCGTAAATGTTGCGCCTTTTGCATCGCGCTCTGGAATGTGGGTCGCTAATCCTACAGCTCGTATGGCTGAGCGGAGCATGTCACCATTGGTTTGGAGAGAGTCCAGCTGTCCAAAACACCGCAACATTACGGATTTTGGGGGTGTATATGAACGGTGCTTTTGCGGCTCGCTGGAAACTTGCTTACCGATGTGCATCGGTAATAATAGCGGTATATGGTATATGAACGGGGCTAGAGAGAGAGAGAAAGAACGGGCAAAGAAGAAATGATATGAGGGTAGACTGCAAATTGGATTTTATTGATAAAAGAATTCATATCCAGAAATCAGACCAAATATAATAAACATCGAAGCATGAAAGAGATGAAAAGAGGAATATTCAAAGATACCAAACAACTATCATGTAGCCCCATCATTTTGTTTATCATAACAAACATAGCATCCTCAGGTCTGATGACTCTTTTATCAAACCATCCTTGGGAATGAATCAATTGTAAAGAAGCTTGTTTATCCTTTTGGAATTACAAACTATTATGATAAAGAGCAAGCATCACACTGTCCCCGTTTCTCTTGCCCTGTTGAGTAGGAAAAGGCGAGGTATGTGACACTCACAAAGCAGTTTCTGAACAGGTTATACAAGAGAAACGACCTTGTCTTCCAATACTCCACAGCAATGGCATTGCTGAGCGAGACTTGTGATTCCTGCTTTTATATTTAAAACATATTGTACAGGATAAAGGCTTTGAGAGCAATGCCCTTCTAGGGGCCATTCTTCCCTTTTGCTGGAATGTCGTGGGGAATGGAAATCATCAACTTGCTTGCAGGTGAATGTAGAACACCACTGAGGTCAAGAGTCTGCAAAACTTTGTGCGTGATATCTAAAGATTATCTTTCTTCACATCCTCCATTATCATGATGAGGTTTGTTATGTAGCCATGGTGACAATGCCCAGGTAAATATTATTCAGGAAATAATACAACCTCATGCAGCTCCATGTGGTGCTTTTTCTTTATTTCTTTCCCAGTTTGACAATAAATTTAGATTTTTTTTTAGAAATTTACAGAAACTAAACCTTATACCATAGCTGGTGATAAATCAGGTACACCTCTGCATCATCTAATATGAAGGGTCACACTCAGATTGTTCAGAGGAAATGACTTTCTTATCAAGCCAACACCCAGACACCCACAAAGGACGGGAGACTTAAAGGAAGAGGAAATATGACAACTGAAATGGGAAAACAATACATCATGTATCACTGCACAGCTTAGAATCTACTTTTCTCCAGCCTGCAAACTTTCTACTTGGAAGAAGGTTAAACATCAGACCATTTTATTGTTATTTGTAGTGCATGTTTCCTGCATTTTGCTCATTTCTCTTTACATGATTCTTGACAGTATCACAAAAGTTATCAACAATAAATGTCAAGTCACACATTGGAGGTACGTTATTAATGAAAAGAGACGGCACCCTGGGGGGCAGGTTTTCTGCCATCCAAAAACCAATCACATCCGGCTTCCACTTGCCATAAGGAGCAACACCAGTAACACCATTGCGTCGTAACACAAATGGATAGCATCTTTATGAGCCATTCATAGCACTTTGCCAAAATGTATCACTTCCCTTTAAAATTGAAACCATACATTTTTTTTCTTTTTTACCCAATTGCACTTTGCTTGTATTGTATCGTATTGAATGCTGTACAGGCAAGGATGATGCGTGGCAGGATTCAGTCTTGACCAGCTCTTTACTGAGCCCGCGTATTTGTAGGCTGGCTTGTGCCTGCTAAGATCCTGAGTATTGTGATGCCTGCATAATCTGCCGTATGGACAATAGACAACAGGCTATAAAACTTTCAACTTTAAATTCCTTATTGGGTGCAATCAAGCCACACCCCTTTGGTTGATGCAGTTCAATGACAAATTATGACATCCTTAATGGACGAGGACTCACAAAGCTTGGAAATTTAAACATGAGCTATGCATTAATATCCTTTATCCCTTATTCCCAATCAGATTGTTTTCTTCCTTGGAACAACTCACTTAAAGATTGCCAGATACTATAAACATTCCATAAACAAATCACGGAATCTCACTGCTTTTACTAAAGAGTAAAACTAACACATACATTGCAAATTGTAAGTATGTAGTTTTGCTTAAGTTTTTTCCCAAAAAAAATTTGGACGGTGCGATTAATGCTCGTGCTAGGGACAATCTCTGTGAGTCAAATCACTGCCATACTCAACTGTAAATATTAGATAACACTTAATGTAGAGAAAGCCAGTTTGCTTCTGATTTTCATTTCCTGCTTTAAAGGCTTTCTAACAAGTGAATCATCTTACTATAAACTGGTTTTATTCTTATCAATCATATCTGGCCATCCATCACACTGACAAATGAAGTCTGCTAATGACAGATGTTACCTTAGTTTAAAGTCCTATCAGTGTAAATGTGTTAATCTGGTAGATCGTATCTTTATATTCATATTCATTCTTTTCTTATATCATCTTTTGATGTCTGCAAAGTCAGATTCTATTTTTAAAGTTCTGGTAAGTTTTGTTTTGCTGGCAGGTCAACTCTTAATATTCACACATAATTTCTTTGACCCTCTTCTGATTCTTTCACTCCCAGTGACCCTCCTTAAAGTAATAATCCACCGTGAAATATATGGGAGAACACCACGCACATCATCACAAATAATAATTTCAAAAGATCATAACCTTCTTATCTGCTTTTATTGAAACCAATAACTTCAGAAAGACTTTTCCTTTAACAACCTGGAGAAGGCTAGTATGTGTTAAGCTGGCAGAGCATCATTCATCTTGATATTCACATGAATAGTTTCTCCACCCTCTTCTGGATCTGCAATGGTCGATTCCACTTTTAAGAACCTGACAAGATGTCGGACAGACACTCATGTAAAGGGATGGGAAGTCTTAGGTCTTGAGAGTTTTGACCACTATGTAAGCAGCTGCCAAGACTGACAATGAAAGTAGCAGTGTGCTGAATATCCTGCAGCTGACAACCAGCTTCTCTTTAACTGCAGTAACCACCCTTGATATGCCAGCTACACTCCAGCTCAAAGGAATTGGCATAGGGAAAGGGAAAGGGAAGAAAAGGAAGGAGCCGCAGTTTTAAACCGTGGTATAATTTGTCCAGTTCAGCATGAAACATGATCCTTTTTAGGCTAATGCATCTTGTTTCATGCTGAATGGGACAAAATGTGGCTCTTTCCCTTTCTTCCCTTTCCCTTTCCCTGTGCCAATTCCTTTGAGCTGGAGTGTAGGTGTGGATGCTGTCACCAGTAATGTACACATGTCCCATAGAGCAACATTTCATCAGGCACAGGCAGGATTTTAAAGAAGTTCTCGACAATGGCGACCATCGAATGAAGCGCTGGGACGCCAGCATGTTGGAGGAGAAGTTTACAGAAAAAGGGGGGGGGGGGGGAGGGGATTCATCTAGAAGACAAGAGAACATGAAGAACAGATCAGTAAAAGCATGAGTAAAAAGGTACTACAAACGTTAACTGTGTGACATTACTAGGTAGACTTGGTAACCCAGTAATACCTACCTTTCAGCTAAAATGTGTCAACATTTGTATTCCATCTCATATACATATAAATAGGATGGTCCCCAGTGTAGAAAACGTGTGTCAGGTCCAGATAGTAATTTTGAGCCCCCTGGTAGCTGCACCATGCATTAAATCAGCATCAGCCTTATTGTATTCGCTTCCTTTGAGCCACACATTCCATCGCTGGGTGCAAAGCGTCCAGCGCAGACATCTGACAAAAACTGATATTCTGCTGTAATTCAGCTCATAGATTTTTCTCTGCAGTCTCTGGCCACATATGGGGAGAAGTGAAATTTTCCTCCCATTTCTTCCCCATACCGTTACACGGTGTCGAGAGCAGTGCTTCAATAAACCTCCATCCCTTCCTGACCATTCATCTAGCTTTGCTGCCCCTGTCAGTTATCTGTTTCTCAGTGTTGTGTGTTCATTTAATGGCAGATGTATATCCCTGTGATTCAGCCCTGTAAGGATACCATGTCTGACTCCTCGAAGACGGACCGCCTGGTTATCAAGACGACTATTTGGCGCGAAGGCACATGATCTCAATTTGGAAACACTTGTTTCGGAGTTGCGTGCCAAAGTGTGATTGGTATTACCACAATCTACAGAATCAGGAGAGAATTGGACCCTTTGATCATCATGGGAAGCAGCTCAAATATCAAGGCACAAGAACAAGTGGACATTTGGTATCTTGATACACTCACAATACTGAGAGAGGTGGAGGTAGGGGCTAGGGGCATTGGGGACAAGATACCAGGGTAACCTCCCCCCCCCCCCCTCCTCCACCCCTACCCCTCCCCCAGTCATGGCCACTGACAGTGTCCGTCAGAGGAAGCTCTCACCAGGTCACAGGAAAACAATGCCTCCAGTCACAATCCCGGGGTATTAAGTGACACAAAGACTGCCACCATTCACACGTGTAGCTTAATGCTACAAAGACTGTGGTGGGGGTCCCATTCATACGTGCTATGAAGACTGCCCTCCTTCGTACTGGTAGTGTAATGCCACAAAGACCTATTCACTATTCAAGCTTAATGCCACAAAGCCTGTCCCCATTTTATGCAATAAAGCCTGTCCCCCATACGTACATGAATATTTATGAATTAAAGCCTGTCCCTCATTCATACATGAATATTTATGCAATAAAGCCTGTCCCCCATCCATACATGAATATTTATGCAATAAAGCCTGTCCCCCATTCATACATGAATATTTATGAAATAAAGCCTGTCCCCCGTTCATACATGAATATTAATGCAATAAAGCCTGTCCCATTCATAAATGAATATTTATGCAATAAAGCCTGTCCCCCATTCATACATGTAACTCAATGCCACAAAGACCATCCCGGGTCACTTTCATACATGTAGTTTAAAGTCACTAAGATTGTTTGTGGCTCCTTTCATACATGTAGCTTAATGCCACTAAGACTGCCTCTGTCCCCATTCAGAGAAGTAGCGCAGTTCCAGGCTTTTCCCATGGATAATCTCACTTCATGCATCCAGCACTCATGAATAACATTGCATCACTATAAAGCAAAGAACTCACCATTGCATGCCATTGAACACTCTATAGGTACTGACCCTCACTTCTACCAAGTTTGGAAAAACCCATTCCAAAATTGCATGCCAATGGTAATCAGAAGATTAAGTTTCTTACAGTTTTCATACCTTTAATTACTCTGTGTATGAATGTGCCTCCATTGTCATGAGTTTGCATTACTCGATTAAGGGCTATAAAACTTGGAGGAGACAGAGGAGCGAGAGAGAAGGCGCAAACTTCAACGTAAATATCCTGAGCTCGTTTCTGCTAAGATGGATGCATCATCTGGTTTAGTCACAGACCAGAGTGCAATTAAGTATGACATGTGCATCAAATCATTACACTAGCAATCACGTCATAGTTTCTTCCCCTGCTCAACACAGGAACACCCTAGAGTTAAAGAAAGATGTTAAGTTTACAACAATGACATTTAGAACAAGTTTACACTAATGATGTCATCTATGAATGTCTTTAAGATTTTCTTACATGTGTATTTCCATTCATTCTTGAAGAGTTCATCTTTTTCATGAAAGTGATGGAAGACAGCATGATGTATCCTAATGCATTAAGGAGCAATTCTAATGGAATTGAACAAGTCAGGAATCAAAGTATACATAGGATTTATAAGGTGAAACACACAACTAAAACAAATTCTTCATGGAGTTTTAAAACAGAAAAATGGTGTAAATGTGCCCATACTACACTATGTCAAGTTGATTTTGAATAGTTGTCCTTCGTTTGTTAGCAGCTTCTTGTCACCTGTTAAAGTTTGTTGTCCTTTAAAAAATGTTCCCCCTTTTTTTTTTGTGAACATGTGGCAGATACGAACAGGGTTCTATTGTTTCAGTCATGTAAGTATCCATGTCTCCAGAGAGCCCAGACTGCTGTCTTGCTCTCTCCCTGCCAGAATCCTGTCTACGTTTAATGAATGAATCCAGTTCCTCTTCCATCAGTCAGGTTTGATCGGATGGTAATAAGGCTTGATGTCACCCAGTAATAATTGGGCCTTTCCACATGCACAGCAAGCACAATATCACATGTACCCCTCATCTAGATTATAAGTGACAACAGTCCATAAGTTAGAATGCAAAGCAAAACATTGTCAAGCCAAATGATGCCATTTTTAAAAAAAAAAAGATTTTTGGGTGCAAGTTCTGTGAAATTTTACAAATTTAAAAGTCAAATCAAGATGAAGTTTTCCACATTGTAAAGCTAAGGTTGTCACTCTTTTTTTCTTTTTTTTTTTGCCTTTGGGGGGATTGCAAATTCTGTAAAATTGTGTGAATTTGGAACTCAAATGAAAAGGAATTTTTACACATTATAAAGCTGAATGATGTCAATTTTTTTAGGTGCAGGTTCTATGATATTTCATGAATATAATGTTGAGTTACCTACTTGCAGAAGTCATTAAACTCAGCATGTATTGGTAGTATACCCGAACAAGCATGTATACATGATTTAGAACTGTGACAATGCCACTCCTTTTTTTCAGGAAAAGTGGACAACTTTGTGCTCTTTTGAATATTCCATATCATAGCAACCATAATTTGATTCATAAACATTATTTTGTCCCCACGATAAAGTTGTGACAATGGAAGAGTGTTGGGAAATGGCAATAGTCCTGAAAGTTCATCGGCCTGAGAACATCAACATCGCTCTCAGCTCTCACAGCTCTCCAGGCTACAGGAAACCATTAATTTTGGAGGAACCATCCAAAATTTGCTGTGCTTCATTCCACTTTATCTCATGACAAATCAAATTGATAAATAAAAGGATTGTACAAGAATGTGAATGTGATTTCCGATAATGACATGGACAAACAAACTTTTCATAGGTGTTAAAATCTTCCTGTGTAGAATTATTCAATATTCCCTTTTCACTGTTGTGATTCTTAATCATGTGATGTAAAATGTCCTGTTTTCAAATATTATACTGTACATCATTACAATTAGTCATCTATTCCTTTGAAAGGCTTATATGACAGGTCTGAACAGGGCTGTTCTTTGAGTTGGCAGCAGAGTTAAGTGACATTGTAAGGCTAAGACATTGCTCTGATCATGCTTAAATCACAGGCCTGAAACGGGCCACTCTTTGTGTTGGTAGCAGAGATAGGTGACATTTGAAGGCCAGGACATTGGAACATCAGGAAATGCCTGCCACATAATCCATGTCATCTGGAGGAAAGAGATCACGCATCTCTCCCTCTTCCTCTCTTGCTTTTCTTGCCTTCTTACTCTGCTTTTATTCTCACTCTGTATGAAATGTGACACTTTTGCGACAAATTCAGGGATCTCAGGTATGAGTTCATGTCCGAGGTAGACATTGTGTCTTTGACCTATAAAACACTTCAGAAAGCAGCAGCATGTGTGTATCTTTTGAGTCAGATCTCTCAGTCTCACTGTTTTTATTTTCTTCTGTTCAAGATTCCTGATTCAATCTGTTGACTGATCACCCCAAAGCCTCCTGCCATTAAACCATTCATAACAAGCCTGTTAGTTGTTAAATTTGTTTGTATTTTCTCCTAGAGTATATCATCCATTCTTGACTAGAAATGCCTTTAAACCATGCTAGGATAGTTTACATTTATATTCATTACTTTATCTGCACATCCAGAGAGTTACGAGGAAATCTAGGGCGAAATCTGATGTCAATGGAATGCCACCCCAAACAAAATTAATTCTCATGATTGACTATTAGAAGCAGAATATTCCTTGTTTATAATTTAACCAGGAGAGCATAGTGACAATGACCAATATGACGTTTTGAACAAAGATTATTCAATAGTCTTCCTGGGACAAGGTCGGGACAAGATCAGCAAGTGGAACAAGGAATGCAAATAATTTGTTCATTTATGGGACGCTTTGTGTTTAACTATAGATGGAAAGCATTTAGCTTTAGCTGAGAGTTCTCCTTTGTCTTCTTCTTCTCCTTTTCCACCTCCTTCTCCTTCTACTTCTTCTTCTTCTCCTTTTCCACCTCCTTCTCCTTCTACTTCTTCCTCTTCTCCTCCTCCACCTCCTTCTTCCATTTTGCCCACTGCTCCTTCTCCTCTTTCAAATCTATCATTTAAAATATGAGGTAATATGTGAATGAATGAATGAATGGAAGATGAAAGGAATAGAGGAATGAATGATAAAAGAATGAATGAATGAATGAAAGAAAGACTGACTTATCAATGAATGAATGATGTGAATTAAGAAATCTATTAATGGTGGATGAAACTCAAGTCAGTATGTTCACCAGAAGTTCTGATAACTTTTCACCCCCAGACACAACATTCTTTCTAATACCTTGATCCACGGCAGCAAACAATACATGGAACATATCCCCATAAACCATAGGTGTTAGCGAGCTTTCATTCTTGCCGCATTTACAAAAGTCACGCTTCGGAACTCAAGGTCCAACCTCGCACATCATCAAAAAGTCAAAAGCATCATCAACACTTCATCCCACTTTTTTTTTTATTCCAGTCAGCTTTTTATCTCAGACAATGAATGAACCTTGAAGCATACCCCATGATCTCTTGTTGCTTGCCTGTTTTTATTCTTGCCCCAGTAATCTTTAAACACACAAGTCACGATTCAGAACTCAAGGTCCACCATTACAACATAATCAATGAGTCAAAAGGATCGACTCACACTTCAATTGACATGTTTTCATCAAACACTATAGCTTTATGACAGTACTCCATCGATACAAAATGATGTTGGCAAGCTTTAATTTTCACCCTAACTTAATCCAGAGGAACCACGGTCACGATTCGTAGCTCAAGGTCCAAAATCGTGACACTATTTGGAGCATCAATGGGCATGCTCTTGTACTTTGTCACTATTTGAAATGACTGAAGAGCAGTTCATTAATATTTTTTTCTCCTTTACAACTGATTCCCGAGGTTTGTGCAAACAATACTCTCTTGACGGAGCAGAAGAGATTCCTGTCACGTTTAGGGGGTCAATGTCGAGGTAAAATGACCAAGGCCATACCACAGTACATCCATCTCTCTTGTAAATTCAACAATTCAAAGACATATTCAAAAATATATCTTTCCCAATCCCTATATGCATATCAAACAAAGGCTCACTTTGACAAATTCCATTACACACTGACCCCAACCTCAATTCTACACGCCATCGAAGACGGAAACCTAGTGTGTTGATTCTGCATGGAAAATTAGATTTTTGAAGCAGGGTATCTTGCTTTCACTCAGCGTAGGACAAGGGCCGCTGAGTTCAATCATGAAATGAATTCTAATAAATTAGAAGAAATCGTGATAATACATAACAGGAATAAGTATAGTGTTGCAATAATCAAGAATCAAGTTTCTTTCGAAGCATTCCATTGATTAAAGTGCTATTTCATCTCATATCATAAGTAAAGATTTAAGGTTTATTGTCAAAGTTAAGGATGAGATTAGACTGTAGGATTGATGGAGAGAGTTTTGCTTCGGTTTGCACAACTAAAAAAAAGGTATGATAATTTTAACATTGTGCTATTAGACAATGTGGAAGAGGACTGCACAGCTATAAACGGGTTTTAACATAGTTTCATATATAGCTTCAAGAAGGAAACATTTGAATTTCTCTATATAATTGACTTTTCCAGATTGTCCCTTTAATGCCATGATTAACTTGTCATGCAAGTAATCAATTAGTGAAGTAACAAAAAGGTGACAGGCTCACTCATCAGGACTTCTGTCTGCCTGGTGCGATGTTCATAGCCAAACGCCAAACGTCACACATCATAGCAACAACAAAAAAAGTTGAGGGTAATTCATCTGGGAAAGAGACAACCGTTCAGGTCTGGCATGGATCATGATGGACGTTAATGGAATCTTGGAGAATTTGGTTTATGAAGAGGATCTGGCTAGACAATAATCAATTAGATTGTGGGGAGGGGAAGTCACACATCAAGTGTTGGGTGAGTAAGAAAGGTCAGGGCTATATATATGTGCCAGAGCTCGGTAAGAAAAATAGACAGAATGCAGATGACAGCTTCTTATTGTCTGGTCATAGTCTGTAGAGTGACTAGCCATTATTCTACAAATAATGTGAAAGGATGATGCAGATTTCCATGCAAAAATAATACAAATGAGGCTAAAAAGTCTGTATCCTACCATTTAGAGTCCAAATTAGTGCCACTCTCATTGGGCTTAAAAAATTGCAAAGTTAGAAAAATCACGAAGTTAGGGTGAAAGTTGCCTAGCAACCGTACCAAAAGCCTAATAGTCCCATTGTCCCTGTCCTCTAACTCTGCGATTTTTCTAACTTCTCAATATTTTAAAGGGAGTATACTGTACTGGGAAGACAAAAAGGCCTTTGATCGTGAGCAATCTTCTTGCCAATGGTCTTAAATGCATGTATTGTCCATTTTAGAAACTTGCTGAAACTTATTTGCCCTCATATGATCCACATTTTGAGTAATTAGTGATTAATTCACAAATCCTTGAAATGTTCGGCCCGAACAATTTGATGATTTGTGATTTAATCACTAATTACTGCAAATGTGGATAGTTTCAGGGCAAATAACTTTCAACAAGTTTCTAAAACGGACAAAACATGCTTTTAAGACCATTGGCAAGACGATTGCTCACGATCACCTTTTGAAGGCCTTTTTGTCTTCCCAGTACAGTATATTCCCTTTAAGCCCAATGAGAATGGCACAATTGTTGAATTTTTGCAAAATGGGATTTTATCCAATCAATTGCACTTTAAATGAAAGACTATGGCAATTTGTATCTTTATTCATTGACCTTCTCAAACAACTGATTTACATTCTCTGTCCTTGCCCCCAACAATCTCTTTCTCTGTGTTGTCTCTCTCCCCTCTTCCTCCTCATATTTGTTTTCCCCTCTCCACTTTCATTTTTTCTTCCCTATCCATTTTCCTTTTCCCCTTTAATCTCTTTCTGTCACTTCTCCTTTTGGATCAATAACAATATCATCTCCTCTCTCTTTATGAATTGATCTCCCTTGCTGTGTTACACATGTTCTATTCCATATTCCCTCACTTCCTCTTGTCTCTCTAGCTCCATACCTGTCCCCCATGTCCCCTCTCTCCATGTCTCTGTTAGTATGTGTGTCTGTATGTCTGCCTGTCCATCTGTCCACCTGTCTATTTGTCTGTCTTTCTCCCTCTCTCTCTCTTTACCCCTCTCTCACTACCACCCCTCCCCCTCCCTTTCTCTCCACCCCCCCTCTCTCTCTCTCTCTCTCTCTCTCTCTCTCTCTCTCTCTCTCTCCATCTTTGACAATGCAAAGCCTAACCTCCATCTCCCTCTCCCCCCCCTCCTCTCTCTCTCTCTCTCTCTCTCTCTCTCTCATTCTCTCTCCATCTTTGACAAGGCCGTGGCTAACCTCCATCTCCCTCTCCCTCTCTCTCTCTCTCTCTCTCTCTCTCTCTCTCTCTCTCTATCTCTCTCTCTCTCTCTCTCTCTCTCTCTCTCTCTCTCTCTCTCTCTCTCTCTCCCTCTCCCTCTCCCACTCTCTCTAACCCCCTCTCTCTGACAAGGCCATGGATAACTTCCCTCTCTCTCCCAGGTCCAGTTCCTCTTGTAAGCCCTGTGGCCATATGGATACAGTAAACACCTTTTTTTTCATATATTCTTGACTTTGACCCAACCAATCTCCAATCCCTTCCTCTCCTTCACTCATATAACATTGCAGGGGATGAAAACAAGCTCATCAAAATTGCAGAGATATTTGCCACAAGCACATCCCATCCGCTCTGTTGATGCAAGAGATGTTCACACCAAGAATAATAATTGGTTTCTCTTTATCCAGAGGTCGGCCATTAAAGGAAAAGGCATCCCTTTCACGGGCCTAAACTAAGTGGCTCTCTCTCTAGAAGAAAAAATCCCTCAGTAGAATGAAAATAGAAAGTAACTTTTAATGAGTTCCCACTGACCTTTACAATTCAAAGCGATTTTCCCTTGGGTCGACTGAAAATATCCTCTAGTACTTACATATTTTTGTACATATGGTAAAGCACTATTTAATCAACAAAAAGGATAAACCACCTTTACAAACTTTTAGGACAATATAAAGATCTTTAGAGCACTTGCAGTGTAAGAACATTGCATAGAAGGTAAGGTACCTCTTTTGCAGGTCAAACAAAATGATATTAGAACCTGAAACTGACCACGAGCAGAATCATATCGATCGCTAGATTGCAAGTAGATTTTTGCACATCTTTTTGGGGACCTTTTAATTGCTCTCATGACACAACTGCTCTGAAGAAAAATCACCCTACTGGCTTGTTTTTACCCTTCCTGGCTTGCTATCATGACACACCCTGTAGGTTAGTAGCAGTAACAGCTTGCTCCCATCTATTATATAACCCATTGCTAAAACTGATTGATTGATTGCTATAACTAAATAGAAAGTCTAACAAAATCACCCTACTGGCTTGTTTTTACCCTGCATGGTTTGTTTTCATGACACACTCTGTAGGTTAGTAGCAGTAGCAATTCATCAGCCTTGCTTGTTTTCATTTTCGCTGGCTTGCTTTCATGACACACCCTGTAGGTTAGTAGCAGTAACAAGGTGCCCCCATCTATTATATAACCCATTGCTATAACTAAATAGAAAAATAGAAACTAAATAGAAAATCACCCAACTGGCTTGTTTTTACCCTTCCTGGCTTGCTTTCATGACATACCCTGTAGGTTAGTAGCAGTAACAAGGTGCCCCATCTATCATATAACCCATTGCTTTAACTAAATAGAAAATCTAACAAAATCACCCAACTGGCTTGTTTTTACCCTTCCTGGCTTGTTTTCATGACACACCCTGTAGGTTAGTAGAAGTAACAAGGTGCCCCCATAACCCATTGCTATAACTAAATAGAAAGTCTAACAAAATCACCCAGCTGGCTTGTTTTTACCCTTCCTGGCTTGTTTTCATGACACACCCTATATGTTAGTATGAGTAGCAGGCTGTCCCATCCATCACTCTGCAGATACTGGCCTGGGCACTGTGCTCTAGGCTCTGTGCTCTAGGATCTGAAGGCCAATGACACGGCCTTGCCAGAGCTTGTTGGTGTATCCATGCATCCTAACTGCCTTGGAGCTGGCAACATGGATGTCCCTCTGGCTCCGTTCACACTGCACACAGCATCATTAAAGGGAATATACTGTACTGGGAAGACAAAAAGCCTTCAAAAAAGTGATCTTGAGCAATCTTCTCGCCAATGGTCTTAAATTCATGTATTGTCAATTTTAGAAACTTGCTGAAAGTTATTTGCCCTCAAATGATCCACATCTGGAGTAATTAGTGATTAAGTCACAAATACTCAAAATGTTCGGCCTGAACATTTACAGGATTTGTGATTTTTTTGTGATTTATGATCATTTGAGGGCACATGATTTTCAGTAAGTTCCTAAAATGGCCATACATGAATTTAAGACCATTGGCAAGAAGATTGCTCACGATCACCTTCTAAAGGCCTTTTTTGTCTTCCCAGTACAGTATATTCCCTTTAACATTACAGGGCAATCTTGACCTGTCATGGGGGTCAAGCAGTCAAGGTGCTGACTGCCCATTCATCTCCCCATGTAATGATTACCCAATGATGGTCCTACCACATGTGCAGTGAAAGCTGGCCAAGGATGGTGTACCCATCAGCTGCAGCGATTAACACTCTCCAAGGCTCTTCTTACAGCAAACGCTGCGGCCAGGTTTGTTACTCTGATTACAGCCAATGGTGTTTACACACTTTAAAGGGGAACACACTCCAATCCATTCAGGTGAGTTGAATTGTATACATCAAGAAAGAAGAATAAAAAACACATAGTAATCAAACCACTAGTAAATGTTATTTTCGATGACATGGCTCACGCTCAGAAAGTGTAACAAAAAAATCCCACCAATAACAACTAGTCTAGAAATGGCCAATGAGTATTATTTTAGATGTTGTCATTGTGATGAAATCAATGCTGATATGCATCATGGTCTATGGTGGAAGATACCCAGAAGGCTAAGCCATGCATTTCCTATCCGCCTGTAGCTCTGCAGAGCTGGATATGTGTACATGTGTAGTTCCATATCTTCATAAGACAGCACACAAGAACAATAGGAACAATGATAGTTGTATCCGATCTATGCATAAAAGAACATCACAACGGTCCCCTTGAACAAATAGTGCTTTTACCTCAGCCTAAGGGATTTCAATGATACAAGAGGGGTAAATGGAAGGAACCTGGACTTCCCAGTGCATCACAGCTGCAGTGCTTCCTACACAATGTTTAAGTTTAAGTTGGGGGTAAGAAGGAATTTGCAGGTCTTGAATCAAGACTAGTGTAAGCCTGACTTTAGAGGATGGTAGAGTAAGGGCCACATACTTTTTTCAGTTTGGTGTTTGTGCATCTACAACCTTTACTCTCTGTCAACTCCTTCTAGGAGAAACAAGAGTTTCCCCGTGCTCTAAAATCGTTGCAGCTTTGAGATGACGTCAAAGAGATTTGATTGAAAGGCTGGGCTGGAGGTCAGACGTAAATCTGTTTCCAGTAGCCACCAGGCATGACCATGAGCTGTAGTTTATCTGTCAGAATATGATGGTTTGTGATGGATGCCAGAGAGACCGATTGTTTTTCTGCCTGTGACTTCACCCTACCCTCCATCCCCCGCCCCACCCATCCTCCTCTTGTTTTTTCTCTCCTTCGTTATCCATCTCTGTTTCTTTGTACCATTTATTGTCTCTTTCTCCATTTGTCTTCCTTCTTCAGCCTTTCTCTCTTGCTCTCTCTCTCTCTCTTTCTATTTCTGCCTCTCTCTCTCTCTCACACACACACACACACACACACTCCATCTCTCTCTATCTCTGTCTCTTTTCTCTCTGCATTTCAGTCTCTCGCTTGACCCTCTGTCAGAATGACTAAATTTTATCTTTCTCTGTTTTCCTACCATTAACTACTTTTACCCCTTTTATAGTGAGAGTTACCCCGGATCAGGTCCGGACCTGATCCGGGGTAACTCTCACTATAAAAGGTCGAAAAATATTTAGCCCGAGCTAAAGTTAGTCCTAGCTGAGAGGAGGGTCAGGTCCGCATCAGGTCCGGATCAGACCCGAGCTAACGTCACTATAAAAGGTCTCTCGACTTAGCGCGGACTAAAATCAGTGACCCATGAACTGGAAGTGCGGACTGTGCGGTATATGTATGCCGCTTCCGTTTCAGGGTTACCCACGTACAAGCGCAAAGCACGCTATAGCTGTAAACATTCGCGCCTCCTCACGCTAGCTCTGTGTGTGCCGTGTACTGTATTCTCTTTCAGCCGAGATAGCAAAAAAAGAAGAAGGAAAATCCGCACGTAAAGCATGTCGAAAGATGATAAAACATCGAGAGGAAAGAAGTGGGAGAGCGATGAGCTATTCATGCTCCAACTTCGCGCGAGTCGAGTAATACAAAAACCAAAAGTGAAACACGAGGATCGGTACACGATGAACTTCACACGAGAACACACGGAGCTAACGCTAGCACGTGCGCATGCGAGTGCACGTATACAATTTTTGCACTCGCGGGAAGCACAGTTGAGATGGGGCGCGCTCGTGGGAAGGACGGCTGATGGGGCAGTACGTTACCACGGCAACTAGTACGGTCTCGCTCCCGTCATGGGTGGTCGAAAAAAGCAGTATAAAAGGACTTACCCCGAGCTAAAGTTACCCCGCTTCTGAAGCGGGGTAAGTCTGAGCGCACTATAAAAAGGGCATTTGTCTCCATCTAGGAGAAACATTTTTTTCTCATACACTGCCCTTTCTCCCCTCTTTCTCTCTCTCCCATATTTCTTTCTTTCTTTCTTTCTTTCTTTCTTTCTTCCTCCCTCCCTCCCTCCCTCCTTCTGTCCACCCTCCCCTTCTCTTTCATTGTGGCATATCAGATAGTTTGTTTATATTTTCATCTGTCCATGCTTTTGTTTGCCTTCCTCTCTCTCTCTCTCTTTCTATTGTTCTATCCCTTTATCTCTTTTAAACCTACTTCTTCCTTCAAAATATTCCCTCTTTCTTTTACATCCCATAACATTAAAAAGCCTCATTCAGTCCTTTCTGCAAGACCCATTTACTTTATGACTGTATTCCCAAAGACACTGTCTGACAAATCTTATCTCAATGACCGGGGGATCTTTGTCCCATTAATGTCAGTCTTCATGTAATTCGTAGAAATAAATGTGCACTTGGTTATCGGATACTAAACAATCATGTTTTAAGGGGTCTTGCTAAGGGGGGGGGGGGGGGGTGTTGAATACGAGCAAGTTCTATAATAGATTAGGTCCATCTGCTTCAATCCTTGGCTGATAAAATCGCTAGCTAGTTTACTCAACCAGGGAAACTAGCCTGAAGTTGCAAACCGCATCTTCATCAAATGTGAACCACAAATGGTGTCATTCATCCATTCACTTAAGAGATATAGGGCTGCTTATATGGGTTTTAACCATAATCTTAAATCACTCTCATGGGGGGCATTTTCATGAAACCACATTTTCAAAGTAATATGCTAAATAAGCCCAGCCAAAAAAGTGCACTTTTTTGTTAATTTGGACATGCTTCCATTAGTTAGGGATCAAGTAAAGATGGTATATTGGGATCTCTGGTTTCACTATGTTTGGGGAGAAATAAGATGAAAACCGGTAATACTTACATTATTGCTTACACACATGGCAATGAAACTGCCTCGAGTGATATGAAAACTACAAAAATAAAGGCTATTGACATAGTTACCTAGCCTGGCTTCCAGGCTTATTGACATTTACCAATTCAAACTGAAAAATAAGACTCAAGACTCAGCTATGTTAGAACTAATGCTAACCGAGTACTGGCGATGCCCTTCATCAAGGGTTGTGTCAGGGGAGTAGACTACCGGGCAGCTGGTTGCGTTTGGCCTTGACCACTGTAGAGTCACACACACGATGATGACAGATGCAGTAAATATACACCAGCCTGACATCCACACTCTTTATATGACTCACAAATCACGCACTGAATCTGGATGGATCCAAATACGAGTAACCAAGGTATCTTATTGTATGCTGGGGAAGTTTGGCATAGGTTAACTGCCGTAACAACCATTCCCTTTCTACCATGTACTTCTGCTACTCCTTCCATGCCATTTCTCATCAAAACTTGTTTTGCATCTAGATGAAATTTTGGTAGTGTGGTGTTTCCAACAACAGATGCAATTTGTGGGTGTTTTTGTGCACTTTCATAATATTGACAGTTGTGGTGATAGATAGTTGAAGATTTCTGAGTCACTGCCACTGTTGTTTTTCCTAAAGTGAACATGTGCATTGCAATTCCTAGTGCATTAATTAATTGATAGAATAATAAACATTTTTGATATCCAAATCTTACAGAATGTTAATGAAAACTGTGCATATGGATACAAAGTTTAAACAGTGAGAAGATATCACTGCTAGGCCTGGTAATTCACCCTTCATAATCTGTAACATTGTAAATGTGAGTGGTCATTGGATGTATATCATGATCAGAGATTTTCAGATTTTTTGGTCAAATTCATACTTTACATATATATAAACTCTATGGATATTACTTCAGAGCTCATATTCATCTCCATGAGAATGATCCAACTTTGTATAATCTTTTGTTGAAATTGATTCTGCAGATTTCTAGCTAAATTCAATCATTTCTGACCAATTTAGACAGGGTTTTACTTACCGGTTTATCTTTATATACCATGTTTGGTTCATGTTGGATCATTGGATTCTGCATTGTGAAAATATTTTTTTTTCTAAATACAGTTCATTGACTTTATTCTCAATCTTATCTTTCTAACACCAAGCAGTGCTCCATCATGGTCACATGAATAATGGAAATGGAATAATGATTATGAAAAATATTAAACTTAACCCATTTGAAGCAATCTATAAGTTATTGGCACAGTATACCTAAACTGTTTTGTAAGCTTCAGGGCTGATATCGACGCACCTGTTGGGCGGGCTCATGAGAGGATGGACCCCAAACAAGACACATACTGAAAGCAAGCCTGGTTCACACGTTATGTCTTAATTCATGGTATGGTATGTAAGCTACGTTAATGAAATACGTGAAAAGGGTGGTATGCATTCTATTTTCGACACACATGTAAAAGGAATGATATGTTGACTTTGACACACATGACAGAGAGGTGCTATGTATACTACATGTGTGAAAGGGGTGATATGTGTACTACCTGTGAGAAATGACTCGTATGTGTACTATTTTTGACACAAGTGTGAAAGAGGTAGTATGTGTACTATGTTTGACACACATGAGAGAGGGGTGATATGTGTACTAGATTTGACACACATGAAGATGGGTGATATGGGTACTATGTTTGACACAAGTGTGAAAGGAGTGGTATGTGTACTATGTTTTGACACACATGAGAGAGAGGTGATTTGACACACATAAAGAGGGGTGAAATGGGTACTATGTTTGGCACAAGTGTGAAAGGGGTGGTATGTGTACTATGTTTTGACACACATGAGAGAGGGGTGATATGTGTACTATCTTTGACACACATGAAGACAGGTGATATGGGTACTATGTTTGACACAAATGGGAAATGGGTGGTATGTGTACTATGTTTTGACACACATGAGAGAGTGGTGGTATGTGTACTATATTTTGACACATGAGAGTGGGGTGATATGTGTACTAGATTTGACACACACAAAGAGGGGTGATATAGGTACTATATTTGACACATGTGTGAACGGGGGCTGTTGACACCAACCCAAGGGGCTCAAGCAGAACGCTACCCTTCCAGCTACTCACATCATCTGGTGCTGGTTACAGTATTAAATATGATACCTATGGACTAGTGATACTGAATTATCCCCAAAATAGATGGGCAAGGCTGGGGGCAATGTTATCCTAGTTGACGGTGAACTTCCTGTGCCACTCCAACCCACCCTACTTGTGATCCATCGGGGGGTTTCTTGTATACTAATATCTGACGCAAACTGACACAATCAAGCTCTCTAACGAACAATTATTACGTTCGCTTCTTTACTACATTATTTACTAAATTTACTGAAATCACAGCAGTATTTGCTTTCATATTTCTACATAAAACGTGGTATTGCTGTCCCCTGACATTGTTGTCAATCAGTACAGGTGTAAGTTTACTACATTATTTACTAAATTGACTGAAATCACAGCAGTATTTGCTTTCATATTTCTACATAAAATGTGGTATTGCTGTCCCCTGACATTGTTGTCAATCAGTACAGGTGTAAGTATGGCAGTGAAGCTTTGCGGGTTATCTCCAGGCAAGTGCTCGGTAGCCTGCATGGATCAACGCGCTGGAGCTAACTGGCCTTTTCATGAACTTGGCCAATTTTAAGATGCTTTTTCACATTATCTTCCACTTTGCGATATCATACACCTGAATATTTTTCTAAATCTTGTTGATTTTACCAATGATATTCTTCTTCTGAAGTGATTTGCACAGAGCGCGAACTCATATCGACCTGGGAGCCGGAAAGTAAGTACAAACTTGGATAATACATGATTTCTCATTTCCAATGATACCCGTCAAGCCCCCAAAATTAAAACTTTGAAGGAGATTCATAAAAAAAAGTCAGGTACTTGCACTTTCACCAGGAAAGCCCTTGGTGTACTTGATTAAAAAGATCATAAGCATTATTACCGGTACTATTTTCATGAAAATCCTTATCTATCAGTAGAAAAAAAAAGAGTCACATGAATGTAAATTGACACAAGGTTCAGGACAAATCAGATAGGGAAGACAGAAGAAAAAAATAGAAAACAACCTCCTCTCTGTCACCCGTATACCTTTCTCCATAATCTCTACTCCCTCATTGTATCACTTATTTTCTCTTTCCTCCATTCTCACTCTTTCCTCTCTCTCTCCTCTCATCATCTCACTATCTTCATCTCTCCTTCTCTCTCTCTCATTTTCTCTTCTTTTTCATCTTCCTCTGTCACATGTATACCTCTCTCTCTCTCTCTCTTCTCCTTCATTTGTCTCTCATGCTCTCTCACTTTCTCTTTCCTCCTCCCTCACCATCACTCTATCTCTCTCTTTTCTTCTTTCTCATCTTCCACTCTCTCTTTACTTTCTCATTTGCCTCACTTTCTCTTTCCTCCTCCCTCACCATCGCTATATCTCTCTCTCCTCTTCTTTCTCATCTTTCTCTCTCTCTTTACTCCCTAAATAGTCCCTTGCTTTCTCCTTCCTCCTCTCTCACCATCACTCTGATGATAAGAATACAACAAGGTATTCATATTCATTGCCACATTTTCAAATAAACAATCGAACAATGGACATAATGAGGGCAAATATTTCAAATAACATAAATAACAAATAGATTTAACTAACCTAGGATATAAACAAGAAAATGTGGAGGGGCCAATCTTAGAAGCAGAGCTTGTGAGTTGAAAGGCCCCAGAGATGGTTAGACAACACTACATTATGTAAAATGAATAGGAATTTTGAATACAAAAATTTATAAACTGTATTAAATATTTGTAGCCTGTCATAATAACAATTTTCCATAAACAATCATATAAACAATTATAAAGTTTAATATAAAAAACAACAAAGACAAGAAAGAAAAAACATAATGCGCAAGAATTGGAAAGTGATAGAATAGAGGAATTGAAAAGGGCTAGTGAAGAAACAATGCACTTTTAAGGAATACTCATCTTATTACCTGTATGTTATTATCATTATTATATTTCAATTATCTCTATCTCTCTCTTCTCTTCTTTCTCATCTTTCTCTCTCTCTCTTTACTCCCTCAATATTCATTCACTTTCTCTTTCCTCCTCCCTCACCATCACTCTATCTCTCTTGGCCTTACTTGTTTCTCGACGTCATCCATGACTCTCTGGACATCTTTAGGAAGAGTGTCTCTTGCTGGGATGGGAAACCTACTGATGGGCTTTGCCTCGGCAGAAGGAGACTCGTGGAGCTTGGAAGACGTCCCTTGGAAACGCTGCACAATGCCTTGCATAATTGGCACCTGGGGAAAGGTTTGAGATAGATTGGGAATGGATTTTAACAAACTTAAAAGTGACATAAAGTTATATTCTTGACAGGATGTGCCATCGCTCTACCCTGTACCCCTACAGGCAATATGACCATCTCACTGGATCCTAGCAATGGATTGCAAATGCATTTTAAACAAAACTTTCAAGCATACATAAATTCAATTTTTTGGCCAACATATTTTACAACTTCAAATTTGTCAGCACAGTGCTGACATACTGGGAGCACATGGTCACAAATGTACATGCAAACTAGCGACACACCTTTGTGTGCAAAACATGACACAACAAAGCAGGCACATCAGCCAACAAGTATGCACATTTCTCTCTTTTTCCATTGCCTCCTTTCTCGCAATCATCCTCTCCCATTTTTTACTTGCATTTTCTCACTTTTATTCTTTCTTTCTTTCTTTCGCTCCCCTTGACCCTCTCTCTCTCTCTCTCTCCCTCCTCCCTCCTATTTCTCCCTTTCTCCACCTCACTACCTCACTAGGGGTGTCTTCATTAGCCCAATGTGGGCAAAATAGTGAGCTTGCTCTGATCGGGTTAGCTAGCTAGATCACAAACTAGCTAGCTATTTGCATCTTCATTAGCCAGATCAGGCGAAAGAGCTAGCTATTTGGTCGAGAAAATTTCCCAAGAAATCTTGGGCTAGATGGAGCTAGCTTGGATCATCTTCATTAGCCTGAAAATATCTTGATCCCGGCATGCATCAGAGCGCACGAGACATTGTTTATGTAATAGGTTTTTATACTTGCGTTAGTGCGAGCTCACAACCGAAGCCATGTGGCCATGGCCTATTCCCGTCACACACTGCTGGTATGTGCGAACCTCAGGATAATTTAGGCATCCCCAGTTTCGAGCTTACGTATCCAGAGTTTCGAGCTAATGAAGACGCGATTGCAACTTCAGGCTAGTTCCCCAGATCAGCAAAATAGCTCGCTATTTCGTCTCATCGGTCTAATGAAGATGCACCTTCTTTGACCCCCTCCCCCCTTCCCTTTGGCCCCTAACTCCTTTCCATCATTCTCTTTTTTTTTCTATCCCTTCCTTTCTCATAATCTTCCTCTCACATTTGCTCATTTCCTCTAGTTTTCATCTTTCTCTCTCACCTATAAACCTCTGCCTCTCTAAGCCCTCATTTTCATTATTTTCTTTTTCTTCCTCTCCCACCATCACCCCGTTCTTCTCATATCTTCTTTTCTTTCCTCACTTGACATCTTGTCTTCCATCTCCTTCCCCTCCGGCCTCCACTCTCTTTCCCTTTCTGTGCTTCTCACCAAAGCTGCACTAATGCAGGCCTTCTAATCACATTATTTTGCATCTACATTCTGCAAAAACTACTTGGGGATGCGGGTAGTCCAACAACTGCTACCAAGAATGCAACATTCCCAGATCAGGTTTTGCTTGGCTTTCATTGTCATTGAGCTTGTGTGTTTTAATACTATCCTAAATAACATTTACAGGACCTTAGATTCCAATACAGACAAGAAAATAATCATATTTTAGTGAAGATTTTTTTTCTCACAATACTATTGAAGTAAGGTTCAGATCTATACGATCCAAGATTTATTCGAGTAGAATTTTAAAACGTGACTGAACAAGAAGGCAACTATGCACTTGACATCGTTTTAGAGGCAACAACCTCCAAATCGATTTTGGCAAATGGATTCTGACAATAGCTGCCAGGGGAAATCCCTCTCTATTGTCAGCAAACCGAACCAGGCGAACAAACCAACAATCATCAACATTGAACTCGCCGATTCACAATGTTCATTACACGCCGAAGGCCGCTCAATCCATTCATCCAATCTCTATCATAATCCCAGATACAAACAATCAACCATATAAACTTTTTACATACATCATAAACAGCCGATACAGAGCGTAAAGATTTTTGCTGCACGCACTTGCTTTTAATTGCGACCTTGCTGCGTATCCCTGACAATTTCACCTTTGCATTCTGCATAGCTGTAAAGTACAGGAAACAATAGTTCCTATTGGTGTCTTGTTGAGGGCTTACAGACCCCTACAATGACTACTCCATCAGATATGATTAGAGGGATTGTGACAATGAGACCCAGCGTGACTGAACAGCAGACCCAGGGTGGGGGATCGAGTGTCCTTAAACTTGTGGCCTGCTTTATACTTGTCCAATCATGTATGGATGAGAGACAGAGTTTGTGTGATGGTCCTTCACACTCTTCTAGTTCTTGAGACCTAGTCTCACGTGGTGTGTCTTCACCAGGCCAAACTTAAAAATAATCCTAGTTAGCCATCTGCTGGGAAACAACCCAAATATGTAAAACCATCAGTGACCTGCCAATGGGACACACCGTGTACTTATGTAGGACTGTCAAAAAACATTGTTCAAAATATCTTTAGTGCATGGCTGAATGGAGTATACATTAAAATCATGTATCAGAAATAAGATGCTTTCTTGCCAACTTCAGGCTCATGAAGACAGTATACAGCCACAAGCAATATAATTTTATATTTGTAATCATCAAGAGGTCTCATGAAATGTGCATTTCTTAGATAAATCAACACCCCAGAGTCACAATGCATATTTCGTGTATCTGTCTCTGTCTTCCTATTGGCTAATTCACATGTCCATCATCTTTCAGAATGATCACTGCATTGCTTGCAATGCTATGAGAGTTAACATTGAACCATAAAATCATCACTACTTAGTTGATTCCAGGAAACAGATGATGAAAACAAGAAACAAATGAAGCGGATTTAACGACATGGCTGAGAGTAATTGAGCAGAAGGTGTAGCCACCAGCGGTTGCATTACCTGAGCTGAATAGTGCACTGCAAGGTCATGTTCATGATATAGATGTAGGCCATACTATAAGGCTATAAGCCTTCACTGCCATGAAGTAATTGAACTCTTATTAAGGTTACTTCATGTCGTTATAATCTCTTCACCGTTGTAGCGTGTGCCCCTTCCCAGCAATGCCCCTAGCGTAATGTTCTTAGTGCTAGGTTCAATACTGATATCAATAACAACTCAGTGTCTTGGCTATGGGACTGAACAGGTTAAGAATACAATGTACAACATTAGCTTTTCACTGGCAGGCCATGAGAGTTCCCCAGGCTTCAGCCAAGATACTTCAAACTGCTTTTGATGATGGACAAACACCTCAATGAGTGAGGAAAATGGGAAGGGTTGGGTGAGTCTCTCATATCACCATCCCTCACCCCTCCTGGGGTCATCATGAGCCCCTTCAGTATTCCAGGTAATGCCCCTTTATTCTATCTGCATGCATCACTGGTACAGAGGGGGTAGTACTAGTGCTCACTCAAACAGAAGTCACCCAGGCATTACAAGAATCTATGAGCTTTGTTCCTCTTGATTAGTTATGACAACTTCACCGATGAATACGAATATGAGACCCATGGCTTAAAGGGAATGGAGAGTATTACGATTCCTGTAATTATCGCAGCACCATTCCGATGTGATCAACAGATTCCACCCTGGTTTGTTACAGGATTAAAAGAAAAAATAGCTTTGTAATTAGATAAATTGTTCAAATCAAACATGATAATCTGTGATGATGACGGAATAATCCTGCCAAGATCACAGGTCCTGTAATATTCACCATACCACTCATTATCTTTAAACTTAAGCCATGGGTCTGACATAATTGTTCTTTGGTTCAGTTGTCAGATTCAATACAAGACCGAGAAAGGAGATTCCTTCAAAGCAATCACTTCCACTCATGGACCTGAAAGATTTCAAACTATTGTAACCCCATTCCACTCTTCATGAGCGCGCAATCACCAATCAAAGCTTGGTTTAATTTTTTCAAAAAGTTAATTAACTAGGATTAGTAGTAGTAATAACTTTGACACACTGGAAAGTATACTGTATCCACCCTCCTACGTCACCCTACAAGTCATTACGGTTTATTGCCATTTGGTCCAATCCCAGTTGGTCCACTCGCCATTTCGTCTACAAGGAACCCCTTAAAAATACCGTTTTAGATTAAAATATTGGGTTAACCTATCAACAACTCTAATCTACACCATAACCCCAACTGTTGACCCTAATCCAGACCCCCTACCTCAACCTTTACCCATACATATCAGCATGTGATGGTAGATGAAATGGTGAGTGGACCAACTGGGATTGGACCAAATGGCAAATCACCGTCATTACAGTAAAGAGGAGAAAGACCCCTCAGTGAACTCCCAAACACCTCTGCTTCCCACTGGCGCTGTCAATAGTCTGGACAATTCATCATGACAAACAGGACTATTATCTTGCCCTTTAACAGATATATAACAAAAGGCATGGCTTGTTTATAAGTCAAATTTTTGTTGACAATCTTAGTAGCCTTGAGAAACTGGGGCAAGTTCATAAGTGTTGACAAAATGAATATATTTGAAGCAGATTTTTTTCTCTAGCTGTCATGAGTCAGAAATCGTTGTATTCAGATGTACAACGAATAATAGAAGCAGTCCCTGTTTGATATGACGGCTGTATCCAATATGATTTAAAGGGAACATTGAAATTACTGAGGAAGTAGATAAACAAGTGGGAAAACAGAAGAGCTAAAGAAATTAAAAGAGTGGGTGAGGAGGGGTAGAGAGCACAAGGGAGAAGGAGCAGAAAACAGAGAGGTGGAGGTCCACCAATAAAAGAAAGGAAAGAGAGGGGAGGGAAAAGAAGAAAAGGTAAAGAATGATTGCACACCAATAAATTGATGTTCCACAGCAAAACAAATTTGAAAAAAGTTTATCTGCAAATACTAAATTGTAGCAGCCTTTATGTGAGCTATGAAGTCATCTAAAACCAGACTTGAACAAGAAGCAAGAGTATAGCTACTGCCTACTGTCAGTATATTATTTATATTCATATACCTATGATATTTTGATGCACATAATTATACACTTATGTTTTAACCTAGTCTCCCTCCAGTCACTCTGTTAAACAAAACCATGAAACTGAACAAATTGCATTTACCACTCATATGAAACCCAATCAGCAAATAAGCACTATAATTTAACACAGAGCCAAGAGTAACATAAAGCAATATAAAAGGTTATTGCCCAGAATAATGAACATTGATTAAAACAGACATGAAACTTCACAATCTGTAGTTGAATAGAAAATTGAACTGAAACTGCAAAATTAAAAGTCTGCATACGACAAAATGCTTCAATTGTCACTTCTGCAAAACACATTAGACGTGGTAATGAAACATGATACAAAATAACTGTCAGAAAAACGAAGTTAGGGCTTTGACTTTTGTCGAAGAGAAAAAAGGTTGGAGCAAGCCACGATCCATACCTGCTTAGTTACGGGTCCTCCCTGCATGGGTTGCGGGAAGATGGCCCGTCCCAGGGCGAGCGATGCCCGGCCACGGAACAGCTGACGGAAAACAGACGACGCCATCACAAAATCAAAAGCAAGTTTCTCTTTTCGGGAAAAGACGAGATGACAAGAGGCACCACAATTCAGTTGAAGAGTCGGAGGTTGTTTTGCGGCGTCTCGGGAGACGTGTAGCTGCTAACGTTTGTTTCCAAGAAATTAAAGTGTCGAAAACTGTATTGATCGTCGTTTTTTATGCAAATACCAGCGGAGAGCGGAGCCCGGATCTGCCTAAATGCATCATCGCACATGTACGTCAGCTGCAATAAGTAGGGCTCATCCAATGTCCGCGGTGATTTGCTCTTGTCAAGTCAGACCCGATGATTTCGGTCGTCCAAACAAAGTCCAAACTGAACTCGGCGCGCCTCCGCTGCGAGTCAGGAACTGTCGTGGCGCTGTGCAAGAAACCCGAAACGCAAACTTCGGGAGATAGACCCACACTGGATGTGTGCTGAGCTGAGGGGGTTCTCTATAGCAGCTCGTACTTATATTACATAAACATGACAGAAGAAATGAAGAAAGGAGGGGGGGGGGGGGGGGGGCTCTAAATTCTGTGATTTAATTCTAAATTGGACCAGCTGATGCTAGCCAATAGAGTATTCCAAGTTCGTGTATGTAACAGTCTTTCACTTCTTTTTCTAATCCAACACTATCTCCTTCCTTTTTTAATATTTATATTAACTTCTTTGCACCACAACCCTTGAACGTATTTCTCACCTCCCCCCTTCTCTCTCTGCCTCTATCCCTCCCACCCCCACCCACTCTCTCTCTGTCTGCCTCTCACCCCACCCTCTCTTTCTCTCTCTGCCTCCCCCACCCCCCCCCCCCCTTCCCTCTGTCTATGTCTCTCTCTCTCTCTCTGTCTCTCTCTCTTTCTCTCTCTGTCTCTGTCTCTCTCTGTCTCTCTGTCTGTCTCTCTCTCTCTCTCTCTCTCTCTCTCTCTCTCTCTCTCTCTCTCTCTCTCTGTCTCTCCCTCTCCTTGACTTCTCTAGCTGGGGTAGTATTCTGAAAAGAAACAACTTTTCATCTCAGTGTTTCTTTTATATTTGTTTTATTGAATCATAAACCAAACTCAAGAAAAAATACAGTATGTACAAATAATAACAACAGAACTCATTTTTTTTCATCTTAGTTTTGACTTAAGTCGCCAACTATCCATACCTCAGATTTTCCAAATGGAGCATTCGTTTTCCTTCAGTATTTTTCATAACACAATCCCTGCTCTTTCTCCATCTCCATCTTCAAGTCCTTGTTCTTCAAGTCTTTATTGTTTGAAAAATGATGTCATGAGGGGCTAAGGTGTAACTCTGTTGCATTTTTTTTTTTTCAGACTAGAAACAACAAATGGATTCACACTCAGAGTTCATTCCACCCATTAAAACTTACTGAGTACAGGTGAATGAAATAACTTGTTACTGTACTAGGTAGTCAGTTGGGAAGCAATCATACATTTGACTACATTACGCAAATGGTATTCCAACATCAACTTTGTCAAAATGATCATTTTACAGGAGAGCCGAGCAATATTCTCAGAACATATTTATTGATGCACTGGTAATATTCCAGTATTATTCCTTTCACACAAGAGACCAATGATATAGTGACATTTTTATCAACATCAAATACACAAATTTCTTAAACTGCATACCGTCGAGGGCAAGATATAAACACAATTAGAGCTAACACACAAACAACAACATTTCCTATTGCCTTAAAACTTGATGAAATAATAAGTTTTATTTTTCAATAAGTACATGTAATAATGTTGAAGTAAGCTAAACTGCCTGGACTGTAGGTGCAGTGGCACAAACCATCCTTCCAAGGCCTAATTTACTCGCATGCCTGATTGATATTTAGATGGTGTGCACAGCATAATAAAATTACATTAGACAGTAGCACACAACTCAACATCACATTATGATCTAAATAAGTATGCAACGCCATCTAATTTGGTTAGTAAATCACATACACATAGTACTCTTAATATAAACTTTACGATACAATAAAACCTTGTATTAATTATCCTTCCAGAGGTTTGCTTGCTGGCATGCAATATTGTTAGCATATTAGCTGTCCTTTGTATTTTATGTTACCAGTATCAATGGGGAAAATGAGTGCATTATTGTTACAATATTCCACTCTCTCCATGACAATTGCTCATGGGTTTGATTGCACGCAGGCATTTTTTAACATGCATCAGGCAGATTTGATACAGGTGAGTAAACCCCCGTTTCTCTTTTTCTTTTATGTTTAAAATAAACCCATTGCTGTTTTCATGGAAAGTGGTATGTACACTCCAGCTCAAAGGAATTGGCATAGGGAAAAGGAAAGGGAAGAAAGGGAAAAAGCCGCATTTTTAAACTGTCGTATATTTTGTCCAGTGCAGCAAGAAACACGATGCTTTAGCCTAAAAAGCATCATGTTTCATGCTGAACTGGACAAAATAAACCGCGGCTTATAACTGCGGCTCCTTCCCTTTCTTCCCTTTCCCTTTCCCTACACCAATTCCTTTGAGCTGTAGTGAATGTATTCTAATAATAATATTTGGGGCATATCAGATATATTAGTATGAATATTGCATGGGTTGAATCTGATATACCACTCAAGTGCATCCTATATTATATTATATTATATAAATATTACTAATAAAGAATATTGCTATACATGAGAGACAGGAAGTGGGGTGACCCATCCCAACCGATCCCCAACACGAGCTTTGCGCTTCTCTGCCAGAAATACATTTTGGATTCAGATTACAATTATTCATGAGAAACTAATGAGAATACAAAATAAGAACAAAACATATTCAGCTGTGTTAGATGTAATGCACACAAATCTCATTCTCCCTAATGCATATAGCCAATATCAAGCAATATCACCTGGCCATACTGATATCTGATTGATTGCACTTGGGACGTATACTTCTGGTAAGTTTGGTGCGTATTCAATTTACGCAATAATGCACAGAATCTGTAATTTCGAACCTTGTATGCCTCGTAATATCAAAATGGAAGGGTTGTCACATGGACGAAGGACTTGAAAAAAATACCACTAATCACTAACGGTGATGTTTTTGCCCACCTCAACATTGATTGTGGATGGACTAATGAAAAAATGAAAAGACATAAGCAATTAGAAGATGGCTTTAGAATGTTTATGCAATACTGTGTTCGTGAACCGTAAGTTCAAATCCCTAGAATTAAAGGAAAAAAATTAGAGCACCACGAGCGTTCAGATTCCGAGAGCGATAGGGAGAATTGAGCAGCACTTTATCTAGAACATACAGCACACTATCATACTGTTAGCTCAGCAAATAAAAAAATAGTGATTCATGGTTTAAAGAGTTAAACTCGACTCTATAATGAAGACAGCAATGCTAAGCAACTCACACTTTTACATGTTTGACATGAACAATGTATCAAAGAATACATATCTCTGCATACATATTTTATACTGCTATTAGACCTTAAGCACATTGAATGCATTTTGAATGCAGATTAAAGCTAGAGCAATTCGACTGCCACGCAGTTGATAAATATGCCTCCGCCTCTTCGCTAGCTCTATTTGGTGGGCAATGTACCACTGACCCCTCTGGCCTTTGAGAAATTTCACCAAAAATGTCATCAGTCTACCCCCAAGTAGTGATCCATCTTTGCACCATGTTTGGTTGGTATTGCACAATGGATTTGGATTTATTTAAAAAAATATCACTTTGGGGGCAATTTTAGCTGATTTTTTTAACAAAGGTCATTGACCTTTGACTTTTGAGAAATTTTACCCAAACTTTCCCCAGTGTACCACCATGAAGTTATACACCTCTGTACAATGTTTGGTTAGAACTGTACCACTGGATTTGGATTTGGGTTTATGGTGAAAAATATAAATGTTTGCAAAGTCCTTTGTTCTTTGACCTCTGACCTTCCAGCAATTTCACAAAACATGTCACCAGTCTACCCCCAAGTAATGATCCATTTTTTTACTATGTTTGGTCGGAATTGCAACATTGGATTGGTATTTATTGTGAAAAATGTTCAGTTTGCGGTAGTTTTTAGCCAATTTGTACCAAGTTTGAAGCAAATCTGGTTAACACTTCCCAAGATATTGCTTTAACGGATTCAGGACGGACGGACAAAACGAAAACATAATGCCTCCGGCCACTTCGTGGCGGAGGCATAAGTATTAATGAGAAACTAAATGAGCACACCAACTCATCATGTTCACCATCATGACTAATATACTATGGGAAGGATTTCATGATTACCCATTACTTCTGGTATCACTACAGAAACCACTTCATCATCATTATTATCACCATCATCAACCATCACCTATATCGCTTATCACGTACCGGTATATCACTTCATCCTTCTCATCGCCATCACCCATCACTCATGACATTGCTATGGCAACCATACTATCCTCCTCTTCCTGCCCATCACTTCTTCTCCTCCCTGGGTACTCTGCCCAGCAGGTGGAACTCCTTGTTTGGACGACAGCTCGTCAGGTGAGCCAGGCGGTTGGACATGGCAAAGAATGCCGCCACACTGCCTATCATGAAGGCATCTTCTCGGTCTAGCCCGTGAGCCTCCAGGTTGGAAAAATGCTCCTCTGTGATCGGCTCGTTCTTACACACGTTCATGGCAAGGTCGAGTATGGCGCGCTGCCGAGAATCCAGCGACGCCATATGGAGGTTTGCAGCAATCTATGGAAAGTAGGATTGGTAGCTTTTATGACACTATGTTGACCTTCTCTTAACTTAAAGGTCATCAAAATATATTTCGACTTATGTTGATGCAACGCAATATGTACATACAAAATCACTAACTGCTCAATGGAAATAAGCGTCCTATATTTTAAAATAAATTTTCTTTATTTTTTCTCAGCACTGATAAGCCCCGCCTTCAAAATATCCACCAACTCAAGATCCCCCCTGTGACATCATCAAAGGTAGAAATTAGCAAGATAATAAGCAGAATTTATGCACAAACTAAACATTGCAATGACTACCTCCATCTGCCCAAAAAAGCATCACATGTCTTCAAACAATACCATCTAACAACCTTTCATGTGGGAATAATCGTTTCCTTTCGTCAAAAATGTGCTAGCTATGAGATGCTATTATAAGCACTTACAGGTAGTCATTGCAATGTTAAGTTTATGCATAAATTATTTCTATTATTCTGCTAATCTCTACCTTTGATGATGTCACAGGGGAAATCTTGAGTTGGAGGATATTTTGGGGGCGGGGCTTATCAGTGCTGAGAAAAAAATATAGAAAAATTATTTTAAAATATAGGACACATATTTCCATTGAACAGTTAGTGATTTTGTATATACATATTAAGTTGCATCAACAGAAGTCAACATACATTTTGATGACAGGGGTCCTTTAATGCTTGGTGGACATATGTTCCCCATGTTCTTTCCAGTTAGTTACAGGCAACCACATATTTATTCATAAGCATATATGAATGCTTATAATCTGAAGAAAGTTTCGAAAGGTGTGTGAGGTTTTATGCTTGAAGTACAAGATTTAAAGACACAGTGTCGAAATGTTCGCCAATGTACACTGTCACTACCATATAAATTACATACAGAGACTGCATAGCATAGGCAGGCGTATAACTGATTTGCTATTGCTCTGCTTTATGGTTGCAACATGTTTTTGTACTATCAAGATAGTTGGAGTAATTAATGAATTCCTTTATTTAAGCCCCGACAACATTAAATATTTTCAAAACATAGCTCTACTGTTGATTTTGCTTAAGATAGCAAGTTGTACACGATGTCAATGGCTATGATCAATTTTCAATCGATCGTAGACTTACGATTGATCCGAAGAAGATACGATCGATTTGCCCCGATAACTATGATCGATATCAATCGGAGGTTCTTTGTGATACCGATTTACAATTGACATCAATCGTACGATTGATAGATCGATCATAGCTCTTTGTGATACGGGATCCTGGTCCCCTTGAACATACTTGTTTTAATGGCATTGTAAGTACAATCAGTAGCTCAATAGTTTACCTACTTTGGGGGTTGGTAACGGATTTCACAAAAAATGTTTCTTAATAAAGAACCGTACCTCATCGGCAAGGGTTGCATCCTTGCTATAGATCCTGTGGAGGGCACTGTGAGCAATGATGCAGTACAGACAGTTGTTAGCAGCACTTGTTGCCACAACGATCATCTCTTTATCAGCCTTCGAGAGGTTACCGCTGTCATCCATCAAGACGTTGTAGTAGTTGAAGAAGGAACGGAAGGAGTCAGGGTGGTAGGAGAGCATCTTGAAGACGTTTGGTACAAAACCACTCTGGAAGTGGAGGACGGAAATGAACACCACAAGCAATTTATAGAAACATTTTCAGATGATCTTTTTTAAGCCATAATGGACTTGATGCAGTTGGCTCTTTGGATGTACACAACAGCTAAAGGAACTGGCATAGGAAAAGGGAAAGGGAAGAAAGGGAAGGAGACGCAGTTTTAAACCGCGGTATATTCTGTCCAGTTCAGTATGAAACACGATGCTTTAGCCTAAAAAGAATCATGTTTCATGTTGAACTGGACAAAATAAACCGCGGTTTAAAACTGTGGGTCCTTCCCTTTCCCCTTCCCTATGCCAATTCCTTTGAGCTGTAGTGTAGTTGTACTGCTATCATTCACTGGTGACATTTATACATAACTCCTAGGTGTTAATAAACCTTTTTGTTACATTCAAAAAATAATTTGAAAAAGGTAGAACTAGAATTGAGCTTAAATCAAAACAGCAAAGGTCCAAGGATGTCAATTTTGTTGGCAGGTTTTTGTGACATTTTGTGACAATATCTTTGGATATTTCATGAGAAGTTCACTCTTAGACACCTCTCTCCTCCCAATACCCTTTTCCTTACCTTCTCTTCCCCCACAATCACAACCACCTATGCACCTTCCTCCCCCACCCACCTTCTCACCTTTCCCCGCTAAATCATAGCTAACCACACCACCCAACCTCCTTCTAATCCCATACCCTTTTCCTTACTTCCGCTATTACTTCAATCATAACAGCCCCCCCCCCCCTCCCATCCTACCTTCCTCTATCCCACACCCCCATCCCTACCCCCTCCTCCTCACCTTTCCCCCTCAATCATAGCTACCTACTCCCCCAACCCCACCTGTCTCCACCCCTATAACCTCTTCCTCACCCTCTCTTCCACATCATCCATAATCTCCTGAAGGTCCTCTGGCAGAGACTCGCGATCTGGGATGGGAAAGCGACTGATAGGGTAGTCGGCCTCGCCAGTAGGTTTCAGACCAGCGCCAGACGTACTCAGTGCACGCTGTGGTTGAGTTGTAGCCCCCCATATGGTCTACAGAGAGAAAAGAGCGCTAAACTACATGAAAGCCAACATTCTTAAAGGGAATATATTGTACTGGGAAGACATAAAGCCTTCAGGTGATCATGAGCAATCTTCTTGCCAATATTCTTAAATTCATGTATTGTCCATTTTAGAAACTTGCTGAAAGTTATTTGTCCTCACAAATCCCCAAAATGCTCAAAAATCACAAATCCTCAAAATGTTTGGGACAAACATTTTCAGGATTTGTGGTTTAATCAGTAATTATTCCAAATGTGGACCATTTGAGGGCAATTAACTTTCAGCAAGTTTCTAAATTGGACAATACATGAATTTAAGACAATTGGCAAGAAGATTGCTCATGATCACCTTTCGAAGGTTTTTTGTCCTCCCAATACAGTTTACAGGCTATGGTAGCAATTGGTAAGGAGAGAAGATGAAATAGAGATTGAATAAATAAGGAGCAAGTGGATGGTGAAATTCATTGAATTCAAAGTCACATTCTAAAAATAAAGGAAGCAAACATGAAACTGAGACTCAGTCCTTGCTATCACTTTTCAGTTTCACTCCGTCTGAGTGAAAGCAAAGACAGTAGACTAGTTGTTCTTAAGTTTAATTCATAATTGTCTTCAAATGAATTGATTATGGAAATCCATGTCCCTTCCTCACACTCTATTTTGTTGCACGCAGTTAGGAAAGTATGACACATGCAACCACATTTTCATCATAACACTCAAAAAAACAACTAACAGTAAGCAAATAATCAACGTTGGCGAAGGTGATGGGACGAACTATCACTTCCGAGGCGATCTGGATGTAGCGTATGTACATGGCTCTGATCAAGGGCACAAAGCCCAAGAGAAATTAAACTTGACCATTTGTCCCCAAGTACTCTGGACAAACAAGAAATAAGAAATCAACACAACAGAAATGTAATTACATAAATTTTTCATGAAGATAAAGATAAATCATAAATATTGCATCCAAATAATAAAACTCAGGTATCCAATTAGTGCATGTTATGAATGTAACAAAAAAGTGCTGAAAATAGGCATTTTTTCATCATTAATAAATAGCTCTAAACTTGTTAATTTCAACTTAGTGACACTGAAACCTAGTTTTGTGCTTCCCCCAATGGTACTTTCTAATATAGAAATGCTAATTCATGTTTGGGTCTCATGGTTTTAGATGATTTAACAATTTCCCAGTGCTCAATCCAGGTGTACCCTTGATCTGAGCCTTGCACGTACAGTACAGCTCAAAGGAATTGGCATAGGGAAAGGGAAAGGGAAGAAAGGGAATGAGCCGCAGTTCTAAACAGCGGTATATTTTGGCGAGTTCAGCATGAAACATGATGCTTTAGCCTAAAAAGCATCATGTTTCATGCTGAACTGGACAAAATAAACCGCGGTTTAAAACTGCGGCTCCCTCCCTTTCCCTTTCCCTATGCCAATTCCTTTGAGCTGGAGTGTATATCAGATCGCTGAGGAAGTAATAGTTCGTCTCGTTGCCTGAAACCAAAAGTTTATTATTTGCTTTATATTCCACATCTGAAACCGACTATCTATACCTGCTGGTCGTGATGAGATGGACCTGGTCTTTGTGCAAGGCCATGTGCAGTAGATGTTGTTTCACTCATTTTCAGTTTTTGTTGGTCGCTTGTTTGGGCATAATGTTCGATGCTTGTTTCCCGGAAAGGAAAACCGGCATGATCAAGTGTCGTAATGGACATTGCTCTCAAGCAGTGATTTGTGTATTCAGTCGAGCATCCCGCTTCCTTGCTTATTGTCTTCATCATGTTTCCAAGGGTGTAGATTCCAACTCGAACATTGTCATACCAGGGTCCATCACCATACTGTGCAGCTCTTTTCGGTTTCTGCCAAAAAAATGGCAAGTTGGGATTTAGTTTAGATTTGTATTTCAGGAGTGTTTCAACAGGGCACCTATTGCTCCCAGGAATTTCGAACATACGTCCTCCCTGGCTGTTCAAGTCGTCGTCCGGGTGATTTTTTGTTGCTTTGTCGATGATATGGAAATAACGGCGACCATTTTGTTCACTCCAAATGTTAAAGTCATCAGTCTTCATATCATACAAATTTTCCACTCCTGTGTTAGCAAAATGGGTCATTACATCCACAAATACTTTACGCTGTAATCCCTGCGGAGTCTCCAAGTCCAGACTGTTATGAATTTTGTTCATGTCGATTTCACTGACCATGCTGACAGATTTGTGATGCTTTACCATGTTTACGCTGGCTTTAGCTTTTCCCTCCTCTTTGAGCTTCCGAAGAACAGCTTTGAACACACGATGTGACTTTGCAAAACTAGAATCCTTAATAATGTCTATGTCCCGCAAATTCAAAAAATGTTTCTGCAAACCATACCGCAAAGCTTGCATAGATTTTTTACTATACGACTCACCACTTTGCGATTTCGCTCCTGCGTAGAATTTTCCAAGCAGTTCATCCAATGATTTCAAGTCGATGTCCGCTAGCTGGTCAAACTCGACGTCCCCTTGTGCTGCGCAAAACTCCTGAAATATTCGAAGGCTGAACTTCAATTGTCTCTTCGTATTTTTACTTTCACTTTCATCCAGAAAATGTTCCTGTTCAGTTTCGTTCAGTAGTTCAACTTTAACTACATGGGCATGGGCCATTTTGATTGAAATACAATGCGACCAGACTACAACGCGATACACGAATATGGTAAACACGAACTGTATAAATATAGGCTACATGTACGCGCGCGTGCATACATACGTACCCACGCGCGAGGGGAGATAAGTGACCCACGCGCAATCCGCCGACACGTTGGTAGCGCACATGTATACAAAAGCGCATCACGTACAAAAATTTTCACCCTGATTTTTTTTTTTCGGGCGGACAGATTCGTGGAGTCGCGTGCGACCAGCCCGCTAAATTGGGTGAGCTGAGCGGGTTGATCGTAGCTAGCACAGAGCATACAGCGTAGCACACAGCTTTGGAACAAGAGAGTCGTGATTAGATCAGTAAATTTGAGCAATTTTATTTGCTCAAAGCTCACATTTATTGCATGTGTTTACATATAATACTTACCTCAATATTCTCGTAGCTTGTTAATAGATGATTTTAATCCACGTTGTATTTTTTTTTATTGTTTACGAACTGAAGTGGTTCAGAATTGCACGACGACAGCTGCGATAGTGGAGATTTAAGTTTATGCGCATGCGCCCCATCTCTATCGTGTTCATTTTCGAACTGCCAAGATGGCAGCCTTGACGGGACGTATTTGTTAGAACGATATGTGAAGAGGAAATATGTAACATTGCTCAGAATCTTCGACCATTTTTATAAGGCAAGTATACATTCAATACATTGGGTCATTCATATATGATAAATGGACTTCAAATGAGTAATTCATACATATGCACAGGTCGATTAAACAGTAGTCGGACCCGACACGCAGGGATAATGAAGGCGAGCCCTAAGGACGCTCCCGCCGCTTCATGGGAGCATGAGCAGTCCCGGGGCTACCCCAGTTCTATGAGTTGAGCGTATATAAAGATGTCAGAAAACCTCACCTGATGACTGACCCTTTGATAAAGCCGATGGTACACTAATGAGGTCGCATTAGTCCCGAGAGAGACACCTTTTCGAAAGAGTATGAGTGACATAATTACAAAAAGATGTTCGGCTGTGTTGTGTGCGTAGCGTCTTAGCCTCGATACCAGGCTTTGTAAATTGTGTTGTTGGCTGCTGTTAATAAGCCTCAATTCATTCAATCAATTCAATTCATTCACTCGATATTCATTAAATAAAATGTCAGATAAAAACAAAATGTACATAGTAAAGGTAACAGGATATTTCTTTAAAAAGCTTAAGCTTGAGAAAATAAAAGAACATGTAACAAAAATTAAAAGATATGAAATATAGAATAATAGTATCCTTTGATAATAGGTTATGCCGGAGGTTATGATTACTTTCACTCGTAGATGTCGTATTGTTTCCCCATTTTTTTTTATTTTTTTTATTTTTTTTAGCTCTGAGAAGAGCAGCTGTTGGTTTGACGTTTCGATCTTGTTGAAATCTCGTCATCGGAATGTCGAGCCAATTAACATAGTCAGAGCTTCTACTACATAATAACCCAGTTGTCCTTTTAAGGACTTAATACACATAGTCATGACAATAATGACGTGAAACTCGGCGTATGCTGTTTATGTCTTAAAAACGAAAAATAACGCATATATTGCATTGGGATAAGACTACTCTCTTTATTTTATTCCAAAAAAATGGTCCCTGGGGAAAAATTTTAAAAATTAAATACCGGTAGACACTTTTGTCATGTTTATTAAGGTATTGGTAACTATGAGTCCTTGTTGTTTTCGTTAAGCATTTCAACCATCTCACCACTTTAGCCATCAGGAACATCGCGCATCGACATACGTTTCATGCACCGGCCAGAGTTAGACGTTTGTTATTCAATGCAACTATAATATAATATTATATTATAATATTTTTGAGAGAATATTTTTTTTAACATACAGGCGTGTACGCAGGATTTTTGAAGGGGGGGGGGGGGGGGGGTCGAGCCGAATTTTTCAATCTGAAAAGTGTTCAGCGGGGGGGGGGGGGGGTATCCGCAATCTTCTATCAGACATTGTACGTATACACTTGCACACTGCACTTCACCAGTACGATGATACACCAGACGGTGGCCTGTACTGTTACCAGAAGAAGAAGAGAAGAAGAAATCATAGTGAAAACTTTGAGCCCGTTTTGGACAAAAGGTGAATACGCGCTCGCTGCACGAGCGCGCATATCACCGGTCTCGGCGCGAATTGGAAAGGACTACTCCATTATGGCATATAGGGGTGATTGCTTAATTTACGAATTATCCCTCCCACGGCTGCACAAGTAGGACACAGGTTCAAATGATTCCAAATGCAAGCAGATAGTCATTTCGCATGCATCCTCCACACGTTCTTCAGCTATTGACCGCAAGCACTTGTGTTTCATAACATAATTTTAGATATGGGGTTGGTTACAGGGGAAACGTAGCATTGCTCTAAAATCTTCCCCTCAACTGGGGGATCCAGCTATATATAGAGCCTAGCCAGAGCTATCAAGCCCTCATTTCAAACTCAGAGTCAGACGAATGCAAATGAAGTCAAACCTTGTCAGGTTGAAACCATGAATTCCAACACAAGTAACAGTAACAATTAAGGGGTCGACATGCTTTATTGAGTTACCATGTTTATTCCCACAAGTGTACGCTAGCTACCAAATTAATAATTTTCCTAATAAAGCTGCTACTAGTACTATAAAACCAACATATATTTGCACGCGTGGGACCAAGTCTCATTCACCGTTCACACAATATTCTTTCCGCTGCAGAGTGCAGACAACACCGAAAATATGCGTTTATTTCATTATTTAGCGATGTGTATGGGAAATACGCTCCATACAGCATTAAACAATGGGTGAACTTTCAAATGTCTCACCTGCATTGTTCTAAATATTCTGGACATTGTTAGAATTTTAAGTAAAGGAACACGAATGTCACAGAAATATGCCGTTCTCGTCGCTGAGTCGTGAGTCCTGCGCGTCTGCAGCGCGTACCTGATTGCGCGCAACGCTCGCGACGCCCCCGCTCTATAATGGAATCGTCGCATTACGTCATTTGCCGCGGTTCTCGTTGCCTTCTTTTCTATTATTGTCTCTCATTAGACAAAACTTTTTGGAACAAAAGTGCAACGAGATTTTACAGCCAATGAGAATAAGTCTTATATCAAGTTTTAGTGTGAAATCTCTTCTGTCAGAAACCGCTCGCCCCAGACTGACTACTTGCTTCCTTTGTTTTCTGTAGGCCTACACGTGTGTGATGTACATAATTGTTCGTCGAATTCGGAGGCATTTCCCATAGACTTCCCCCCCAAAAGACGAATGCGTAACATATTTCAAGCAAAAAGTGCAACGAGACTATTTGATATCCTCGAATTATTGTTAGTTAATCATGTGTAGAAAAGTGTTGGCTTTCAGATGCTACTCGCCCCAAGCGAGGATATTTATGCTAACATGTAAAAAATTAGCGATTTATGACACAATGTCACGAAATCTAACATGAATTTACGTGTTATATCGACGCGCGGACATGCACACGCGCGCACGGTGAGCAAATGTCCACAATGTTTCACTATGACTAACAATAAGAAACAGGAGCAAACAAAAAAAAAAAAGCCCAAACTGTCTATATATATATATCTCTCTCTATCTTTATTTTCAAATCCTGCATTTTATCCTTCAACTCAAATCAAGTTTAGAGTAACATGATTATTTGTAGGTATTCGTCCACGAATGATGGATGGTCTCCAGAACTCCAACAAAACCTCTGCGGTACCCGTACTCGCGGATCTAAACGTGTCGGCAAAATACCTTGGAAAGTTGGAATAATGCTTGAAGTCACCAAAGGAGGTCGACATAATCGCGTAAAAAGCTAAATCATCAAAATAAGAGACGTGCAGCAAACGTATTGAAGCCTGTCATAATGTAAGAGAAGCACCATGTCATGATCATTATTGGCGCCACCACCAAAAATAGGAGGGATCAGACTGAATCCCCTGGATATATGATCTCATGCATTTCTGTTTTGGGATCTTAATCTGATCAGAACGTAGAATTTCAATGGATGTACCGAGCTTCATGGCAAAGTTTAGAGATCAAGAGCTAGGGCACTTTGGTTGGTGTAATTTTGAACAGGGAATTCCCCGTTCCGTGATACACAGAAGGGGGGGGGGGGGGGGGTGGAAGCACTTAGTTTAAGATCAAAACTTCAAAATTCTCAGACCGCGGTAGGGGAGACATTAAACGCCCAGGTTGCGTTGTGAGCCGACATCAGACATATCAAGTGGCAATTTATGAACCGAGGTGAATTTATTCACAGTATTCAAAACATTTTGGGGTAATGAACACCATATGAAACAGATAACGGGGTGGTTTAGGCATGTTGTTTTCATCCAATAACGTATTGATCGAGTTAACACTTGACAATGTTGGTGGAGTGCTGAGAGGATGAAAATTGATAGGTGAATGTAAACCTGATTTATATTGTACAGGTGTACTTTTAAAATGGTTAACATCCAATGAAAGAACATGACTCTCGGAGCGCGGAGACTGGGCTCCCCGCATGGTAATTTCATTTCCTTACTTGCAGATGGGCAGGCCATTTAAAGATACCGTATTACCGTAACCGTAACACAGCAAAATGGCGAGCAAACTAGGCCGAGTTTTTCGAACGGCAGTTCAGGTAAGTTTTGTGCAATTCACCCTCACAACTCACTGCACGATTCGTAGAAGTATTAATTTCAATAACATGGTGAATATTAAAGGAAAGATTTGATGTGAGCAAGTGTATCACATTCGCAAATATCAAGTGGAGAATGTGCGCTTGTAAATTTTGTGAATGTTTGAACATCCTGCTGCCTGTGGCGACTTCACTACAGCAGGAGTACGCTATGGCCCTACGCCAAAGGCGTGGGGTTCCTCAGTCGTAGTTGTGGCCCATGCCTTGGCTGTGCCGCCGATGACGGAGGCTCCGCTCCGGTGACGTCTTTAGGCCTGAGGCTGAGCCGGATGCCGCCGGACGTCACAGTTACGGTCTGCCGGTGGCGATAATTTTTTTTACACTTTGGCCTAGACACTTTTGAATGCTTATTTAATCAATACTCATATCTTGCAATGTATTTAAAATTGTGCAAATATCATGAGTTGTCCACAAACCGGCCCCTACCCTTGAAACCGGCCCCCGCGTATTTCTGCGCAGTGCGCGTTATCAAAGGTTGGATGCGCGATTTATTATGTATTTACGCATTAGTAAACCAAATGCAAGATTTTCGGAAGCAAAATTAGACAAAATGTGCACTTATTTGGCAATTGCACATTTTCGTTTGAAACATCTCTGTTTTTCAACTTGCGTTCGTACTTCCGTGATTTTCTCGTCGATCGCCGAAACTTTCCCGTCATTTTTTCACTGCGCTGGAACGAGCATGATCTAGACGCAATACTGGTGAAATGTCGGCACTGTACTCGTGGGATTGACGGAGATATCGCACATTATCGGTAGGGGCCGGTTTCAAGGTTCAGTGATGTAAATGTGCGGCGATTTATCGAGCGATATTCGAAGCGCAATTTCTCCGAAATTTTATCGTTAATCTTCAATCCAAAAATAGATTTTTAAAGAGCATTATTTTGCTGATTTGTGTGTGAAATTTTAGAATTTTATTTGATTATCTTGGAATGAAAATATTCAAAAGAAAACAAGGGGGCCGGTTTGAGGCACCCGCATCATACATTACAAGTCATGATAACGTAATTATTGACTTTTCAACTTTGAATTGATGAAATAAGGACAGGTCTGACCTATTTCTTTTAAGGAATAGCCTGTGTCTTGAACCTTGAAGAAGTAATCCCTTAAGCAGCTCTTCCAAGCTAAACTGGGATGTCTATCTCGATCTATCTATTTCATATTGGTCGAGTGAGCCAAAACTAGCATGATACATGTACACATTCCCATGCAAAGTCAAGTTACACATTACTTTATGTCACTCTGTTGTTGTGTCTTACAGGTATCAAATTGTCAAAAGTTTGGGGTTCAGAGATGTTTCTCAGCTTCATCTGCAGCTTACCAGGTTGGTATATAGTTTCTCGAAGATGGAATTAATATTACTGCCTCACAAAATTACTTGGTCATCACAGCGTAAGAAATATTTTCTTGTTTGTTTTTTTAGGAGTGGAGGATATTAAATTATGATGTTCTGTAAAATTAACTGACATTGTAGATACATGTAGTTTGAAAAGGTATGTGAAGAGAGAAGAAGATACTTATGACGCTTCCATCTGATATTGCTGTATGCTGGTATTGGTATTATTTGTTGCTATGCCTCTAGCCATATATGTTTGTATGTGTGAGGACCCTGCATCACTGAGAGTGAGTTGCAATAGATAGGCAAATTTATTGTTGACAATAAACTCATTAATTAATTCTTTCATTAATATAACAATGTCTGTACATTTGTGATCCCCAGACTGATGAGGTGAAGACAGTGACCCTGATCCCTGGGGATGGGGTGGGGCCAGAGCTCATGCAGTCGGTCAAAGAGGTCTTCAAGGCAGGAGGGGTACCCGTTCAGTTTGAGGAGATCTTTGTCAGGTAACTCAGCCCATCTCAGTGACTAGTAAGATTTCCTATGACAAAAATATCTTTATATATAGATGACAACAAAATGTATTGATAAAATTAACAATGTTATTAAGAAAGAGCCCCTTATGAACTCAGGGTTAAACTTGAACATTTTATAATGCTTTACATAAAGGCTTGTAAGGGAACCCTCATAAATAAATTATGATATGTCTGATAATGCTCAGAAATCCACTGATCTGCTCCTCTGACTTTATTTTGAAATACTCCCAAACCCTTTACTTATTTCCAGGAGTGATGTTTCTGCTTTTATATGTAGCAACTAACTGTGACAACGTTATCACTCTGTTTGAATGTTGAATTGTATTTGTGTTTTATTTACCCGTAATGAATGTCAGTGAGGTAATGGAGCATCGCAGTGCAGGTGTGGACGAGGTCGTGGACTCTCTGAAGAGGAACCACGTTGCCCTGAAGGGGATCATTCATACCCCTACCGGCGCCCCAGGGGAACTCCAGACACTCAACATGAAACTCAGGTGAGACAGACAGACGAACACATACATAAATATACTGGTATAATAAACTCTTGGTGTCCAATTATTACAGTGGGTGTTCCAATAACTACAAATTCTGGGCCGATATCATAACCAGTTGCAATATATTACAACTTCACAATTTATAGCAAATGTGCAGTCTATTGCAACTCCCTTATTGTGATAGAGATAGGAAGCAATGCCAAATTCAATGTCAGTTTGCAAAGTTACTATGTATTGCTACTCTCCATACCAATCATGGTGTTGCAGTAGATCCAAACAACAGCTCAACATCCCTCGCAAGTTACAATTAAATTCTCATGCAACCTCACCGGCAGAGATTTATGATTTCTATCAATCGTAAAATGTATAGCTCGATACCAAAATTGGCCTGTAATTGGAGTGCGTTGACCTCTGAAGGCCCCTCATGACACAGCCCAGTATTATTTGTACGCATGTGTTTAGTTGCTGACTAATGTGAGAAGCAGGGTGCTGCCACACAATGTTGGGGAAAGCATTCACTTCACTTAATCTTATCATTGACATATAAACAAAAGTCAGTCTCTATCAGCATAATTGGAACAAACAATTGTGGTAGTCATTTATGTAACAGTGCTTTTCTCTTTACTACCTACACACATGAACAATCACTGCCTAGCAATAAGTGGATGTTGTTAATGCTATACTGTCATTGAATGAACTGCTAGGAATGAGCTGGACCTGTTTGCCAATGTGGTGCGGTGCCGTACTCTGCCTGGATTGAAGACTAGGCATCATAATCTAGACTTTGTTGTCATCAGAGAGCAGACGGAAGGAGAATACAGTGCATTGGAACATGAGGTACATCAAGTCTTAAGAGAATAAGTAGAAGTAGAGATCACAGTAGAAGGAATGACAATTCTTTAAATGATTTGCCGAACTTTATATGTAAATCAATAGAAAAAAATGAAGTGTAGTAGATAACAAAGGATGAAAAGATTGAAGAAAGAAGAGGATGAAACATGCATGCTCTAGATAGATGTATATGTACATGTTGCAAGAAGGTAAGCATCTGTAAAATAAAAATAAAAAAAAGACTTAAAAAAAGGGAGCAATGGGGGAAAGAGGTTTAGATTTCGTGATTAAGTGATATATATTTTTTTAATGCAGGTAAGAAACAAAGTGCTTCGTAAAAGAAAAAACAGAAACTCAAGGAACAGATTTTTTCAAATTTCGAGAAAAAAAATCAAAGTTATTAAGAAATCAACTTCGCAAACATATGGATGAATTATGACAGTTTACAAGGTAAAACAGAAATAAATACAGCATATGAAATGTTAAAATAGATATCTGCTTTGATTGAAAGCAACAGAATAGGCATGTCTGAAATCCTTTACAAGGTCAAGTAAGAATAGGCTATCTCATCGGATCTCAATCTGCTCTTGCTTGTGTGCAGAGTGTGCCGGGTGTCGTGGAATGTCTCAAGATCATCACCAGGGCCAAGTCTCAGAGGATCGCCAAGTTTGCCTTTGACTACGCCACAAAGCACAACAGGAAGAAGGTGACCGCCGTCCACAAGGCCAATATCATGTGAGTGGTAGGGGTCAGCCTCATCTATGTCTGGCATCTGTGAGAGTAGAGCATGAAGAGTAATGTGAATTCAATTTAAGCAGTAGTCACAGGTCATTCTGAAAGTAGAACTCTATTGAAAATTCTAAATATAGTAAATTTTGACATCTACGGAAAGCTGGTTATGTAGGGATCACCAAAATATTAATTTCCAGCCTCACACTGATATGTGAATATAAAAATTAACGATTCTAATCACCTGTGCATGATCTCCTCATCTACCGTGAAACTGTGAGTGGCAGACCCCCTTTTATTTCGCTTGTACTCAAAATATTGATCACGCGTTAGGACTGTGAGGAGTGAAGAGATCAGCGAAACTAAAAAGTACTATCACCTAGAGTGTAAGGAACTTTTCTTCTCAGGTGATCAGATGGGCAAAACTATGCTTTATCACGTGATCAACTCTTGACCAATCATATAGCAACATTCTTAGTATGTAGAATATAATGATTAATAACATGATATTCTGTGCACTCCTTTAGGAAACTTGCCGATGGTCTGTTCCTGGAGAGCTGTAAGGAGATCTCGTCCCTCTACCCCAAGATTGAGCTGGAGCCCATGATTGTCGATAATACCTGCATGCAGCTGGTCTCCAACCCACACCAGTTTGATGTCATGGTCACACCCAATCTCTATGGCAACATCGTGGATAACCTGGCAGCAGGGCTGGTGGGCGGAGCAGGTGTGGTTCCGGGAGAGAACTTCTCCAAGGAGTACGCCATCTTTGAACCAGTGAGTAGCTGTTAGAGTTGAGTCTATCGCCACCATTTCAAACTTGTTACTTCAAATTAAAAAAACTTTAACTAGCTTTCACCATTAAAACGACCCGGAATGCTCCCAGGATGCATACGTTTCCCAACTCCTTCATTCCAACCAATGATCTCCTGATGGTTTATTATCAGACCAGGCCTAGGAGAGTACTCAAAGATAAAAATGCTATCCCTTACTCATCATACCACAAATAGCTTTCAGTTGAACTTTTTGTGTGCCAGAAAAGCTGCTGATGTATGGGTTCTGTGTGTGTTACTTATACAAAAATGCATCAATGGCATATGAATAGGAAATATGTAACATGACACCTTTTGCCTCCCACTCCATAGGGTGCAAGGCATACCTTCTCCCAGGCCGTAGGAAGGAACATTGCCAACCCAACCTGCATGCTGCTGTGTGCTGCCAACATGCTCAAGCATCTCAAGTGAGTATCTGCAAATGTTTCCTCCATCAGCATTTTGATACTGCCTACAATGAGCCCAAATAATACACTCTATCAATAGCGCATTTTAACTTCATTTGTGGTTGTTCTGTTTGAGTTATGGGCCAGTCTGTCTGAGGAATACTTGCACAATATCAGCAAAATTCTCTTTTGTGCATATCCAGGCTCAACTGTTTCTTCTTGACTGGGATGCATTGTAATGTTGTGTCAGATCCTTTCATTGCCCTCCGTTTTTTTATTTGTCTGAACAAACCCCTCAATATTAAACCATAGTCAATATAATGCTTTGTCTTCACTCTTGGAGTGCTGTATGTTGTCCGCATGAAGGAGAAGTTCATTGAATATTGACCCTCCTTTTCTTTGCAGCCTGAATGTCTATGCCCAAACTCTCATCGATGCTATTGAAAAAGTCATCAAAGTGGGAAAGGTAGGTTCTTTTCTCATATCACCTTTTATAAGTTTTTTTTTTTTTATCTAATCAAGGAATGCTGTTTTTTCAATTGTTCAACTATATTAGAACTTTACATTCTATTTAGATATTTACAGGGTTCATTTTGTATCAACTTACCAACTTATTTCTGAACTTGCATTGAAGAAGAAAGAAAGAACCCAATGTAACATTGCTTTGTTGGACATGTGCTTGTACATGTTGGAATTTGCATCGCTGGTAGTCATTGAAAAGTACAGCAGAACCTTTCCTTTTTAGAAATTCTTCCTACAATAAAAACAACTTTGTACAAAAAAATTAAATCATAATAATATGTGTGAATATTTGAAGTCATGTATTTTGTTTTGGAAATGCACTACCCTATTGATTGTTGTTTGTGTGTTGTTTACTTTGTATGCAGGTCCAGACTCGAGACCTTGGAGGCTATGCCACCACTCGAGAGTTCACACACGCAGTCATCAACAACCTCAGATAAACTCTGCCCTACTTGCCACCTTGTTTACAGTGTATGTTAACCATTTACTACAGCTTGTGTCACAGGCTTATACTCTTTTAAGACTTGATGGGAGTTTATTTTATGCTGATGAGTGAGATTGAATATATTTTAACATGAAACTATTATCATTTGAACTATATATTGGATTGTTGGCTCCCACAACAGATGTTTCTTCACATAATAATTCTGGGAATCAATGATTTAATGGGATAAGTGAAAAGAGCTGAAATGAAGTAATTGTTAGTGGAATGTGTTTACAATGAAACATTGTGAAAAATCAATGAATTATTTAAATACTCTATAGAGTTTATTTACTGATGTATATCCTGACAATCCTGTTCATCTGCAGTAGCATGTATTGGCCAGAGGACATCTTTCTCAATCATTTCTGACAGATGTATTCTTTTAGTTTGTTGCCAGAAATAAGACAAATATTTGTCTGATGAGGTATTTGAATGATGTTGTTGTATTTATCACTATTTATCGCACAAAAAGATGTTTTCATCCTGTTTCATCCCAAGGTTTATATATATATTTGTTACTTTGATTTTGTACTGCAGCTGTGTGTGACATGCATGCTAATGTATGTGTACTGGATGCAAACTGTATGCATGCTAATATGTACCAAAGTAGATTATCCTATTTCTCAGTACAGTTATTAAAGTTTCTTGTATATAGCATGTTTTTGCCAGAATTATATCAATTATTTTCTCCTCTTTCTTTTCTCACTGCTTTTTTTTCTCCTTCTTTATTCACAAATTGTGAATGACAGTCATAAAAATTTTGACTTTGAATACATGTAAAATTAAATAAGTATGGAAACATCTCAATCTGTACAAGAAGAACTGTGGAAGGAAAGAAAGAAAGAATGTAACATCTCAATGAGCATTCAAGAGTACAGTGCAACATCTGTAGAGAAGATAGAGATTCAGAAGAAGTATGTCTTCCACAATGGACATTAAAAGTTATTATTTTCATGTCAGCATTTGCAAGTATTTGTGTATTTGTCACCTATTTATGTCTATAGGCAAATTTCTATTTGAGAATTGATATTGGATTGTTGTACTTCTAAGGTCACAAGGAAGTGCTAATAAAAGGGTTATCATAAAGTCGGTTTACACATGTAATTTCTTTGTTCAAAGATGAGAGTTTAAGTAAGTGTGGGGGTTTTTTGTGTGTGGGTGTGTTGTGTAAAACACGTGTGCATATTATGGGTCCCTGTTTGTGCTCGTCTGTGTGTGAGTGGGTATGTGTGTGTGTGTGTGTGTATGTGCGCACGTGATGAAAAAGAGAAGTTGTTCACGTATATTGGGGGAGGGGTGTGGAGTATAAGGTTTAGTGAAGTAGAAAAAGGAAACGGGGGAAAAGATTGAGAGAGCAACTGGTGTACATGAGTAGAGGAGAGTGAGAGTAAGGAGAAATACAGAGAACGAGAGATAGTAAATCAGACAAAAATTATGAAAGGTAGGTAAGTTGGGAGGATAATTATACATGTAGATGCTTTCTTTACATGATATAACATGTATATGATTTATCTGCTGACTTCCAACGAAGTGTGTAGTGATTTCAATCCATGAACAATTGAGTTGGATAATTCACTAATCACAATTTGGTGACAATAAAAGAAGAAAAGTAAAGTCAAATTATAAGCCATGCAAGGGCAGAGAAAGCACATCGCGCTGTCTTGATGCCCTTTCACCCATGCTCTTCCTCTTCCCGTCTCTCTCCTTGCCTCTTTATTTCTCCGTTCTTCTCTCTCTCTCTATCTCTCTCTCTCTATCTCTCTCTCCACTCGAATCTTCTCTCTTTTCTTGTCTCCCCCTCTCCCCTCTCTCTGTTCTTCTGCCTCTCCCCCTCTTTATCTTCTCTCTGTTCTTGTTCTTTCTATATCTCCCTGTTCTTCTTTCCCCCCCCCCCCCCCCCCCACCCCCTATGTCTCTCTCTGCCTTGGTCTCTTTCCAATGGGTGGATTCTAGCGCATTCTGTTCTCCCTCCCCGAATAAGCAAAGATCCGGAGGGATGCTAAAACGTTCGTGGAGGGATTCGGCTCGTTCAGTGAAATGTTCAAAACCAGCCGAACCCCCTCATGAATACTCCCGAATGTGGCCCCGACAAATTTCATTCGGCACACATTCGGGAGGCATTCGGCTGGAATTCGGCTGGATTCGGGGAGGCATTAGGGGTATTCTGGGCAGATCGGGTACCGAAGTGTGACGTCATTAATTTTGAGCATTATTGTCAAGACGGCACGACTTCGGTACCCTATATTTCGAGTAGGTTTTTTTTTTTTTGTGTATCCCTCACTCCCCATTTTGTAACTTCTCATTGACTCTCTCCTGACCTACGAAATTGCCTAAAGGAAAGAGGCTTCGTGTGTACGTCACAGCCGGGATATGCTTCGCGCAGCTATAGAGACTAAGTGCAATCTACACACAAATGTTCACAATGACCATTGTGTATCACACCTCTTAATCCACTAGCAACTGCCATGCATGATGCTTCTGGCGGAAAAGAAGCTGCGGATTGGCATGTGTGATGCACAATAACGCCTCCTTTTTCTTACGTCAAACCTAAAGGCCGTTTGGGATGACGGTAGGGCAAATTTGTCCCAAAGAATAGGTTGATTTTTTTTCACCCTAATTTCGCTTTTTCGGAAATGATATATTGTTTGAATGCCACCCAAGCTCATTTCATGGCTTATAAGCTTTCTGTAGATGAATTTCTTAACCGGAAAGCTTTCTTGAGGTTTGCCCGACATAGCAACAACTAATGTATGAAAAGTGGATTCCAAGTACTGAAATACCATTGTTGGGTACAGATTAATGGAATAACTTGTTACTAGGCCCCGAGGGAAGAAACATCCAAAAATTTGACTAAATTAGTAAATCTGTCTTTTGTACCACTCACAGAGTAAAATGGGAATAGACCATTTTCGTAATGTATTCACAACTCCCCCCCCCCCCCCCCCCCCCCGGCTTCCCCCTGTTAAACTGCGTCGTAACGCGTTATTGCATTCACCTGTACCTTGTCATTCAGATTCAATGGATGGAATGCACTTTGAATCTATTAGTTGTTGATATTCGGACATACCTTGGTCAAGCTTTGAGGTTCCATTAGAAACGTATTGTTCAAACGACGTGAATAAAATTTGCATACATAACGAAAATGGTCTATTCATGAGATTAGACACACTCTTCTCTGAGCGCCACTATGTTGAACGGACGTGTTTATTTTTCGCTCCGTTTCGCGCCAATTTTTGTGTTGAAAAAAAAAAACAGCGAAGACACCCGCTCTACTCATTGGTTCTGTATTCTAATCTGTGTCTTTGAGATTACTTTATACTTCCCGTCATATTTTTATTGTCTCCGATGGTGATTTTCTGTGGAACTAGTCAACATTTTCAGTGGTGCACGATTTTTAATCCGTGATTTTACAACATGACGAAGGGAAGAAGGAACGCTGCGCACCGATCTCGCAATGGACATACGAGAGGAAGTTCATAAAGCTGTTGAACCCAGCAGTGAACTAACTGATGCTCTTGTAAGTAAAATCAAATCTACTCTCATAGAAGAACTAACTACAAATATAACTGAGAAAACTTGGTAACAACCTGCGGGAAAACTTTGATTTTGAAATGGCCACAAAAGATGAAAAGATAAGAAGACTGGAAAGTGAGATGGAGAAAATGAAAGAACAGCAGGAAGAAGCTGAACAATATTCCAGAAGAAATTGTCCCGTGGTGCATGGTGTGAAGGAAACTGAGGACGAAAATACGAAACCGTGAAGGAAGGGTGTGAACATAAATTGAACACAAAGCTCCAAAAATGGCGACTTCGACAGAATGCACCGTCTGGGCGCCAAAAAAGAACAAGTCACGTGGGATCATTGTCCGATTCACAAGCTACGAGACTAGACTACACACTTCCGTTTCTGAAGCAGAAGTTTGTATTCCCCATTATTCCCTTATCCGCAAAGATCGTGACAGAAACGGAGGAGGTGTTGCGATATACATAAATGAATCGGCTCAGTTTGATTTGGTATCCCATGATTCTCTCTTAAATTTAGAAGCATTATCTGTAAAAATACACTTCAAAACCCCAAAACAAACCATATACTAATATTGGTATAAACCGTCAAATTCTAGGATCGAACTTTTGAAGTATTATGAAAAGTTCCTTGAATTTGTATATAGTACTGATGCTCATTTTATCATAATGGGTGACACAAACTTTCTTATGTAAAGGCCATTTGAAGGTAAAACAAAAACATTAATAAAAAAAAGATTAATAAAATATACAACATGAGTCAAGTCAATACTGATCTTTGTACTATTACTTTGTACACGTAGCTCGTACTCACTTGTTGATCACGTGTTAACTAATTGTCCAGACACAGATCACACGGTGTTTTGCAGAATGGAATGAGTGACATTATATAATATATTAGTTACTTCATTTGAAAATCTCAGCAACCTCGTATAAATGAAAAATATGTTACGTATAGGAAGTCAAGAAATGTCGATGTGGAAGCTTTTAGATTTGATTTACGTAAGGAAGATTGGAAGAAAATAGAGTATCGAAATATTAACGATGCGGTCGATAAATGGGAAACAACACTATATTAAGTGTGGTTGATAAGCACATGGTCATAAGAACAAAACGTGTTCGTAAAAGATCCTCCCCTTTGATGAATGAAAATATACTCTCATTAATGAAAGATATAGATAAAGTAAAGAAAAATATCAAAGTAAGAATGGTGAGAATGTATGGAAACTTTATAAAATTTTGAAGAATAATGTCATTTCTTTGATAAGGAAAATTAAACGTAAAAATTTTTGTGAAAAAGTTATCCACTGTATCAAACAGAAATGAATCATGGAAAATACTAAAATCTTAAATAATTTTTCTTCTAACAGTGCGTTTCCCAAGGAAAATTCAGATTTGATAGCAAATGGTCAGAATAATAATTTTGCTAATACACAGTATAGCAACTAGTTCAGAGGGTGACAGGGTAAATCATGGAACTAGGTCTAGAGTCAAGAGACTGCCAGCTACTCTTGACTGCCTGTCAGCCAGCCAGCCAGTCTCGACGACTGACTGCCTGCCAGCCAGCCAATGTCGACGACTGCCTGCCTGCCAGCCAGCAAGTCTCGACTACTGCCTGTCAGCCAGCCAGCCAGCCAGTCTCGACGGCTGCCCTCGACGACTGCCTGCCTGCCAGCCAGTGTCGACGACTGCCTGCCTGCCAGCCAGTCAGTCTCGACGACTGCGGCCTGGCAATCAGCCAGCCAGTCAGTCTCGACGACTGCCTGCCAGCCAGCCAGCCAGCCAGTCGCGACTGACTGCCTGACTGGCAGCCAGTCTCGACGACTGCCTGCCTGCCTGGCAGCCAGTCGCGACGACTGCCTGCCTGCCAGCCATCCAGCCAGTGTCGACGACTGCCTGCCTGCCTGCCAGCCAGTCTCGAGGACTGGCTGCCTGCCAGCCAGCCAGCCAGTGTCGGCGACTACCTGCCAGCATGCCAGCCAGTCTCGACGACTGACTGCCTGCCAGCCAGCCAGCCAGTGTCGACGATTGCCTGCCAGCCTGCCAGCCAGTCTTGACGATTGCCTGCCTAGCTGCCAGCCAGCCAGTCGCGATGACTGCCTGCCTGCCAGCCAGCCAGTCTCGACGACTGCCTGCCTGCCAGCCAGCCAGTGTCGACGATTGCCTGCCAGCCAGCCAGCCAGTCTCGACGACTGACTGCCTGACTGGCAGCCAGTCTTGACGATTGCCTGCCTGCCAGCCAGCCAGTCGCGATGACTGCCTGCCTGCCTGCCAGCCAGCCAGTCTCGGCGACTGCCTGCCTGCCTGCCAGCCAGTCTCGACGACTGCCTGCCAGCCTGCCAGCCAGTCGCGACGACTGCCTGCCAGCCTGCCAGCCAGTCTCGACGACCGCCTGCCTGCCAGCCAGCCAGTCTCGACGACTGCCTGCCTGCCAGCCAGCCAGTCTCGACGACTGCCTGCCAGCCAGCCAGCCAGTCTCGACGACTGCCTGCCTGTCAGCCAGTCTCGACTCTTACTGCCTACTGCGGCTGTAGGTCGGGAGAAAGTTCGGAGTTAAAGCGTTAGAGTATACTAGACATTGTAAAAGATCACTAGAGATGAGAAAAGAGAAGTTAAAGGGAGGAGCGTGAGCAAACAAGGATCCAAATAAAGTAGATGAAAGTTGAGAGAAAGAAAATGGGGAGAGAGAGCGATAAATAAAAGAGAAGGCTGTTGAAAGAGGAAAAGTTACAGAAGAGAGAAGACACTGCGACAAATAGTGATAACGATTTTTATTTTAACACAGCCCAAATCTGGATTTTAATACAGCAAATTAAATTGTAGTACTGTATTAACAAATGGGGTATGCATTTGCAAGTCAACAAATCAAATTGTTTCACACCACGAAATATAACAGAAAATACATAACCTATTATAAGAACTTTGCCAAGAGCGGAATTATATTGGTGGCTTCATTTCGAGATTTTGTTTTTCTCGGTGTCTCCCTCCATTCCCCCATTACACACGTACACATACACACACATACACATATTGTCTCTCTCTCTCTCTCTCTCTCTCTCTCTTGTTGTCTCTCTCTCTCTCTCCCTCTCTCTCACGTACACACACACACACACGCAAACACACAAATAAGTAAACATGCACGAATACAATTTAAGTCCACATGCCTAATTTCGTAAGACTCTTGACTGATAATTAAAGTTGAATTAAGAAGGGCGCGAATTCCCGTAAATTTTGGTTATACACACTTTATATAGTTCATATAGGCTGTTCAAACAGAGAGCATATCAGAAAACTCATTTGAACGCTCAATATTCTGGTTTGAAAGTCGATATAAATTAGCCTGTTTAGAGTCCCCGATAAGCCTTGGACGCATAGGTACACGCTGAGCGTGACGTCACGGACGGGATTTGGGTAATATCCAGTGTCTGGTATCAATACAAAAATCAGTGCAGAAAGAGAGAGAAGATTTTACCAATGTTTTTCAAAGGAAGCCATATCAAACAATTACAAATCATATATACAAATCTTTACTCTCCCTATGTAGAAAAAAGTATAAATAACGGTTTTCAAGTCTTAAATTGTGAAGTAAGATTGCAAACGATGAGTTATTAGTCAATATTTTCACTTGATTTTCTTATTTTCTACAACTTGAGAATACTAGCGTAAAGTAGATCCGGCCATCGCCACCCAGCTCATACACACTCGAGCGCGCTGCTTGCTTGAACTTGTCCAGTATACTGCATGCTATGCGTATGGGCGCTCGTGTGTGTGTGTGTGTGTGCATGCTTGCAGCCAGCGCACGTGTACTCTATATTTATGTTGTGACGTGATCGCGAGAAACTTGTGCATGTTGGCTTTCTTTAGCTTTGACTTTCGTTGTACATAATTAGCTTTCTTTCGATCTCGATCTCGCTGTTGACAAAATATTAGTACCCAATAATGGAGCCATTTAGTGTAGAGTTGGAGCAAAATGACCTTTATATGGACTTTGAAGACTTTATGGAAGATGATGAAGCTGAAGGAGGTGATGAAGGAGAAGAAAGCACGAACGAAGATGATGATGAAAGCTGGGAAGATGTCTCTTCAACAAGTGACGATGACATTGCTTAATTCTCATTTATTTTCAAAAATCATTCACATAAAACCATAACAATAGAAGAAAAGTTCTGACGTGAAAGTAAATTCATTCATAATTGTACTAGCGTGTATGTCTATGCACACAATATACTGCACTGCTCGCTTTGTTTACTTTCTCACTGTGACCCAAATCCCGTCCGTGACGTCACAGTGCTCGAACAATAGTCTCGAGTACTCATCGCCGGAGCGATCAGAGAAAATATGGTGAGGGATAAATCGTCTAAATTTAATATTCTAAGCTTATTTTAGGGGGTTAAAAGGTCTCTCATAGGTAAGCTAGTGTCATAAGGATGATATTAATGCAAATATCTCATTATTTGGGATCGTCTTCTTAATTCAACTTTAAATAGAAAGGGGATGAAAAAAAGTCTAGACATATACTGCCGTAGCAGCTGTCATATTTTTCGATGCAAGGGATACTGTTTTCAGCATAGGGCCTAATGTGTCGACAGAAGAGCCATTTAATTTTTGTTAGAACATGTCATTTGTGCCGACAAAAATGTCCCTTTTTAACGCTGAAAAGACGGTACGACCAATTTCGTAGTGACCATAATGGCTCTGATGGGCCTGTATTTTAATGTGAATGTGTAATGAACTTCTCACTTTTTGACAAATTGAGACTTAAAGGGCAAGTTTACCCATTAAACATGTCAATTATATGTTAAACTCTGTTCAAGGTACTTAAAAATGGCTCTAACATGACATATTTTGGTTGAGAAAGTACGAGACGTAGCCCGTCTTATTTTCCAGTTTCAGTCGCCAAAGCGTACGCCGAGAAAACTTCTGTGAGTCGCCATTTTCCGCGCTGCCATTCAAAACTGTGACGTCAAATACAAACAAATTAAACCTCTACGCCCATTGGTTGCAATCTGTATATACTCGCTCGTGCTGTAATATTAATAAACGTATAAATATAAATCCCACATCTTTTTCACTAGACTGCTATTACAAAAAGTACAATAATTAAAAACATTACATGTTTTTTTCTAGTTTCAGAATATCGAATTATCTTTCCTTTGCAGCGGCAATCCAACAACAAATCAAAAGAATTCTCCAGCTGATTTTCTGTGCGCTAGACTTATCATTATAATTATGCGCTATATCTCCGTACCTTACCACGATCTGATTCGGCCGAATTACATGTATATTTCTGAGCACTCAAAAGAGATTTATATTTGCGATTATTTACGAGATTTACAAATATAATCTCTTTTGAGTGTGCTCAGAAATATAATTCGGCCGAATTAGATCGTGGTCAGGTACGGAGATCTAGAGAAAAATTATGGTCTTAATAATAAGTCTAGCGCTCCGAAAATCACTTGGAGAATGAGCCGTTTTCGTATTCACAACTTTCCCCCTAACTGTTTGGTGACGCGTTATTACATCCACCTGTATTTCGTGATTCAGTATCAATGGATGGAATATATTAGTTGTTGCTACTCAGGAACCTCGGACAATTTTTGGGGTTACCATTAGTAACGTATTGTTTGAACGACATGAATATAGTTTTCATACTAAACGAAAATGGTCTATTCTTCCGATTTGTTGTTGGATTGTTGAAAAGATAATTGGATATTTTGAAGCTAAAAAAATATGATGTTTTTAACGAATGATAAAAATATTATATTAAATATGTTTTATTTTTTGTAATAGCAGTCTAGCGAAAATAGAAATGTGGAATTCATACGTTTGTTGATATTACGGCAAGAGAGATTACAAATTGCAACTAATAACAATTCCCATATGCATATTTTTTCTTGCCAATTATAATCGTAATTGTTTTATTTTAAACTGTTAACAATAACTTTAAATGTGCGATAATCCCTTCAAGGATGTTTAAAGATTGTCCGTCCCTTTTGCAAGCTTAAAATTTGAAATCGTCTATCACGATCGTAAATTGAAGGAAGTGTGATTCAAGACCATTTCTAAGAATATAGCATGTTGAAGCTTTCTGTATATGTAAGAAATTTCGGCCGTTAAATTTCAAACCGACTTTTTTCGTACTACGAAAAAAGTATTAGTCTTTGTTACAGTATCTATGTGGTTATTATGCGTGTGTGAAATCCTGATTTTATGAGTAACTACTAAAACTTTGGACATGATTCCTTCCATAGAACCATTTTTTTCATAATGCGTTTTATAATTTAATAAACAGATTAATCAATAAAGAAGATATTTCAACACAAACTGCTAAGAGCCTGAGGTAAAGATTATTAATCAGACGTTGTTTACATGCATTATTTGAATGTTACGCTACGTATCAGTTTCAAATTGTGAATATAGAGCTTGCTAATACTTCTCTATATGTTTTGCCAATGTTTCGATGGTTTTGTGGTGATCTGAAAAAGGGACTGGCTGTCTTTAAGCACATGGATATACATCGCTTTGAACAAGCTAGGTTTGATGCCGCCACTTAATATTCATGATTATATTCCACATACTGAGAATGTTGCTATATGATTGGTCAAGAGTTGATCACGTGATGAGGCGTAGTTTTTCCTATCAGATCACCTGAGAATAAAAGTTCGTTACACTCTAGGTGATAGTACTTTTTGGTTTCGCTGATCTCTTCAATCCTCACAGTCCTAATGCGTGCTTAATATTTTGAGTACGCGCGAAATAAAAGTGCGTTACACTCGGACTATCAGCTCCCACTAACGCGTCCAAACGCGCGTCATAATGCGCGTCCTAATTAAATGCGCATCCTAACGCGTGTTCCCCATGGCAGCGGCTCGGGGTTAGGTAGAGAAGTAAACATTACTTTTGTACGTCAAATATTCATTTTTGGTATAGATATTTGGTTTCAGATGTGGAATATAAATAAAATAATCAACTTTTGGTTTCAGGCAATGAGACGAGCTATCACTTCCTCGGCGATCTGAATGTATACGCTATCTTTCCTCAGCTGCGCTTCGGAAAGATAGCTACATCCAGATCGCCTCGAAAGTGATAGTTCATCCCATCACCTTCACCAACGTTGATTATTTGTTTACTAGCAGCTGCTCTCAACAATATGATGCATGCGCGATTTACGTCACGTTCACCTGGATTTCATAATAGGTCATACATATTCCTATACATGCATACATTTCAGCTTGCTGAACTTTTAATTTTGTCACTAAGTGCTTCTTACGTAGTTAAAAAGGACGAGCGAATACGAAATTTGATACTTTTTGAGATATAAATACTAGCTTGGGCGCGGTTGGCCGCATTTTTCATATTTTCCATATCATATTTTCCGTATAGTATCATGATAATTATATCATGATATTTGCTGCATTGTATGATGATAATTGTATCATGACATTTGCTGCAATGCATCATGATGCTTATATTGCAATATTTGCTATCAAGTAACATGATACTTATATCATGATACTTGCTGATGTTTATCATATTAAACCTGCATTGTATCATGTTCCTTGCACGTTGATATTTACTGTATAATATTCGCTGTTCAGTAGCATGATACTTGTATCATGATATTTGCTATATGATATCATGGTACTTGTATCATGGTTTATTTGCTGTTTGTATCATATCTGCTGTATGATATGATAAATAGTATCAATCTATTCGCTGCATAGCATCACAATACTTATACAATGACATTCACTTCATTGTATCATATTTGCTGCATGGTATCGTAATATTTTCATCATGGTAGCCCCATATGATGTACGATATCATGATAATGGTATCATGGTATTTGGATCCATGAAAGTTGCACAACTTCATAATTCTCTTTATACACGTACTTGTATCCTGGTTTTGCTGTACTATCTTGATATTTTATGTAGTCGTTAGCCTACTGATCGATTTCCAACATACTTAATGTGACATAAATTCGCTGTTGATGGATATAGCGACCACCCAACAAGAATGGCCATACACATGCACCCATGAACACTGAAAGCAAACACAAAAACACAAATCTGAGCAAATTAAAGACAACAAAAACAAATGAATGTATGAACGTTTCACCATGCAAGCATAATTGTGTGTCATGTTTACATACCACATGCGTAATGATAATCATAGTACGTACAGTAAGTAACGACTGGGAAGAAAGTAATAGTAATACCATGGTATTTTTGTACATGTATGCATCGATACAATTATGCTAACATCAAAGTATTGTGAAAAATATAATAACATCATATTTCTGGTCATATCATGATGATATTTTGTTTCTTCTTCAAATATCGTGGTATTTTTGTAAATACCACGATATAATTGGTAATATCATCGTAATCAGACAAATATCATGGTACTTTTAAGAATATCATGGACAAACGAAAATATTTTGGTAAATATCGTGATAATTAGTATATAGTACTTTTTTTGTAAGAGCACGTTCCTGCTTCCTGCTCACCTTATTAATATTCATCATCTCGTCTCTCATGGCTTCTTTCTTTTTCCTTTCTCCCTCTCCCTCTCCCTCTCCCCCCCCCCCCTCTCTCTCTCCCTCTCACTCTCCCCCCCCCCCTCTCTCTCTCTCTCTCTCTCTCTCTCTCTCTCTCTCTCTCTCTCGATCCCTCCAAACTACATGCATCCTCAAAATGCCGTTTTATTTTGTCAACAAGGCATTTCAGTAGGGATTCTCAATAGAAGTCAAGATCGAAGGACCATACTGTATGAAGCATAGCTTCATGAATCCTTAGTATAGGACCAAGGATGTATCCTTGGTAGGAGAGCCTCGACTCCGCTTGCTCCCATATGATTCCAATAGTAACTACACCAGCGGCGCATACAGTAGATGAAAAGTATAAGACCGTTCATAGCATGCATGCAACCCGACACCGCGTTCGGTAACCAAGGTAAAGAACGCTGAATAAGAATGGATCCATCATTGTGTCGACGTCTTCCGTTATGTTTGCTCAGTGAAGCCCGCAATATGAATTGAATGAATCACATTGGCAGTGTACTTAGTCGCATTCTGGCATATTATCCAGGCGGTACAGCGCGGGTCCAGCCAGAACGCTCAGCTGGTGTGCAGTTGGAAATTCATGAGATTCCTACGAGAAGCTCGTATAGTCGTAATGACCATCGCAGTTATGAACGACAATTTCTGCCTCACGTTTGCTTGCGTCTTGCGTCTTCGAGATACGAACAGCAATTACATTCCATGTCGTATCGTGCTTGGCAATGCTCCAACCGAGAATCTTTCACCGTTGGCCAAAGCCTAGCTCACAAGTTCAAGTGATGCTCAATGTTACTTTCTGATTGGAGTTATTAATCGCACGGTATGATTTGGCTTATTGGCATCAATTGGACCAAACAGTGGATGTTGGCAGCAAGGAAGGGAGATCCATAATGGATATTTCACCCTACCAACCCTGACGGCAACCCGTCATGAACGCACATCATGCACCATCATTTGAAGTGGAGGTGAAAGATGTGGGTGAAAATGTGAGCTGGTGATTGTGCCAATTCTGCATTGCTATTCTAATTACGAAATATTCGCTTATCATAATCTTCATCACATGTTTCCTACGATTGATGGAAATATTTGGAACTGTCATATGTCATAAGGAGAATAAAATGACTACTGTAAGCAAACAGTGACCAATTGAAACTGAATGTAATGACTGGGCCTTCGTAGTATCTTCCAAATTTTATAATTTTGCCTGGCAATGCATTGATTAAAAATGGCGCACTTGCAGCAATCAAATGGCTTGAGTGCTGCACTGCCCACAGACTCTGAGGGCGCTCTCCGTGGTGGCGTTGCGAGCGCGGGCGTTGGCACCAGGCTGCTACCAGAGGCCCGTCCCAGAGGTTTTCAGCTCCAGACCAAGATGGATGACATGAAGGAGCTGATCACAAAACTGAAGAAAGACCTGGATGCTGAAAAGTTGACGATGAAACGTCTTAAACACAACAGAGTGTCAGAGCTTCGCAATGTGCGGGCGGAAGAACAGAAGAAGGCCAGCGATGCACTGAATGACTTGAGGCAGCGATTGGAGGTGGAGAGGGCAAGGGAGCTAGAAAGTTTGAGAGAATCATTGAAGAAACAGATGTTTGCAGAGAGAAACAAGATATTAAAGGAGAAAGATGTGTCTGCTAAAAGCCAAGGAGAGAGGCAAAGAGAACTGGAGGCCGCTATGCAAAAAACTCAGAATCAGGTACAGTGCTCTTACTAGTTAACCTTTATAGTCAACATAATTATGTGATGTGTAATATCCTCCGTTCAATTCCTGGAAAGAGTGCATCATTGGATCATGCTGGATCATAAATTGATAGACCTTGCTAGCACAAAGGGACTTGTTTTGTCACATTGACTCCACAATTGAAGTAACATTGTGACATCCGATTGCTTGAACTTGACGCTAGCCTACGAATGTCCCGAAACAACTTTAGTATGATATATTTGTTGATTTATTTCTGTACATACACTATAGCTCAAAGGAATTGGCATTAGGTAAAGGGAAAGGGAAGAAAGGGAAGAAAGGGAAGCAGTTTTGTCCAGTTCAGCATGAAACACGATACATTAGCCTAAAAAGCATGTTTCATGCTGAACTGGACAAAATATACCACGGATTAAAACAGCGGTTCCTTCCCTTTCCCTTTCATGATGCCAATTCCTTTGAGCTGTAGTGTCTCTCTACTTTGCAAAGCTTGAACTTTGAACTTGAATTGAAGGACCTATACATTGATAGACTGATTTAAAAAAAATCAGAAATAATTTGAAGGAGCTATTGTGTTTAAAAACCGTTCATCACTTGACCAGTAATCCTACTGTTAACGTTTGACGTACAGTACATGAGTGATACTCTTGGTTTGCCTATTTATGCATGATACAGTAAGAACAAGACAATATACATGAATATGAATTAATGTTCATGATCCGGACTCTGGTGGCCCTTAAGTTGAAATATATGTATTCTTCCTCAAGGATGTGCTCCTTTGATTAAGTATGTGTACTAAATTATGACTAGGCTTTAACCTTTGTGTGCCAAACAAAATATTTCTCTTTGTGATTTATGCGTAAGTGATGGTCAAATAATCTATAAGTGGCACGTTACGGGCTAACCATGCCCGCTGTATTTCTGCAGTATCTCATTGAAGCGAGAGAGGAAGCCAAGAAGCTACACGAGGCGGAGCGGGTCCGCTTTCAGAATGAAACGGCCGAACTGAGGAGCCTCAAAAAGAAGCTTGAGGCTGATCTTGAACATGCGGTGGCAGCAAATAGACAGAGCGGCAATGAGATGAGGAGACTCTCGGATGAACATCAGAGGGAGCTAGACCAGCTGAAGAAAGATGCTCGCAGAGACATCATCCATTTGGTAAGTTCCATTGTGAATTGGGAGTTTTTTAGTTACAGCAATACATCAGTGCACCCTAATAAAAAGTTGCCATCTCAATATTAACACTAATGCAACAAAGAGATAGCAGAACTGCAAAGGCAATGAGTATTGAGTATGATAAAAAATCTTGAAATTTGTAGAATTGGCAGCACTGGCATAAAGTGTTGATGTCCTGGTTATGCCAGTAACCAAAGTCAAATCCACTGTTTCAAACTCACTCTTCTACTTCTCAGACTTATTCAGATAAGTAGAAACGGTGTCTCATGAGGATGGACTACCCTTTCAACATTTATTTGTATTATTGTGTATCATTTACATCACATAGAAACAAAAAAAAGACATTTAAAAAGTGAGGTTTAGGGTATGATTTTTTTCTACTTCTTTAATTCACTATAGAAGCCTCCACTTGATGCAGTGCCAGTCCTTACTGAATCCTGTTAAAGCCCAGCTTAACAGCACTTACATCGCATTGACAGGGAATCCCACAGTACCTGTTCCTTTGTGTACCATCTCTATTGATCCCCTGATGCCTGTTATTTAAAGAGGGTGTACCTACCAATCTAGGCACACAATGCAATCAAAGGACTTGATTTACTTGGTGCACTGAACAATTATTGATTTGACAAAAGATTCTGGAGTTGAATACTCAAAGGTGCACTTTTACTTTTTTTTTCTTAGCTTGATTCCTAATCATGACTACATGACTCCTGTTCCTGACCTGTATTCCAGTGTCATTTATGTATTATACCTCTGCACATTTACATTGTGAATGTAAGTGGACAAAAAAAAATGTATGCTTGATGTTTAAGTTGTTCCTTGACAATCTTCTTGTAAATGCATCTCATAGATTTTGGGTTGATTGTTATTATGCAGTATTTTTGTCATGTGAAGATAATGTTTATATCTAAAAAAAAAAAGATGTAACCTGCTTTTGTACCATAGAGTCAGATATATTTGAAACATGAATAATCATTGTATTGGTACAGTGCTGTGCAATTGAGTACATCTCCATAGATTTGTGTCACAGCTGACTAGTTACCAGGTATAAGCAAATTGCCTAGCAACGATCTTGACCCCAAATTTTGCTATTGAAAAGCATTGGTTTAGAACAAATATCATCCACACAGGGTACATAGCATGATTATTGCATGTGTGTACACATACTGGTAATTTGATGGTGATCTAGATTGGTACCCTTTCTCGCTGTCTCTCTTTATCTTTTTCATGTTTCTTTGTCTTTGCCTTTCTTTTTGTCCTTTTCTCCTTTCTTTATTTCTTATAAATGTCTATTTCTGTGCCATTTTCCCTCTTCTCTCTTTCTCTCTCTTTCTCTCTCTCTATATATCTTTCTCTTTCTCTCTCTTTCTCTTTCTTTCTGTACCTTTCTATGTCTTTCTTTTCTCCTTTGTCTTTTTATCTCTTATCATCTCTTTCGCCCTCCCTCTTCCTCCCTCTATCTCTCTCCATCTTTCTCTTCCTCTGTCCACTTCTTCATGCCTCTCTCTTCCTTTCTCTACCTCTCTCTTCCCCTCTCTACCCTCTCTACCTATATCTCTCTTTTTGCTTTCTTCATGTTCATGTTTCTACCTGTCTCTTCTTCATTCTTCACTTCCCCCTCTTATTTTTTGTCCTCTTCAATTGTGCCATTGTCTCCCTCTCCATTTCTTTCCTGTTACTCCCATCTTTCTCACCCTCTCATAAATGTATTTCTTGTTATTTATTTCCTTTCTTCCTTTTCCTGTCTCCCTCAGTCGCTTGATATCACTGGATGGTTTGGAGCATGTTTGTGACCTCTTTCACAAAAATACTTGACTTGAATGTGTGCGGAGTGTTTCTGGGATCTAGAAATTAATCAATATTCTTCCTACATCAGGTATAGTGTATATTGTGGGTCTGTGGCCATCTGTTATGTGAATTAATCTCAACATTGTTTGCATACTGTCCAACCATTAGTTATTAGCTTTTTCTGTGAGGTTTACCTCACTCTCACTTATTCCTTGACTTGTTAATGCAATACATGTATCATATTTGCACATGTTTGTAAGGTGTAAACAGATTTTATTTGCAGAGTTGAAGACTAGTAGGATCATTAAATGAGATCCAGTACATCCTTATCTCGTCAATTCCTATCGTCCATCAGAACAAACATGCCCTTTGAGCAGAGTAACCGTAATTGAAGTAACTCACCAAGTAGAATTCCCAAGATGCTTGCATTGGCTGAATAACACACTTCAGATTCAAGACATAAGTTAAAGTCTATTCTAGCAAGATTGAATGTGTGTCAGTGTGTGGCTGAATTTTTGTTTCACAGAAGTGGAACATAGAAGTACCCGAGTGGGCTAATTAATCTTGCTACAATTTTGGGTCCTTAGTCAGAAAATGCTCTTTGTGTTGTGGTGAGTACTGACGTATATTGTGTGTTTAGTGAATGTATGGGTTGGAAGGCCTGTTGATGTAAACATTGTATTTAATAGGTACCATGAAACATTACAGCTATTATCGTCATTATCATTTAGTATGGCACTCAATTGCTTGTTTGATACCATTTGTAATTGCTTAACAGCCTTCTTGGGGTGAACCATGAGGGGTCAGCATCTCTCACCCATTTTCTAGTTTAGGGTCTCTGTCCACTCCACTAGGTTTTCATCTAACTCTTATTAAATCAAGAAGTGAAGTGGGGTCTTTAAAGATTGTCCGTCCCTAATTGCAAGCTTAAAATTTGAAATCGTCTATCACGATCGTAAATTGAAGAAAGTGTGATTCAAGACCATTTCTAAGAATATAGCATGTTGAAGCTTTCTGTATATGTAAAAATTTCAGCCGTTTAATGTCAAACCGACTTTTTTCGTACTACGAAAAAAGTATTAGTCTTTGTTACAGCATCTATGTGGTTATTACGCATGTGTGAAATCCTAATTTTATGAGTAATTACCAAACTTTGGAGATGATTCCTTCTATAGAACAATTTTTTCATAATGCGTTTTATAATTTAATAAACAGATTAACCAATAAAGGAAATATTTCAACACAAACTGCTAATTAAGAGCCTGAGGTAAAGACTATTAAGCAGACGTTGTTTACATGCATTATTTGAATTTTACACTACGTATCAGTTTCAAATTATGAATATACAGCTTGCTAACACTTCTCTATATGTTTTGCCAATGTTTCGATGGTTTTGTGGTGATCTGAAAAAGGGACGGGCTGCATATACATGCATATCATAGATTGCGCCTCTTATATCCATGGGACCTCCAAAAATGTCCTAATCGAGGGATGGAGTGTTATATTGTACCCACAAGGGGGGAAGGTATGAAAACACAACGCTGGCTCTTGTGAAGGACTCAAACCCATGGCCTTGTCATTGAGAGCTGAACCCTCTACCACTTGAGCCAAGCTGCTCTTGTAGTAGCTGTCAATAAGAGGATTGTTATGTGATATCATTACCCTAGCTTCACTGACAGAATCAATGCATGAATGAACAGGTGGTATTTAAAATGTGTCCCTAGCAGTGTAGAAATAATTTCAGGATCTAAAAATGGATTTTGTATCCCCATTTGGGATATGTCTTCAATGGAAGAGAGTGTTCTTTTTCCTGCATGGTGGTAACTTTTTAGTCATTGTATTCTAGAATCCTGTCTATTCTTCACGTTACAGGGGGGTGTTTCACCAAGCTGTTCGTAAGTTACGAATGACTTTACGAATGACTGGTGATCTCTTCTTGTGCTAAATGCGATACCACACTTTGTTCATTGAGAATTGAGAATTGAGAATTGAGATTTAACACAAGAAGGGAGCACCGTTCGTTCGTAAAGTTGTTCGTAACTTACGAACAGCTTGGTGATACACCCCCCAGAAAGGATTCTGATTCTCTGATTGTTCAGGTAGAAGAGGTGCGAGCTAAGCAGAGGGTGATTGGTGAGCTGGAGAAGGAGCTAGGGCAGCAGGCCGGCTCTGCCCTCAAACGAGAGGCAGAGAGAGGCTCATCGGGCCATCAACTCAACCTCACCAAGATGGCCGATGCCTGGGAGAAGAGGAGCCAGGCCACCAATAGAGGGGGCCATGTAACGGGCAATGGGACATCGCCGGACAACAAGATTGAGGTGATCAGTACTAAATATAGCTTGAGCTTGAAAGCTGTTAATGTGCTGCTTTGAACATTATGTGGTTCAGATTGTGCTTATCAATCATCCTCCTTTTAAAGTATACCTTACGGTCCATACTTGATCGAATTCACCTATATGGAGTGCATTCATCTAACTAACTTCAAGATTGATAGAGTGCTTGCTGCCTTTTCATTCCCTGTTTTTTCCACCATTACTTTCTGATATTGCTTTTGAAATTATCATGTTTTGTGTACAAAATTTTTGTTTTTTTCAACATTTATTTCCAGGATGGGCGCAGCAAGCTAAGGAGTGCATCCCCCCGTACTGGCATCCCACTGCTCGCTTCAAGTAACCTGCAATCCCAGCAGCCTTTGCAGGATTCCTCCAGCCCCAGGAAGGTAGATGCACCTGTCATTAAAGCAGTAAGTCATTCAGAAGCCCAGATTCTGTCAAGAGAAATAGATCAGATATTTTTTTTTTTTTAATGGTATAGAGGGTCTTTCCCGTCGCAGTTCGGAGACTGAATTAAGAGGGATGTTACAATGTGAGCCCTGGTCGCTGGATCCAAGAACATATCATGCACACATATGTGCACCATCTCCACTCCCTGGGGAGTATTCCTTGCCCGCTGCACAATATTGGCGCTGGGTCAAGATCATTCACATAATCATCCACCTCCTACCAGGTACCCATTTATACTCCTGGGTGGAGAGCAGCAATGTGGATAAAGTATCTAACTGAAGGACACAAGTCAGTGCCATGTCAGTGCCAAGTCAGTGCCATGGGTGGGATTGAACCTGGGACCTTGAGATCTTCAGTCACAGTACACAACCACCACACGACACCTTCTCCATATGACCTAAACATGACTGAAGATATCGAGTCAAATGTTGACTTTTTGAGACTAAAAGAAACAATGACTGTGATGATGATGATGATGATGCAATCGATCCACTCTGTTTGTAGTTGACCCAACAGGCTACTTTGAATACACTGGTACAGTGCCTCTTGATTTTTACTCAGCAAGTTTATATCGCCATGTTGCCTTCAAATATGCCTTCCATACCTAGAAAGTGGATTAATTGAGCTCAATTAGTTCACTTTCTACGCAGCATTATAGAGACCTTATCCATTTTCCCCTTTATAAATGGTATAAAGTACAGACCGATCCACAGACCACTCTTCAGAAATGTGTGTTCTCCTTGTCTGTTCATTTGCTTGTATGATTTCTATGATCTGTTTCCACAGAGGAGTCCTCTTTCTCGTATCCCGACTCTTACTTCAAGCTTGGAAATGCGAAGAGCGCCATCTCCTGGTCTGAGTAAGGGCTCGCTGGGTACCCCGCTCCGTCGAACAGTAAGTCATCAGACTTATCACTCAAGAGTAAAGACATAAAAAGAAAAAAATGATTAATGTTGTTGTTTTGTAGTTGGTTCTCTGATGTGACACACCAGTACAAGTATGACCAGTACAAGTTCACTACAAGGCAATGTCACACAGTCTAACACTCATGTTTTCTCCCTGACAGTTACGATTGACGCCATCACCAGTCAGTAACCAAGGAGGAGGCGTGGCCTCAGAAGGGGGTGTGGCTAGCACAGATGGGTCCCGTGCTGCCACCCCATCCTCCCTGATGTCTTCCAGCTCAGATGGGGCAGAGCCAAACATACAGGTAGCACAATGGAGACATTTTTTGATGCCTCTACTAAAAAGTAATAATGGTTAAGTGATGTTTCTTCCAGCTAGCTATCTCTCCAAAGAATGATGATTATTGCATGAACATAAGGCCATTTTCCATTCTTGATTTTTTTATTGGATTGTTCTTTATGATAATGCTCTTGATATATATTGGAATGAAGCATGTTGATTAAAAAGAAGTACATCCTGAGCTTGAAGAATTATATGTGTCATATGGGGTTTTATTGAATGCATTGTTTTTAATCTCTCGAAAAAAATGGCAGGTTAAATTTGCCTTCTGAATTAAGTTATCTGAATATCAATGTAGTATGCACTATCAACTATTAAATAAACAAACAAACACAAAAAGCATTGAATAACATATAATTTTGATATAGAAGGTTATTGGATTTCTTTGCAGTATTTTCTTTCTGAATTCTCTGCTCAAAATTAGCATGATTTTAATTGGTTGTTTTCCTCTAGCCACATAGCCCAACCCCAGACAGTGATTGGGCGAAGGAGAAGAAAGCTTTGGAAGATGAGGTTGCATCGCTGAAGATGAAAGTAAGTATGATAACATGATATGTAATATGGTGTGCTGTAAGTCTGGAATGGGACTCAATATAGATTGCTGCTGTGAAGTGATGTAGCTATCAATTGTCTTTTATACATGCTAAAGAAGAAGAATGGGTAAACCATCGGGCCCATTAACCCTATTGCTGAATTCCAGTTAAACGTAAAATATAAACTCTGGTTGAAAAGCAGATTATTTTGACGTCCTACCTCTATATTTGGTTCTTTACTGAGTGTGTGTATTTACGGGATGAGTTTTCTCCACTCAGATACTAAGCAGTGTGACGCCTGCATAATGTGCTGTACATGCAATAGACAACAGTTTATGAATACTTCAAATGCCTTATAGGTCAAAATTAAGCCATGCCACCATGATTCCTGCTGATCCTTGGCAAATGTTGAGATCCTAACCAGATCAGGATTATAGGTCACAATTAAGCCATGCCACCATGATTCCTGCTGATCCTTGGCAAATGTTGAGATCCTAACCAGATTAGGGTTCACTAAGTCCAGATATCTCATTGTAATCATTGGGTCAATGACTAGATTTGTAGCAGAGTCTATAGTATGAGAGATCCCTGCAGTATACTTCAATCCCCTGAGCATCTGCTCTCCATCAGACCCTTTTTGGATAAAGCGACCACAGAGAGGCTTGTTCACGCATTTATTTATATTTAGTTACTTAGATTTCAAGAATGGTCTGTTTCTGGGAATCTCTGAGACTCAACTAAACAAACTCCAACGTGTACAGAATTCAGCGGCAAGGCTTGTAACGCGAAAAAGGAAATTTGAACATATAATTCAGATCCTACGTAGTCTCCAGTGGCTCCCGATAAGGGCTCGTGTTCAGTTTAAAATCCTCACTCTTGTATTCAAATGCTTATGTGGAAATGCTCCTGTCTATCTTACTGAACTCATCAAACCATACCAGCCTACTCGTAATCTTCGTTCTCAATCAAAAAATATTCTCTCTGAAATTCGTGGAAAATCTAAGACATTCGGTGATAGAGCTTTTGCAAATACGGCACCCAAATTATGAAATAACCTCCTCCAAGGCATTAGATCATTGTCAGACTTTGATCAATTCAAATCAAGACTAAAGCACATCTGTTTGATAATTATTAGTTATTTTCAAATTCTCACATAATCAATTTTTACTTTCACACGCATAGAGACTATTTGAATGGTATTATGCGTCTCTAAGAATCGAATATTATTATTATTATTATCTCTCACCTGTCACTCTGCTCTGTGGTGTCTGTACCTCGATCCACAGTTATCTGAGGTGGAGGGAGCCAAGGCTAAGCTGCAATGGTCATTACAGGAGGCCCAGGACCAAAATGACCTCCTAGAGTTCCAGGTCTTGGAGCTTGAGGAGTCCAAGAAAGAAGAAGACAAAGAACCAGTGACCACCAGCCCTGCAACCCCATCCCTGGAGGCTGATGGTAGGACAGCTCATGAGGTAAGCCAAGATTAGTCTTAAAGGGCATATACTGTACTGGGAAGGCAAAAAAGCCTTCAAAATGTAATTGTTAGCAATCTTCTTGCCAATGGTCTTAAATTCATGTATTGTCTATTTTAGAAGCTTGTTGAAAGTTATTTGCCCTCAAATGATCCAAATATGGAGTAATTAATGATTAATGATTAAATCCTCAACATGTTCGGGCCAAACATTTTGAGGATTTGTGATTAAATCAGTCATTACTCCAAATGCGGATCATTTCAGGGCAAATAACTTTCAGCAAGCTTCTAAAATAGACAATACATGAATTGAAAGTGCACTGATTACATTGTCTCAGTTTCTCAGATGTAGCCTTCCATGATAATGCCTAACCTTTTCAGTACCAAGCGGTGGCAGCCTCATATTAATAATGACTCTGTTTCTCGCTTCTGGGACTTTACTTATCCATTCATTTATTCCATTTTCCTTTACTAAGGGTAGCCCTGTCCGTGAACAAAGTACTATTTTCACAAGGGCCCTGGGTACATCAAACAACAAGCATTACATAGACAATAATCATAACAATTTGATAATTAGATATAACATTTTCAAAAAATAAAACTCACATAATTTACATTCAAGTAATGGATAGAGGAGGGGACTAGACACCAGCTCTTACCTAAAGGTTCAAAGGTCAGCATTCTATTGTGGAATTCTCCCATCCGTCCACTGAACCATCTCTCCACTGCTTGCTGCTGCAAAGCATTTCAATTCTCCCTATTACATTTAGCTCTCCGAATCTGAACATGTGTGGCACTCTAATTTTTTCACCTTTAATTCTTGGGATATGAATTTCCAGTTAATGAACATTCTATAGCCATCGTCTTGTGTCTTTTCATTCTTTCACTAGTCCATCCACATCCGTGAGCGATTGGTGGTATTTTTTCAAGTCCTTCGTCCATGTAACAACCCTTCCATTTCAATATTATGAGGTTTACGAGGGTCGAAATTACAGATTCTGTGCGTTATTATGTGAATTGAATACCTCCCAAACTCTTACTGGAAGTATACGTCCCAAGAGCAATCAATCAGATATTGGTATCGCGAGGTGATATCGCTTGATATTGGCTATATGCGATAGGGAGAATTGTACTTATACCAAAACACAGTTTGACATGTTTGCTGGACAATCAGACATGACATACAATGACTTGTAAGATGTTCACCAATTCATTATGGTACGATACTCGATCCTTGTTGAGAGCCCAGCTTTCTGACATATGACTGAAGTTTGATCAGGATAGGTATATCAATATCACTTCTGTCATTGTCATTATTGTCTTCTGTCATGTATCCATGTTATTCTTTGCCTTGTTCATGCACTTCATTGTGTCCATGTGTCCTCCAGCCCATAGCAGAGTCTACAGAATCAGCTGATAGCTTGAGGCAGCAGCTGAGATCTGAGGAGGAGCGGTGCTTGCAACTGAGGGAGGAGTTGCAGACCCGGAAAGAATCACACAACAGACTTGAACAAGCACATAACAGCTTAGAACAGGTAGACATCAGACCGTCACTTCCTGTTATTTGCCTGTTGCACACGGTTAGATTTGTAAGCTTTGTGAACCCTGGGCCCCGTTGCATAAAGCTTACCATAAATGGCAACTCTGCAATCAATGGTAACTACCATGGTAACACAGCTTGACAGCCAATTAAATTCGAGGTTTCCATAGAAATTGCCATTGGAAGCAAAGTTACCATTAATGGTAAGTTTTATGCAACAGGGCCCTGGTCCAATAAGGATGTCAAAGGTCTTTTAATAAAGTTGTATGTCACAGCCAAACAGGACGTTTTCCAGCATTAAAGGAGGAAATTTCATTACATATTAGTGGTTTTGGTAATTTGTCTTCGCAGGTGAGCGGAAGCATACTGCAGTCAGATTTGCTCTGTCAATGCGGCCCAGCCAAAAGAGTTAATAGCCTCATGCACAGACCTTACAATGAAATTATGCAAATTATTCAAACTTATTCAGGCAAATAAATGCAGGGTTCTATTTATTGTGCAAATCTCTAATAATGTTCTATATTTTTTCCTACATGTTACTTCTGATTCTTTTTATTTGAATTCCAGGATAAGGTAGAACTAATCAAAACTGTCGCTGCGCTGGAGGCGGAGGTTACCTCTTACAAGGTTCTGGTTGAGATGAAGAAGGATGAGATGGACAAGTTGAGAATCGAAAAGGAACAAATGTCAAGAGAACTTGAAGCAGCTGGAGAGAAGGCTACCCGCACTGATGAGGGCTATACAGAGGTGAGAACGCAATGCAAATTTTCAAGTTTCAAAATGAAGATTAAAGAACAATGAAGACATATTGGACTAGAGAATGGATTGAGAAAATGCTTCAATCTGATTGGTCAAGACCTGTGTGGTGAATTCAACTGGCCACACATCTGATAGCAAATTTTTGTTGGGAAAGCTGATGGCTGCAATGGCCCTGATTATTAATTTCCAGCTCTTGATTTAGCTGTACTAGAAGAAGGACAGTGTGCATGCAGTTACTACCTAGTCTAAAGGCACTCCGTAGTTACCTTATCCGCCAAATTTGTACAATGCACCCAGAGCTATGCATCATTTGTATACTGGTATTGCGAAAAGAAAGAGAGAGAGAGATCTAAAGAGAAGGATATTAATAGATAGAGAGATAAAGACAGACAGGGGGAGAGAGAGAGATAAAGAGAAATAGAAAGATAGAGAATAAAGAAGAGAGAGAGATAAAGAGAAGGATATTTATATATAGAGAGAGATAAAGACAGACAGGGGGAGAGAGAGAGATGAAGAGAAATAGAAAGATAGAGAATAAAGAAGAGAGAGAGATAAAGAGAAGGATATTTATATATAGAGAGATAAAGACAGACAGGGGGAGAGAGAGATAAAGAGAAATAGAAAGATAGAGAATAAAGAAGAGAGAGAGAGATAAAGAGAAGGATATTTATATATAGAGAGATAAAGACAGACAGGGGGAGAGAGAGAGAATTGGAGAGAGAGAGAGAGAGAGAGAGAGAGAGAGAGAGAGAGAGAAATAGAATGATAGAGAATAAAGAAAAGAGAGAGATGGATAGAGAAGAGAGAGTGAGAGTACATAAGAGAGACAGAAGAGAGACAGAATGTGTGTGAGAGAGTGTGTGTGTGTGAGAGAGAGAGAGAGAGAGAGAGTACAGAAGAGAGACAGAAGAGAGACCGAGTGTGTGTGAGTGAGATAGAGAGATAGAGAGAGAGGGTATTGAAACTAAAACATATGACATACATACAATTGTTCTGGTATTATACTACTAAGAATTAAGTGGCTTGAGAAGATATCAAAATAGTGTTCCATTACTTTATTGTTTTTTCTCATCTGTCATAATCTGTATACTCCAAACTAGACATTCTAATTGGTATCAGACTTTACAAACTGAGCCACTACACACAGTTACATTTTGGACAATGGGATCAACTCCCAGAAATTGATGAAATGCCAAGACTCTGAATAAGAAGGTTCCACCTAGTGACCTCACCTACTTAAGAAACTTCATGGGGGATAATAGTTCTAGGTCGGACTCATTATGCATAGAGCACAATAGATCCAGGAACCCTCCTTTAGAAAAGAGCGAGCCCACACAATGAACCAATGAGAGGTCCTGGGGGAAGGCAGGGGTGGATGCTCAATGGCTTTCTGGTGGTAGTTAGGCTTGCTGTGGGTCAGACTGAATAGATCCTTTTCGCTTCACTGCCTCTCAGTAAAGCGAGGAGTGAAGCTGTGTAAAGAAGACTTGTTTGTGTGCGGTTACAGCAGCGAATTTGAAATGTGTTGACTGAGGCAGCTTAGCGGTGCATTACTATCACTCTGGTAGCAGATGGTGGGTCGCTATCAGTGATGCTAGAGAGCATGTCTTTGTAATGACTTGTTAGTGTAAACGTGGAATATTACATGGAATAACATGGACAGTTAATGTTGGACATTTGCTCAGAAGATTGGAGGTAAGCGATGCAAAGAATAAGGGGAGAAAACACTTTTCTTGAGACATGCATGTATGTATTTGCACATCTCTGTGAGCTGGTGCTAGTTGTTTGCAGAAGTGAAATTACATGCTATATGTTATGTAATGTCTTGCAGTGGCGAAACGAAGAGGTCTGTTTTGTTTAAGTGGAGTGTCTATGATATTGAAATGACTTTTGAAGATGCTTCTGTTTGAATTAAACCATACATGTAGGTGTATGCCTTTAATTTAAAGGATGCAGATACATGTCATTGGTACAGTAAAGTCTTATCATCGAAGAATATCACAAGATGTATTAAGTTTGATATTTAATAAAAGCAGCAACAGTTGGAATAGTGGCAGTAGCAGTTTTACTAGGATAATAGGGAATTACACACATCTGGAAAGGTGATGTGGTCTAATCATTCTTTGTACGTGAACAACCTTCTGATCCACCATAGAAGTAACCACACATATGGCGACAAATTTGTCATCATAAAGATTGATACAATTGCATTTTTTTAATCATACATTCCAACTTTCTTTTCTTTCAACCTTGGTGTTAACACCAGGGTTTTAAGACAACATTATAGGTAACTTTAAATTCTAGTTGTTACCCTTGTTTCAATCCAATGGTGCTAACTATCATTATGCTTATAGTGTTGACTTCCAAAACTGCTCAGAATGTAAATTAGGACTTCAGATTTAATGGATACTTCTGTTCCGATTATTTGATCTAAACACAACAAAAAAGTAAGTTACCCCCTAAGCAAAATAACATAACTTTTTACCGCAGAGGTTTTGAGCAACATAACTTGGCAGGATTGTACCTTCACTTATTGACTAACTTCTGTGTGAAAATCACATTAATCCACTCAGTCATGCATGAGTGAGCACACATTAAAGGCAAAATTGTCACTTTTCAAAAGTCACAAGCGTAATTGTGTATGCCGTTTTAACAGTACATTTTGGCATTTCTTGTGCGATTTTTAAAGTGTATTCACTCAATTATGGCATGAAAATGACTTCTTATGTTCACTTAACAGGTCATGTTACATCTGTGTCAAAATATCAAGAGTTTTATTTTTTCACAAAAATGGAGGGTTTTTAAAAGTTTTAAACGCAAGAGGGATGACTATATTTTATGCTGTGCTCACTCAACCAGAAGAATGGGTTTAGTGTCGGGATAGGTGCTAGTGTGTCAAGAGATGGGTGATAAACAATGAAAAGACATAAATTATGCACCAGAAATGGAATTCATTAAAAATTCATATGACAGAATCCCCAAATTACCCGTGTGACTTTTGAAAATGGACAACTTTTCCTTTAATGTCTGCTTACTCCTGCATGACTGAGTGGATTAATGTGATTTTCACACGGAAGTTAGTCAATAAATGAAGGCACAATCTTGCGTAGTTATGTTGCTCAAAACTTCAATAAAAAGTTATGCTAATTTGCTTGGGGGGGGGGGGAACTTAATTTTTTGTTGTGTTTATGAAACCTTGAAAAAGAACATTTATACATGTTATTTGCCAACATATTCCACACTACTGTAAGAGTTTAGCTCGGAGATAAGTATTTGTACTGCCATCTGCATCAGTGTTCTACCATAAGTAGTTATTTGATGTGCCTACTATGCAGATGTGCATTACTTTTGTTATAGCAATGATTGTTGCTTTTTATGGTGGTGCAAACGAAACAGACTTTAATTTTTGTTGACAGGCTACAAAACTAGCAAGGAGGTGTATTTTGTGAATTGACCATGTTACAAGTATTGCTCCTGTTAGGTCTTAAATACTCACAGCCAGCAGTGAAATATAGTAATGCCATGCCATATGCCTTAATCATATGTAAGTGATTTTTTTTGGTCTTTTTGATTGGTGTATTTACAGAAAGACGGTAACACATCCCAGTCTGCCCTGAATGAGCATTGGCATTCCCGCTCAATGGAGACACAAACAGAAGACACTGGGTCGTCTGTCCAAGCAGAGTCCCTGTGGTCAGCTATAGAGGGAGCCAAGAGCTCTGAGACAGACACCCACCTGACCTTCCTGCAGGATCAGGCCGACCCAGACGGTGAGACATCTGTGGTGGAGGAGCTCTTCCAGGTCTTGGAGCAGAGCGTTGATAAGGCCACCCCTCCAAGCAGCGCCCTGGAGGAGCTCCCCCTGGACGGCCCACCCCTGGAGAGGAGAGGAGAGGAGACCGGTGATGAGGATGATACTGACAGCTCCTTTAGTCTGCCCCTCCCGGACGATGACATTGATGAGGACTTTGAACCAGTCGTCAGGAAGAAGCTCTCTGCTGCAGGAGTGTTTGCGGATTTGGGTTCTGAGCCAGGCTCGGGGAGGGAGTCTCTATCGGAAACAGACCAGGTTGCGGAACTCACAGAGGCAGATGCTGCTGCGGCAAGGCATTTGGTTGCCGATGGAGACAAGGAAGGAGAGAACGCAGAGAGACAGAAGCAGGATGAGCCAGCTGCAGGAAGGATTCGAGGAAGCATGTACGGAGCGGAGGACAGCAGTGAAGAGGAAGAGGAAAGTGTGGAGCGCTTGAGTGAAAGTGAGATCATCAGGAGATTGGGGGCAACTGACCGTCCTGCTGGTAAAGACACTGTGGACATAGCGCATAGTGCGGAATGTGATCTTGAGGATGATGACCATGACGAGGATACAGAAATATCAGAACTTCAGTCACTGAACGATGAGCTGAAAGCTCAAGTTGCTCAGAAGGATGAGGCAATTCTTGAGATGGAGGCAACGGCGCGCACCCTGAAGCAAGTGATCCGGGATCAGATGACAGAAAGTAAGAAGATGATAGAAGCGGAGGGAAACAGAGATCTTGAGGAGAAACTAGCAGAGTGTAAAATGAAGGAGGACACTCTAAAGAGGGTTGTCAAAGACCTCCAGAGTTCTGAACAGTCACTCAAAGAGCAACTCAATCAGTTCATGGAGGAGAAGGAGGAGCTGAGTCTACGACTCAAATTCTTTGAGCAGAAGGAAGATAGTTTGGACTCTGACAGCCAAAATAGTTTGCTCCAGAAGTGTCAGGCTGCAGAAGATAGGGTAAAGGAGATAGAGAAGCTGAACCTTGACATGATGGAGAAATATGAGACAGAGCTTGCAGAGAAAGATGAACGCAATCAAGTCTTGGAGGAAGAGAACCGAGAGATGAAAGACGCTAAACTGAGGTGTGTGGAGTTGGAAGAAACAGTGCACCAATCTCAGATAAAGGTTAGGGAGCAAAGTGGTGTTATTGCTGCTTTAAAGGAAAGGCTTGCTGGGATTTCTGATGAAGACAACAAAGTGCAAGATGAAAAGGGACAACTGCTCCTACAATTGCAGGAAACTCAGAATCAGGTGGATGCATTTCAGAAAGACTTTGCAAGGAAGAATGCAGAGGTCATACAGTGTCAGGCACAATTGAAGTTAACTCAAGAAGACAGAAATTTGGAAAAGAAACGCTCTTCAGAATTGCAAAATCAGCTGGAGAGATTGCAGGACACTTGTGAGAAAAAGTCTTCTGCAGTCACCGAACTCAAGAAGCAACTTATGCTACTTGAAGAGGAAAATGAAGAAGAAGCAGCACACTATTTGGAAATGAAAAATCAGCTTGACAATGTCCAAAAAGACTTTGCTCGAAAGTGTTCTGAAGTCATACAGTGTCAAGCTCAAGTGCAGCTCATGCAAGAACAAAGGGAAGCTGATAAAGAGAACTTGTCTGCCGAAAATGATGAGTTGGATAGAGTTAATCAAGATTTGGGGATGAAATGTTCAGAAATAGCTCAGTTGAAGGAGGAGCTGACACTAATTCAAGAAGAAAGAGAGACAGAGTCATCAAACATATCCAAAATGAAAGATCAGCTAGCTGTTGCTCAGACAGACCTAGCCAGAAAATGCTCAGAGATTGTACAACTCCAAGCTCAAGTGCAACTTCTTGTGGAGAATCAAGAAGTAAAATCTTCAGAAATGATTAGCAAAGAGCAGATCATTAGGTCACAGGAAATGGAGATTCAGAATCTGCTCAGTGAAATAGGCAAGAAGGAGAGGGACATTAACGATCTTCAAGCTCGGCTGTCAAAGGATGAAGAGCGATGGAAAGCTGAACTACAAGACAAAGATGACATCATCAATGAAATGAATGAAAAGAGTCCTGGACACGATGAAGGACATTTTGAGGAGGAGCTCATTACTGTTCAGAAACAGTTGAATGATTTGGAGGGTTCTAAACAGCGAGTAATGGATTCTGCAGAGAAAATGGTTGCTCAGAAGTTTGTTGAGTTGGTGGAGGTGAAGGCAGCATATACTCTGTTAGAAGAAAAATGTCAAGCCAAAGAGAGTGTGGTTCAGGAGTTGGAGGATAAGAATCACAAATTGCAAGATGAGATACAAGGAATGAAAGACAGTATGAGAGAATCACAAGAGGAAAAGAATGGAGCGGGGAAGGATGTGGATGAAGAGGAGGCTAATATGGTGGCATCTCTCACAGAGTCCTTGAAAAAAATACAGTCTGAGTTGGAGAATGCGAGGGAGGATAACCAAACTTTGACTGAGAAACTGAATGAATTATCTGAGAGACAGCAGAAAGATGATCAGGACTTGAAGGGTGCTGTGAATGAGGATGTCATCGTTGCATCATCAGAGGCTACAACTGCAGCCATGCCATCTGAGTTGTGTCCTGATAGCCAGCAGACAGGAAGCCTGAAGGAACAGCTGGGGGACAGATCAGAAGAAGTTCAGGAGTTGGAAAATCAGGTGCACTCACTCCAAGAAGAAAAGGCTGCACTGGAGACTAGGCTGAGAGGCATCGAGGACCTGCTGAAAGACAGTGTGATAGATAATGAGGACATGCTTAGGGAGAGGATTGTGGAGTTGGAGATGGTTGAGAAAACCTTGAAGCGGAAAGTGCAGGAGCTGGAAGCAGCTGGCAAGGATGCCGAAGAAAGAGCAGAGAGAGCAACAGAAGAGATGAAGGAGTTAGAGGAGAGCTATGAAGAAAGATTCAAAGAGATGAGAGAATCAGAGCAGATGCAAATGGATAAGGAAGCTGATTTGGAGGAGAGTACCTCTCACTGGAAGAGAGAGGCAGAAACAATGAAGGAACAGATGGAGAACCTGGAAGACTTGAACCAGTCTTTAAAACACAGACTGAAGGACATGGAGACGGAACTTGAAGAACTGCAGGTGGTGAGTAAGCTTGCAGGGGATGAGCTTGGAGGCACCCAGAAGAGTATCCCGTCTTTAATGGATGAAGGGCTAGGTGCCCTGGACACCGGCAGAACAGATGCTTCCATCTATGAAGAGGATGACTATGAGGATGATGATGAGGAATTTGCTCTGAGTGATGAACTACCACATGATGCTACAGTGTTACCAGATGATGAGGCAGGTAAATCCAAGGAGGAGTTGGAGGAGAGAATAGAGGTGCTGGAGAAATCTGAGGCAGAGCTGATGGAGAAGGTGGAAATACTTCAGGAATCTGAGAATCAATTGGCAGAGCTTCTGGACTCCTTGCAGCAGAATGAGTCTATTGTGAGGGAGGCATCGGAGCAGCTGGAGCAGGCGAGGCAGCAGAGTCAGGAGTTGGAGAAAAGTCTCAAGGAAGCACAGGCTGCTAATCAGGATTTGGAGGAACAGATGGCAGAACTCGAAATCGAAAGAGATGAGCTTGCTCTGAAGGTTGAAGAGATGAATCTTTCTAGTGAAATTGAAGGGGACAACACTCTGAAAAATGATGAGCTTCTACAGTTGAGAAAGGATTTTGAGGCTGCAACTGAGGAGAAAATGAGTTTGGCATCTAAAGTTAAGGAGCTTGAAGAAGGAAACCAAGTGTTGGTGACAAAATGTAGTGACCTTGAGCAATCTCACCACCAGGCAAGGGTCAATCTTGAAGAAGATCTGAAAAGACAGCGAGCCGTCAACCAGGAGTTGGTATCAAAACTAGCAGATATTGAAGCAAACAACACCAATGTGTCTTACTCTGAAGAAAATGTGATCAAACTGGAAGAGGAGAATCGAGAAATCACCCGACAGCTCCAAGAAGCAGAAGAGGAGCGGACAACTTTCAGAGAGAGAATGAAGAGCATGGAGGCAGATATCAATTACTTGGAAGAGCTGAAAGCTGGAGGGGAGCAGTCCATTGCAGAACTTAGCTTTCAGATTGAGACCCTTGAAGAAGAAGTGGCATCAAAGTCCAAGAAGCTGGAGCAGAATGAGAGTATGATTGGAGAGCACCAGGACGAAGTGAGGAACCTGAGGAAGCAAGTGGAGGAGAAGACAGTGACTATAGAAGATCTGGAAAGTCAGCTACACCATTACCAGGAAGAATGTACTGTGAAGAACAAAATGTTCCAGGATAATGTCAGCATCTTGGAGAAGAAGGTGGTGGAGTTGGAAGCTACCAAGCAAGAGTTGGCATCTGCCACAGCAACTTGTGACGAACTGAGAGCTGCTGTAACAAGTGTAGAAAGCACTATGGAAGAGATGCGCAATGGGCCCAGGGCTGATGGCTCCGGTACATACAAGGATGTGGCTGTTGTGGAAGAAGTAGTGGTTGCTAAGGAAGCAGCACCCGTCGCCATGGCGCCTCCTCTGAGGTCGCTAGATAGACGGTTGGATGATGACGATGATGATAGCACTGAGAATGAGGAGAGGTTTGAAACAGCCCCAACTATTGAGGCATTGCAGCTTCGTATTCAGCACCTTATGGATAATGAGGAGAGACTAAGAGAGAAGATTTTTGAGTTGGAAGAGCGGCAGGGTGCTTTCAATGACACTCTGGCAGCAGCGGACAGCATCATGTCTGAGAGAGAGAAGAGCTTTAGGGAGGAGATTGAGAAGCTGGAGAACTCCAACGATGATCTGCACCAGATGCTGCGTGAAGCAAAGAGACAGGGTGGCAACATGAAGAGACGATTGAGTGTCCTCAGTACCACAGATGACGAGGATTACAGCATCTTCGATTGCATAGACGAAGACGAGGAGGAAGATTACAATGATGAAGAGGAGGACGTCGTAAGTGAGGGTGGAGATTTTGAAAAGAGAAAGTTTTCTGGTGAGAGGAGAAGAAGTTCAGTGGCTCAGAAATTCACTCTCAAACCAAAGAAATCTATGCCGACAGACACACTAACTCAAAGCCAAGAGAAAATTGCAGATTTGATGATTAAGATTGATGACCTGGAGAAACAAAATGGGGATCTTCTTCACACACTCAAGGAGAAAGATGAACAAGATCACAACTGCAAGGAGAATGAACTTCGTGATCAGCTGAGACAGGCGCAGCAAGATGTGGAAGACAGAGACGGTGACATCAGCATGCTGAGGGCTAAGGTGCAACAGCTGAAGCCTCTGGAAGAAAAGTTCCAGCAGTTTCTTGCAGAAAAGGAGCAGGATGAAGCTGATGGACAAAGCCCTCAGGGTCTGGATGGAACCAATCAAAGTGCCAGTGACGTGCAGACACCTGCAGAACGTGAAAAGAAGTATGAAGCGTTAGTTGAAGAGCTGAGAGACACAAAGGAGAGTGAGCAAACAATGATGGAGATCAGTAGAGAGCAGGATGAAGAGATCCAGAGGCTGAAAGATGAGGTCCAAAAACTAAGCACAAGGATTGCAAAGGACAAGATGGAGACTACTGTTGGTAACGGCTCTACAGATCTGCAGCATAAGCTGTCAGCCCTCCAGCAAGAGAACCAAGACTATGCCTCCCAGCTGCATCATGTGACGGAGGAGCTCAACCAGGGAAAGAAGGATCGGCAGAGACTGGAGGAAGAGGTGGTGGTCCTCAACGCCCATGTTGGAGAACTGGAGAAGTCAGAGACCAAGGTGAAGGAGGAACTCCTAGAGAGTGAGAAGTCCAAGATGCAGCTCAAGAAGGCCCAGGAGCAGGCAGAGAGTACTGTCAAGATGCTGGAGGACAGCATTGAGATGCTGACGGCCAAGATGCAGGAGAGCGACGTCGCCCAGGATCGGGTCAAGACGTCCAACAAGATCCTGGAGAGCAAGTTCAAGGACATGCTCTTGACTGAGGCCAGCCTGAAGGACCGGGCCAAGCAGGCTGAAGACGCCCGAGCAGCTCTCCAGGAGCAGGTGGTGTCACTGGAGGCTGGGGACGAGCGGTGGAGGAGGGAGATGCAGGAGATGGAGGAGGCCATCCTGGGTACCAAGAGGCACAGCAGGAAGCTGGAGGATGAGGTAAGTTGTGGGGTTCATCTTGGTATCATTTGTGCTCATCATGGTTTAGAAGACGTGTTTTGATAAGTGAAACATGGTTGCCACGTTACAGGCACAAATTGCTTTGCACATGTTCCATGCCTGTCAGCAATTTGAATTTAAGTGCAATATTATGACCTTTGACACAATTGTAAAATGGGTGAGAGTGATGCATTCATTTTCATGGAAGTGGTAGGATGTATACTATAAAATTATGTATCTATGAAAGTTCATCAAATTCATCATTCAATTATGGAGAAAATTCAGAATAAATCCAAAAAGATGGAATCTTTCATGTTGATAAGTTGAAATACTGCAAAATAAGAATATATTAAAGCAACAATTTCTTTGAGTGTAAAAGTGATGCTCGATAGGATTTACTAGGATAAAGTACAACAGCGGCACACAAATAGATGCACTTATTTGTCATTGTTTGCTGGTTGTTCTCTAGGTTAAGGTCCTGAAGCTGGACAATGACCAGATGAAGCATGAGAACTCCCTGATGAAGGAGAAGGTGGAGACCAAGAGGAGCCAGGAGCTGCAGACCCAAAGCAGGCTCTCTGAGATGGAGCTGGTAGAGAGTAATCTCCGGCTCCAGCTCAAGAACGTGGAGACAAGGGAAGGGAAGCTGGGGGAGAAGGTGAAGGAGCTGGAGAACACTGTGGCCTCACTCAAGCAGAAGGTGAGGGATCGAGATGAGGATGGAGGTGATGAGTGTCATAGTGGCAATAATGAGGGTGATGATCATCGTGCTGGTGATGATGATGGTGGTGGTGGAGGGGGGCATATAGTTATTAATAGTAATATAGTCATATTGGTGGTAATGATGATAATGATTTTGGTGGTGGTGATGGTGGTGGTGGTGGTGTTGGTAGTGATGATGGAGCCAAAAGTGATTATAGTCATAGTGGTGGTAGTGATTGGTGATTTGTGGTGGTGAAGTTAATGAAGTTGATGGTGATAATAGTCATAAGGATGGTAGTGATGGTGATGATGGTGGTGGTAATGAGGATCATGATTGTGCTTGTGTTAATGATGGTGGTGGTAGTTGTAGAATTAATGGTGATAATAGTTATAGTGGCAGTAATGATGTTGTTGATGGTGGTGGTGGTAGAGGTGATGGCGATGATAGTGACAAGAGTGATAGTGACGGTAATGATGGTGATGATGTTTCTACCGTTGGTAGCAATGGTGGTTCTGGAAATTCTAGTGATACAAGGCATGGGTGCAGGGATGATAGTGGTGATGGAAGTGATAATGATAATGAAAATAATGATGATCCTGATCATTGGTAATAAATAATGATGGTATTGTTGATGTTTGTGGTGTCGCGTTGGATATAGTTTTGGTTGTTGAAATGAACAATATTGTTGATTATACTCAAGATAATGGTGATTGAAGATACTACTTATGCTGATGGTAATATCAAAGAAAATGAAAATAATAAATGATGCAAATAATCAAGTTTTCTGAATGTTTTATATATTTCCATTTACACATGAAGAGTTTATCCCAAGAAAGAAAAGCCATGGCTCAACATTTAGATACAGAGGTTTTAAAATCTAATCAGAATATATTGTTCCACTTAAACCATCTCTTCACTGCTTGCTGCTGCAAAGTATTTCAATTGGTGCTGCCCCAAATTCAAGGGTGAAACTGTTGTTATTGTGCCTCACTGCTATGAATAGAAGGCAGGTGCCTCCCGATGATTCATTGTACTCAACTCTCCTCTGCTAGTCTTCTTCCTCAGACACATGTTTGTTTTTAATTACAGTCAAACCTGGCTATGCTCTCAGCCCATGCCCAGACCAATCTGGATCCGCGATATGCGCTACTGCAAGCTGGCAGCAGCGCGCGGTTCTTCAGCGTTCGCACACAGCTAGGCTGTAACTCGAAACTCATCGATATGCCTATGGAATAAGTTGCTTACTGCAAGTGCAATCAACTCCCGTTCGGAAATTATCGAGGCAAAAATATTTTAAAAGACAGAATAAAGAATATTTCTCGATTAAATAAAATATGTCAAGATAGAAGATGTATTTTAATGTGCATTTATAGCCGTATATATTTTTTCTTTTATTAATTGAAATTAATATTTATCGTGCGACCTTAGACGAAGTAAGAGTGTACTATGCACGGCATGCATTTGCACTGTCAATCGATCGGAGAGAGAAACAATGGACACGAAGATGGGAAGATTCTTACTAACAACGAAAAAGAGAACACTTGATTATCATTAACGTGGGTATTTTAATTCAAGATCCTGTTTTCGGCAAGTTGTCATTCTTTTGAAATTGTTATGCCGTTTATTCACTATTCAAAGCAACGCCAATGCCCAAGCAAGCGGGCTTTTCATCACACGCAGCCCTTGTTGCTATCGTTCCTGATATCCGGTAGGCTGCCGGTGGAGCTCCATTCACTTCTTTTCAAAATGTGGACATGAATAAGTTGCAGATTCTTGTAATGAACGAATGTTTCCGGGTTTTTTCAGAAGGGTATTTCAATTCAAGATTCTGTTTATTTGACAAAGTTAACAATTCTGTTCAAAGTTTTAAACGATTTACGCCCGCCCGTACTAATGTATGCGTGTGGTTCCTCGCAGTGCTAGGTCGTGCAGTGCTACATGGTCAAGACACTATGAATATCCCAAACGTAAGAAACTAAACGCACATTAACTTGAGATTTTAAAGAAATCCGATAACATGTGTTTTCTCTGCTAAACCACATTTATTTCATCAGTTAGAATAGAAATTGTCTTTCGTGGCGTAAGATATCTAACATAGCATTTATCACCGAGACTCGTGAGAGTTGAGACAGCCGATGAAAATATGATATTGAATTAAGATATTCATCTTATAATAACGCATTTGATACAGTTTACATAAAATCACTTTCTACGAGTGATCTGCTTGATTATTCATTTTTGTTCGAACACTGAAGAGAAATTTATGGCATGATATTGTGTTTCATTCTTCTTTTTGCAGATCTAGACTAAACAAACATACCCCTGGATGCTCATGACCCTTTACCGTGCCAACTGGTTAGGCCCCTTTCAGGGCACAAAAGAAATAATACACAGATCTCACACAAAATCGCACACACAGAAATAATACACAGAGAACGAAAATGTGCCTTCAGGTTTATTCATATTTCTCATTGAACGAAAACATGATAAAATACTATTTATATATCACATAAAAATAAGATGTATGTATATCATACGTAAGCAATAAATTATGTTGCAGCATGAAGGTTACATAGTGCAAAACATATCCATGCTCAAAATCAAAATGGCCACCGACCTGTCTATAGTGGTCACCTGTCTATAGTGGTCACTTTTGTGGTTTCCCTTGAGCGGCCGCTATAGACAGGTTTGACTGTACTTCCTTCCAACTGTTTCAATTGTGCATGTTTTAATCCTTTTTCTATATTGCATTATATGAGCATTATATCTCTCTAAAATTGATCACTAGAAGTAACACAGACTAAATAACTGTATCATAATGAATTTAGATCAGCGTCTGGTTAGTTTCTTCAAACTACCACCCTGTGCAGTGAAAGCCTATCCATGTCTGATGCAGAGTAGTGGGTGATTATTAGTTACCCAGGTAACTGCTGTCGTGGGACAGCTGTTGACATTGGATTCAATTAAGACTAGTGCATGCATTTCAGCATTTCTCTTGTATATGTGTGTCTGTTATAGTGTATGTGTGTATGTACATATATGTATGTATGTATGTGTGTGTGTGTGTGAGTGCATCAGTGAGAGTGTGTGTGTTAGTGAGTGTTGAGGAGCAACACCAGTATACTCACTTGATACATACATGGTACCTGTGGCTTCGTACATATACGATAGGAGTGTTATGATCCAGCTGCCTACATTGTAAATGTGTGTGCATATTGGATTGATGGTTTTTTTCAGAGTAGTGCAGTGGCACAATTCTAAGCTCTAGCTGGACTGCTGATGTAGCTAATATTTGGAAGATTATAGAGAGCACATAGAGAACAGGCATGGTTTGGAAGACCTGAGTTACCAATACATTTGTATGATATGGAACCTTCTGCATCATAGATACATGCTGTGCATGAGTTTGGACATGGACATCTCTCTATGGAAGCTAGTGTTCATTGATTGATGCATCATGTGATATGACCAAACACTGTTGGTTTGTTAACTCTCTATGTACTTGTACCATTAGTGCATTTTGCCCACTTGACACATGGAAGAGTTATAGAGAATAAATCCTGACTACTGTAGAAAGAGAGCATCACAGACATGGAAAGAACTCAAAGCAGCGTTGCAAACATGAACGCTCTTTATACTCTCCATACCCAACAGTCTTCCAGGATCGGTCAACTTGAGGCCAGCCACGAATCAATTAAACGCGACCTCCAGGAAGCGAACATGAAGGTCAGTGAACTTCAGAGGTCAAAGATCAACCTGGAAGAGAGGCTGGATCAAGCTCAGAAAGACTTGAAAGTCCAAAACAAGGTAAGTACCACATGGCCTGATAGTTGTTGAAGTGAAATATCTCCTTGAGACTGGTTGCAGAGGAGCAAATCGAGAGGGCTGAATAAGTGTGCTTTACTTCCCAAAACTACGTAGATATACCCCCTGTAATGGCTGGATGTGAGGTGGTGAGATGCAAATGACAACATGTAAGTGCCCAGAGATATGAGCTGTAGTATTGAAATGATGTTACAAATTTGAAATCAATTCACAATATTGAATTCCCCAAGTAGGTTGCGTGATTTCATTCTATGTAACTTACCCACAAGCAATTAATGCGATGTATCTCTCTGTAACTTAACAAACAATGAATGAATGCGTTTCCATGGTGTCACGCAGGAGCTGGAGTCTCCTGCAGCCCTGAGTGAACGGGATCCTGCAGGAGCCAGGGAGGGGACAGGTGGAGCTGCAGGAGAAGTCTGGATGAGGCTCGACCAAAAGAACAAGGTTAGTGCACATCGGTTTGATTCAGACCAAGCTCAATTCAAATAAACAAAATCAAATTGCAATCTATTCTTTCATATAAGCTGTCATTCCTTCATCTCATTTACTTTGTTTTGTTTATTTTGAAGCAAAATAAAATATATTTTCATTCAAGTCCTTGCATTCTATGTTGCTGCATTATACATTGAGGAGTCATATTTTGCATCTGCATCATGTTGTCGCATGAAGTATCACTACACTACATGATAACTCCCATTTAGTATCATATGTAAGTGGGATTTGCTGTCATGTCACAACAGCTCTCCATAGATTATGGGTCTCATCATTGTTACCACTTTTACTCCTTACCTTTTAATATGAGCTGAGAGATTCAAGGATTCATCTACCAGGCTCTGAAAACACATGTAATAATCTTCAGGACTACTGAAGGAGAATAAGAAGCAGAGAAGTATTTTTTCAAGATCTTCCTCCCACCTTGACGTCTTTATTCCACCTCTTTATTGCATTGCATTGTGCTGCTATAAAGGTTCAGAAAGTATATACTCAGTCTCTGACCATTCATTCATGCAAGTTTTCACTCATATCTCTATTTATATTCCATTTTGTTACCATCTTGATTCATGGTTTTATAGTAAGGAGGCTCAGACAATATTCTCCGGGTCTGTGATGATTTATTCATTAAAGATTTCACTCCCATCTCTGCCCATGGTTGACCAATCCGCCACATTTGATTCCATGCTTTCCTAGGAGCTGAGAGAGGTTCAAGAATTGTACAACCAGTCTGTGAAAGAGTGTATGAAGCTTAAAGAGAGTCTCAGAAATCAAAGATTTGGGCCCTACCAGGTAAACGTCATCGTTGGTAGAAGCATGTTGTGAAGTAGTCACTGTTTATCCCCATCACTAACCCCTACTTCGTCTAGTTCTTGCTTCATCTACAAAGGTGAATAATTGTCAAGTAGCAACTTGATTATGATCATAAATATTTAAAAATCAGGTAAGCTGCCCATGAAGGCTTTCTAGGCAAGTATTTGCAATATCTAAAAGGCATCATATTCTTATGATTTGTCAAATTTCTTCAAATCAATGCCAAATTATTATTTTTACGTTTTTATTTGCATTGAATTGTTTAGAAGACGTCGTTCTCCTTTAAGGTCCATTATCAACATGATGTGTGGAAACATGTTACCATCATGATATCTGTGAAACTGTTTTTGTCATTTGTTTTAAATAATTGTTATCATTTTGTAGAGTATGCAGTCTAGTAAATTGCAGTGTGTCATCATCTAACAATTCCATGCATGAGTAATTCAGTCATCCATCCGTCTTTTCATTTTACATTTTGCATATTGATTGAGTCCCTCCTGAGTGTACTTTTGCATTTCACCATTACATTGCTACATTAGTCTTGCTTCCCTCCGATGCATAACCACTATTATCTTCTTGCTTCTTGAAATATCACTTGTAATATATATATTTATTATTTTATTTAGCTTTCTTTGCTAACAGTTAGAAAAACTTGTGGGAAGTCTCTGGCAATGTGTTTCTCTTTATGATCTGCTCAGTATAAGATTTCAAAATCGCTGTTATAAACTCATACGTCTGCATTGATTATTGTTGTATATATCATCCAAATAAATACTTTTAACTCAGAAAACATTTCAAATTGAAAAAAAAAGATCAAATAATTCATGGTTGCATAGCTGATAAGGTTGTAAGTGTCATGCTAAGTCTACCATTCACCTGTAATGGCTTTGAAGGCAACCAAATGACCTCATCTCCCCTCCATCAATCAATATTACAACATGTGGATTTATCTATTATTGCTCTGTTCCATTGGAATCCTGCTGTGTGTGATGTTAGGGTGTCCTAGTTGCTGTGCCCATCCCCAGGCATGCTGTGGTCCCTTTATGCTGGACTACATGCTGCTCTGTGACTTGACATCAAACTCACGTCACACTGCAACAGTACTAATGCTTGTTTTGACTTCATTATTGTATGCATAAATGTGCCTACCTGTAGCTATAGGAGCGGTGCATGTTACCAAAGCGACCTACATCAGTTGTTGTTCTGCTGGTCGTGTAATTGTGTCCTACTTGTAGCTGTGAAAACAACATTAAACATACAGCACACCTACCTACTTCATAATTTACTTCAGCATTCCTAAAAGTAGAGTATGATTGTTTGCGTGGAGAGAATATAACATCTGCAGAATGTAATTTGCAGCTCTAAATGAAAATATCGATTACCGATACTGTTTTGTACCTAGTATACAACATTTCATGTAAGCATGTAATACACATTTCTATTTACATTGTTAATAGTGTCACATCTGGTGCAAAATTCAGGTGCAAATTGACATGAAATTGTTAGACAGAATGCACTTTCCAACATAGTATCTCACACAAATCCATATTGTGATTGCATCATGAAGTTGCATCAATTGCAAGAAAATGATACCTGGATGTATTTTGCCATTGTAAGTTACTGATTTGAATTTTACTCATGTCTCTTTTTCTAAATCACCTTTTCTGACACTCTTTCCTCTTTCTTTCTCATTTTCTATCCTTTCTTCCTGTTTTTTTCTCTCTCTTTCCCTTTCTTTCTATATCTTTCTCTTGCTCACCTTCTTTCTGTGTCCCGTCTTTCATTTTATATCGTTTTCTCTCCCTCCCCTCTCTTTATCATTATCTCTGTTTCTTGTTCTGTATCCTCCCCTCCCCTCTCTCTCTTGTTGTGTCTTTGATATATCCAGTCTATGGCTGAAGGGAGGAAAGATGTGGAGATCAAGTCAACTCAAACAGGACCGTTGAAATTCCTCACAAAGAGTGCTTTGCAGGCCAAAATCATCACAGGTAAGATTCACAGCTTGCTATAAACCCATGAAGAAAGTATATGGAGATGCCACATTCCTTACTGAGGTCTTAGAAAGCTCACAGAATGGAACTTACATGCATATTTTAGGTGCATCAATTATGTTTGACAAATGATATTCTGACAATGATTTAATATCATTCACAGGTTTAATGTGCATCTGTCATGTCACATCAGATGATTATAACTGTATCTACAAAAAAAAAAAAAATGGAGTAGGAAACAGAAAAGCTCTGGAACAAATTATTAGGCATCAAACACCTTGATTGATGATGAAAAAGGAGATTTGAAACTTGCATAAATGCACATTTGTCTTAATCTTCTTTTCCCGTGCAGATGGAGATGAGTGCACCCTGGAGGATTTCCTGAATGCCTTGCCGAATCATGATGCAGCCATCAAGGGCCATGCCCCTCTCATAGAGACAGACCAGCACCTAATTCAAATGGACCAGTCAGCTCCCTCCTTTCTGCATAGGCAGCCAATCAGGGAACAGCCTATTGGGGAGGAGGAGGAGACAGGGCATGTCACCATGGCGACGAGACCGGTGGTAGATGACAAGTTTGATTTTGATAGCTTTGGCCTTGCAGGTGAGTTATTACAAACATGGTGCATGCTCCTTCTGATATCTGCATTGGATCTCCAGTTTTTAATGCAATCAGGAAACAGCGATGAAATGTATATCTGAAATCATCTTGTTAAACTTAATGCTAATATATATATTCCAATATAATGCCAATAAAAGTTGTAATGATACAAGGCTGATAATAAAGAGTGTTTTTAATTAAATGAAGTATAAGAATAATGATCAAACTACCATTAATACAAAAGATGCTCATGATGATAAGACCTATATTAATGTAATTATGATAATACAAAACGTAATGATAGTGCTAACAATTTTTAAAAAATCATGTGACCATCTGGTCCTAATGAGCTCATGAACTACTCAATAGAATGTGGAAGAGTAGAACAAAGAAGTGCCCGTAACAGATGTTTGTCATTCTCTGTTTAGTTAAGTTTTTATCTTGCCTTCCTCCCTCTCCATCCCATCCCTGTAACACAGTTGATGAGATAGACAAGCTAAGGGTGGGGTCATCCTTTGGTAGTGATGATGCGGACTTCTCTCTCACCGATGGGCCACCGCCCCTCCCTGAAACTACACGCCCACACCGACGAACCAACTCGACCTCCTCAGACGTCTCAGACCTAGCACCCCCACTTCCCCCCTCCCTCCCCCCTCCTGGTAGACAGGGGGGTGGGGCGGAAGAGGAGGGTGGGGGCCTTCCATCCCACCAAGGGTAAGGGTTTGAGCAGACAGGGGGAGGGGTGGAGTTTTAGCTCAAGTTTGTCTCATATTTCAAGAAAGGGTTTGAACTTGAGGTATGTTTTTGCCAGACAGACAAGATCATGCATTGATCAAACACGATACATGACGAACAGATATATACAGGGTGAACACACCTTCAATGCCCTATTTTCAGAAAACTATAAAATATATACACATTTTTTTAATGGTTAGATAGTCCAATAAGTCCTCTGTGTAATGATACCACTTAGGTTATGTAACATGACTGAGCATGATTCAACTTAGTAAATGGGTGTAAAATTATCACTTTGGCAAGTTTTTTCTTGCTATTGTCATGCATTCAGGGCATATTTGAAGTTAAAAGTTTGTCACATGTCAGGCCTATGTTTGAAGTAAACCGATAATGACAAGATCAGGGAATGATCAGGCGTGCTGCCAGGGACATGAGGAGACATTGCGAGCTTTGCATCGAAAGGAATGGTGGTCATGTCAAGGGTACACATCATCCCTGAGCTATGCTCGTAAGAAATCAGACATTTCCAATGTCATTTGATTGATGAACTTCCAATCAAAGTGCCATTCTTACTTGCCCCAGTGATGATTTCTTACCCATTCACTAAGTTGAATCATGCTCAGCCATGCATAAGAGTTACATAACCTAAGTGTTGTCATTAGACAGAGGACTTATTGGACTATCTAACCATGAAAAAGTAATGTGGAAATATTTTATAGTGTTCTGAAAAATTTTTTTAGAGACACCCTGTACAAGTGTGATTGTTTCTCAGAGGACAATGTCTGAATTTTGCAAATTTTATGAACATTAGGAAGGATGCATAGTTTTTACAAAAAATGCATACAGGCATATTAAATTTGCCATAAAATATTATGATATTGAACTCAATGGAATTGAATATAAAATTATAAATGATATTACATGATAGTAAATGTGATGAAATATAAGCTGAAACAACAAATGGACCAGCATACCAGTATGTTTTAATGTTTATAATGTAATGTTCACTGACATCCTGTACAGAGTCCCCTCAGTGACAGAGGAGGAGATTGAGCCCAGCCTGGCCCCACAACCTACCCACACCGGCCCCCCTCAGCTCCGCCAGCCCACGGCCCCAGGGTCCAGGGGCCCGCCTGTGGCCCCCAAGCCGGGCACCCCAGCCTGGCTGAAGAAGATGATGGACTGGCAGAGTGCGGAGAAGGAGAAGGAGCAAGGAGAGTACGGACGTATGAAGGAGAAAGTGGAGCAGCTGGTGCGGACTAACCTGGTAAGACGGAGAAATGTTGTTGGTCTAGAAACTGCTTTATCTTTATTAAAAACTACATTTCAATGTGCATCAAACCTTATTTTAAAGGTTATCATACTTCACAAGTCATCAGCTTTCTGGTGACTCCTTATATTCATTGCTTGATTTTTTTTAAATGATGAATGAAGGATTGAATTGATCTAGTGAAGCTCCCATGCAATCTGCTGTATGGACAGCACACCACAGGCTACGAATAGCCTTCAAACTCGTTATAGAATGCAACTAAGCCACAACCATTTGGTTACTGCAGTTTCACAGCAAATGTTGACATCCTAATTTGACCAGGGCTCACAAAGCCCCCCAAAATCTAAATGTTAACAAAGGGTGGAAGTGAAAAATTGTAACAGACAATTTATGTACTTTCTGTAAAACAACAGAATCTTTTGTTCATGTTGTTTTAGAATGCCCAAGAGTAAAGCCTTTCTGGAAACGTATTGTGAATTTGATTAATTTCATGCTTAAAGAAAAAATTATATTAAACGAAAAATTATGAATAGCTGGTTTTGATTTCACTCATGAAAACGCAACAGATATTAATATAATCCTTGTGTATGCTCAATATGCAATCTATTTGATGTATATGATTAATTATTTTCAAGGTAAACCATACAACAGTTTTTCGATATGGCATGCGTTTAAATTTGAAATTCTTTTAGACGACATTTCGGATGTTGTCTCTAAGACCCTGGATGTTAATACATGTTGGTAATTGAATGAATAAAGTACCTCTGACATGAGGAAAAAAACAAAACCCCAAAACAGGTTAATTAATTTGACAATTGTAAAAGCCTTAGATTTACTGACTGTTGGGTCTCCATGTTGTGTTGTTGCAGGAGCTGGAGGAGCAGGCTCGTCAGCTGAGGGTGGAGAGGGAGCAGATGAGGAGACAGGTGCAGGGAGCCGCTGATGCAAGACAGGTGCAGCAGAAGGTAAGCTTCCTCCAGGCAGGCAGGCTGGGTAGACTCACTACCTCACAGACTGGACTGACTTAGTTCTAGTGAAAGCATTCATCAATGGCATGCCTCACAAACTGGGCTTAGCTTTTAGACTGTTATAACCTCTGCCACAAATTGGCCGGATGGAGTTAGGTTTCTGGGCTGTCCATCTGACTGGATCACGTTTACGCAATAACTCAAGTAATTGATAGAATTTCATCAAAATCGGTACACTGATAATGTATGACAAGACAATTAAAGGACTAAATTTCTGGTCATAGATCAAGATCAAATTATAACATTTTAGTTCTTACATGATAAGCTGTTATTCCTACTGATATAAGGATTAAAACTCACCTCGCTGGTACATTGGTATCAAGCTGTTCTGCCTGGTACATATAATATCTAATTATAATATCTAAGGTATAATGTAGGTCACTAATACCCTGCTTTTCTCCCCAACCTTGACATCTTAGCTCCAGGGTCGTGAGCTGGAGTTGGAGGAGAAGGAGCGACAGGTGACCAGACTCAAGACGGAGGTCAAAGAACGAGAGGTGGAGGTCATCCGGCTCAAGTCACAAGTAAATTTTCATTATATTTCAGTAGCAAAAGAACAGATTTAATGAAAATCATTTGGAAGTCATAAACTTGGCTTTTTAAGAAAATACCTTAATCAGTATTTTGATTTTTACATTTGCCATCTTTCTTTGACATTTTTCAAAGTATGCAGTATTATGCTATGTAACGTATCAGATGGTTTTGTTCTTGTTATGCAAATTACAATGTAGAAGTGATGTCATCATAAATTGTCAATTTGACCTTTTGAAATATTAGTTTCCTTCATGACTTTAAATTTTGTTATCATTTATTAATCATTAATTTCAGGACCTACTGTATTATTGAAGACCTTAATATTATGTATTGGTCCTCACATTATTAAATATGTTACCTTTAACTTGATATGAACTGGTTGGGGTAATTTCACTAACAATATTAAATGTGGAAAATTATTTGAATCCTTACCAGTATCATTTCGGGTGTTTCTATCAATAATCTCCTCAAACTATGGAGGGACTTTCCTATCAAAAAGTAATTTTCATACTGTACAAAGTAGATATTTGCATTTTTTTGGTATGATGTTACAATGATAGAATAATTGGAAGAAAGCAAAGAAACCCAAAGTAATGCTTTACATAATTACATGAAGCACTTTAACCTTTCTGGTTTTAAAACTAGGTATAGAGCCTGGTTGGTTGGTGCTCGATAAAATCTTGAACATAATTTACTAAATTCTATTAGTGGACGTGCTCAATGAAACATATTTCTACCCTGTAATCTTTATTATTATTTTCATAAGTGTCAGATTTAGAGGTATAATTGTTACACATTGCAACAGCTAGAGACACTTATTGTTTATCACATTTGTCAACTTATTTACCAGGAAGTAAACCCTGGGACTGATACAATCTCATCCCCCGTATTAGTGATACAATCTGTTCTCAATTGATCCCAGTTCAGTATCAAAGTACAAACAAAAACAGTTCAGGTGTAAGTAATAAGACATTACAATACACGTACAGCTAAGTTTCTCTTCATATTTGTTAATGTTGGCCATTTTCCCTGTTGCTATTGAAATGTTCCTCCATTTTGTCCCAAGTTGGAGGCTTTATCCCAGGCAGGGCAAAGCACAAATTCCGAAGAGATGGCAAAATGGCGATTAAAGGATCAGGTAAAAATAAACACACGGACAAAGAGAGCAGTAACAAAAAAAACCTAAACCAGTGTGGATGTTTGTAGCTTTGCTCACAGTGCATGAACCCAACACACCATCACAAACCCCTATCTTTGATGTGATGTACCCCACCTCATCACAACCTCCATCCCTTGATGCACTGTACACCACCCAGCCACATCACTCACAGCAATGGAAATGAGCCCTGGTGTTACAATAACTTTGTTGCTTGCAGTGTGTGTAAACATTAAAACTGTGAAGTGTTGCTAATAAACAAGTTTAATTCATCTGAAGAAAGTGCAACATGAAGGCAAACACTGGTGCATGTCAGGGAAAAAATATATACGCAGCTCGGGAGATTTTTCCCCCGAAATGCTTAAGAGCCCTGGAAATTGTTAAAAGAGCCCCCAAAATTTCCAGAGACACAATTGTAAAATTGTAGCTAAATAGCCAACGTGCTCAAAGAGTAGCCCCCGAAAATTTAAAATGATTTTTTTCCCTGGTGCATGTGCTAACATACTGCTCCAGAGTCTTCTAATCATTTCATACTATCATTAGCAAGAACAATGAGAAAGACACTGTCCATAGTTTGAAGTTGAAAGGCATGATTCATTTTAAGAATGGCGACAGCCCAAGTGTCTCATAATATAATTTGTGAAAATGAAAAAAAAAGAGGCATCATTTCAATCATGTCTGGTATATACCAATGCAAGGCATTTAGAATGATATCCACCATATTTCAAGAACAATTAAAAAAAAATCAAGCCTTCTGTTAATGTCTTATTAAACTGAGTTATTGCTTCATATTTCTCAATACAGTATATCATGACAAAATAATATAAATGCTGTACAGCTGCAAATCCACATAATCACAAGGATAAATCCTATCCAATATATGTAATGCATACATTGCTTCCAATACTGATGTCTGGTGTAGACTCTGTGTTTGTATGTATGTAAAAAAATAGTATTATGATATGTTATTTGAATTATAATCATTTGGTTTTCTCCGCTTTGTCTCTAGCAGCCTTCAAAACACCCCTGAATACAATGCCAAATTAACCAAATGACGATACCATGGCACTAATCCTTTATTTTTTAACCATAACCATATACCCTATATATATTAACTTGTCATGGTTAGCAGCTTTGGATAGAGATGGACTGGCAGCAAACAAAATGACAGTGTGGCCGTGAGTTGTGTGAACTGGATGTGCTGTGTGTCGTTTGTTTGTCTCACTTATGTTCTTAATTTGCACTTATCTGAAGTGGCGTCACTGTAATTAAAGTCAACGGTGGAACAGAATCTCCACTATCAGTCTGACTTGATGCAGATGATATTAACGTCATTCACGTTGAACTCTATTGAGATCGTCTACAATTAACCTACCTTTGTATGTGCTTAGAAAAACTGATTTGTTTATTTTCTTAAATAGGATATGTTAACCCCCTTCTCCTCATTAAATATAACATATGCATGCTGCCTGAATGACTAAAATAAAACATAACATCATTATACATGCCATTCCACTTTCTTTGATACATCAACCAAAAATTGATATTCATAAATACCTGAACATATGCTGTAGATAATGAAAAGAATGACAGAGTGTAGACCCTTCAGCAGCACATCCATAAAAAATACGAGCTGTCTCAACAAAATCGTAAAATCTATATATCAGTCTTAGTTGATCTTTGTTTTATCAGAAATTCACTTATTTCAGAACTTTCAAAAGGAAACTTTTTGTAAACATATTTATTATCATTGCACAGACATACAAGCTGGGAAGCTGCAAAGCATCATGCAGAGTGATTAGTCACTATGTGTTTTGTACATGCTTTGTATTCGATCAGTGGTCAAGATTAATTTCTTGAAAGAAGAAATTAAATATGGTTATATAATTTCCACTGCCTTAATTGTGACCTGTTATTACCATATATGGAATGTGACCTACATCATAAGTGTCGTGACTGTAGTAGAGTGTATGGAGCCTTGAGGCACGCAGTGTGTTCAATCAGGCAGAGCTAGAAGCTTAGTGATCTCTGGGTGCTAGCTACCAGTAGATTGCCATGGAAACAAGGTATCTCTCTCTGCTCTGTTTCTAGCTGGATCGCACGCAAGAACAGCTCAGGGACAAGGAGCGTCTCATCCATTCCCATGATGCAGTAGTGGGCAGGCTGAAGGCTGACGTCATGAAGAAGGAAGCTGAACTCATCAAAAAGGTATGGTGGCTTCAAAGTTCAGTATTACTGGACTCCACAATCCTTCATATTCACATTTATAAATGATGTTCATTTTCATACAAATGCATGCATATGAAGAATAAGAGAATGTGAGCCATTAAAATGAAGTTACAAGACGTAAATATACATTTTAATTGCAGTTCGTAATTTGTATATTTTCTGGCGTGATAATAGGTAAAGTTAAGGTTTAACAGGTCAGTTTGACGGTATTACAAACTTCATCCCACTCCCTTATCCTGTGTGTAGGAGAGTGCATTGCAGCTGAAGACAGCTGAGTTGGAGCATGCTCAGACCAGGGTGAAGCTGCTGGAAGATAAACACCCTGAGGAGGGGAGTCAGACGGCCACACAGCTGGCCGAGTACTCATCTAGGATCACTGCACTCACCAACCAGGTAGGATGTCTACCTCCTCTATCTCTCCTCTCATTGCTTCTGCTTCTTTTACATCTTGTATCCTTCCACCTCCCTTTCTTCAACCTGTCTTTCATCTTTGTCTTTACCATCTTCTTCTTCTTGTGATCTTTACTTCCACCCTATCCTTTCTCTAAATCTTCCCTCTCTCACTCTCTCTTTTTGTTCCTGTCTCATTCTTTCCTTCATCTTACCTCACCCCTCTCTCATTCCCCCTCTCTCTCTTCTACCTCTCTACTCTTTTATTTTTCTCCTTTCTATGTCTTTCTCTTCGTGCCCCTCACACTCATTTTCCTTCTCCTGTTCACTCAGTTTCTTCTCTCTATCCGCCTGTTTGTCTGTCATTGCTAATGTTTCCCTCCCTGAGCTTCAAAGCCAAATGCAATATTCATTTCTATGCATCAAGGATTGTCTGTTGGTTTATTTATGTGTTCATCTGTGTGTGTGTCTCTGTTCCTGTCTCACCATCTCTCTATCTCTCCTTTCCTTTCATTATTTAAGTTATTAATCCCATTCCCCTCGTCTGTCTCCTTTAGAACGAGACCCTACAAACCAGACTAGCTGAGCTGGAGCCCTTGGAGCTCCGTGTCCATGAGCTCCAGCAGGAGCTGACCAGGAGCACTGGCTCCACCAGGACCACAGAGGAGCTTGAGAGGAAGCTCCAGCTGGCTCAGAAGATGCTGCAAGAGAAGGTGAGATTGCTACACCCATCTTATGATATTGAATTCCCATGAGGATTTGTATAAAGTAAATCTGGAGAAAATCAATAACTGAAACTTTCACTTCTTTCATGTATCATTCCGTATCTAATGGGGAAGCGTGTCACATACAACAATACACAATGCTCTTTGTTTTTATTTGGACTGTAGACTGAGCAAGAGATGAGATTAGCTGAAGACAATGCCTGTCTGCAGCAGAGAGTGAGGACCGTCCACACTAAAGATGCCTACACCAAAAGCTTGGAGCGGGACCACACTAAGCTGGAGGATCAGGTTAGTCGGCCCTCTGTGTGTCAGTCAAAGTGCTACTCTATGATTAATGTGTTTTTACTCATGCAAATTACAGAGAGTGTCTCCTACAAATAATCCTGCCCTTTGATTGGTTAATAGCACTTCGACCAGAGATGTATCTACTAGAAGATACCTGAATAGTTTATTAATCAGCATTTGTTTGAATTTTTTTCTGCTCTAGATGGCACAACTGGAGCATGAGAGGAACGAGGCTGAGCTGTCAGTAGCCCCATTGAAGGTATGTAATAGAAATTATAAAAGATCAAAGTATACTCAATTTATTATATGATATGTAAGTTACTACTGTAGTTAGATTTAAGGTGAAGTGGATTTTTTTTTTCAAAAAAAAGGAAAATTAATGGACAAATAATACAGTGCTATTGAACTACTTCTAGTTGGAGGTAATTGGGAACGTGAATATTTATACTCTTGTTACTTTGTTTTAAATGTTTTAGCGTTACTAATTTAAAGAAAAAAAAAACACAACCTGTGATAAAGTTTGGCAGATGACGAGCCATACAACATGTATATTCAGGTGGTTTCCAAAAATTCAAAATATTCCAAAATGGCTAAGCTTTAGATATGGACAAACCAGACATGCACTTGTATTCACCAGTGTCTCATCAGTTGATGTGGTATTATCTATTCTCATCAGGCCAAGGTATCATACCTGACCAAGAAATGCCAAGAGAGAGACGACCTCATCAGAAAACTCAAACACGAAATTGAGCGGGTCAGGTCAGACAAATCTTCCGAGCTTCTTCATCAAATCGGCAACCTGTCTACCCTCCTACCGGAGGAAGCGTATAATGAACCCTTGAAAACCCAGCAGCGGCATAAGGATGCAAGATCGCATGGTAGAAGCAGAAGGGCGCAGAATGGGACACGAGGTGCCGATTTGTCTGATCTATTGAATGAAGACGAGAAAGCTTTCTTGAAGAGGAAGTCTTTAGAGCATGAAGACGCAGACTCAGATATTGATGATGGAAGAGGAGGAGGGGAGATATCTCTGGAAGATCTTCTGAGACAGACGAGCGGGCATCGCCGTGATATCGGAAGACATCTGGATGACATTAATCTAGATGATCTGGACCTGGGTGATGGTGGTGATGAAGAGGGGGAGGGATCGACAAGTGATCAGTTCTCTGTCAACAATGATATTGGATTTGGACGTGCAGAGAGGAATAAAGGGTCACCGGTCTCATTCGGCTTTGGCTCAAAGTCTCCCTATAAGCAGAGAAAGACAACACAGTCTAAGGTAGGTTAACTCTTAGAGTGCCATAGCGCTGCGAACACGCTATTAACACGCTATTGTTACAGTGCTTTATTCACGTATATTCATCCAATTCACATATTCATCATATTCACATTATGAGTATGATCTCAAGAAAAAGTGAAAAAAGTGAAAAAGAATATAGGAGAATAAGAATGTTCTTCAGAATAGGGATCTAATAATGATATACTGGTATCTAAAGATGTGACATTTTATAGATAATTGCATATCGCTTGATGCTTATGAATTTGAATTACAGAAAAGAAATTTGAAATATCCTGTTGCTGTTTTCTTTGATATCTCATAGATGAGATCTTCTGTTCGGCCCATGCCAGCCAGTATCCAAACATCACCAGAGTCGATTGGATTTGACTTGCCTGATGGGCTTCCGTCAGTACCGCTTGCCATGCATCATGCCCCCCCTTCACACCCCTATACCAGCCACACCCATCCCACCTACCCCATCCAACCCCCCAGTGTACCCCCTACACACCCTTCTATCCCCCCCTCAGCACCTCTAGGCCAACCCTACCCTCCTGGTCCAAATCAGTACCCCAGTAATAACCCCTTCCCAACCCTGCCCAGTCAAGGTCACCCAGCAGGCCTTGCCTCACCTAGCACCAACCCATATCTCTCCAGCCCCTCCCAGCCACTCCCTCCCCCAGTAGGTCCTCCAGTCCTCAACAACTCCCTTGCCCGCCTGGGTGGTGGCGTGTTGCCTAGCAACCAGGCAGCGAGCCTCAGCCCCTCCGTGGCCAGTGGACATTACGGCAGACAGGGTATGGCTCCCTCTGGTGGTGGCTTGCAGCTCAGTCATCAGAATGTGCTGCATGTGGGTAGCGATCAGCAGCCAGTCAATGGTCACCTTGGCCATCCGTCCCTGGTCCCAGACAGACCAGCCATGAGCACAGGTAAGATAGATCACACAACAGACAGAGAACACCCAGTTGCAGGGAGCTAAGGGTTAACCCGATCTTTACAGAGCTTGTATATTTACGGATTGACTTTTCTCCACTCAAATACTGAGCAGTGTAATTTTCTTCCATTTTCCAATTTTTTTTTTTTAATTCTAAATATTGACCTGCAAAAAGGTCTACTCTGGTTTAACTGTTAAAGGCTCAAAATATTGTTGTCATTTGTCAAACATATCTTAACAATATTCCTTATACTTATTTCATTTCATTCATTTATTCATTTCCACATTCAAATTCAGCAAAGTAAGACAATAATGTAAAAAGCAAAAAGAAGCAGTAATAGTTTGATTGAGCTCCATATGGCTGCAGTGATCTCTAAAGCGTATAAATTCGTGCTCAGCCTTAGCCTCTATATGTGTGCACACATGGTATCACTGGTATTGGTTCCTTGACTGTACTCCTTCTCTTTCTGTCATTCTCCCAGGCTCAGGCATCCCAGACCCTCCGCGCTCTCTCTCCGTGTCCCGTGAGGTCAGCAGACACAGCGTCCTCCTCACATGGAGCCCGCCCTCTATGGACGTCATGAGTCGCAGCAACGGTGCCGAGGTGGTTGGATACCGGATCTTTGTCAATGGTCAGCAGAAACAGCTGGTGTCCAGCGCACACCTAACCAAGGTCAGTTTACCATCAGTCATTATATTTTTTGCCATGGCGATGGTGTTGTGTCGTGGATCCTTCCGTGTCCACACCCAGTAGCTTCTATCAGTGTTTTTCAGCAAGATATTTGATCCATGTATCTGGTCCACACCAAGGAGCGTAATAGGAACCTGTGGGATGCTGTATTGGTACAGAGCCTTGGAGATAGCCGTGCTCACATTGATGAGTACATATTGTTAATTTGCATAATTGCAATTGTCTGTCACAATTACTGTGGCATAAATCATCTATTTATTCCACTGATTCAAACTGTTTGTTTTGTGCAGGCCCTTGTGGATGGAATCTACCTGAGGTCTGTGCATAAGTTTGGAATCTGTACCGTCGGTGCCAGTGGTCTGACGTCATCCATGACGGAAATCCCCTTCAACGCGACATTGAGTATGGCGCCATCAACGGCCTCCGAGTCTGGTCACAGTGAGTCGGCACGAGACATCAGCACAGACAGGTCGGGGGAGGGGCGGGCTGACAAAGAGGAAAGACTGGTGAGCTATCCCTTCTTCCAGAAGACTGGTTGGGTTAATCATGTATCTATCACTGCTGGGGTTTTTCATCCCTTGAATGAATAGTGTATATTATATTCCGCATACTGAGAATGTTGCTATATGATTGGTCAAGAGTTGATCACATGATAAAGTGTAGTTTTGCCCATCTGATCACCTGAGAAGAAAAGTTTGTTACACTCTAGGTGAAAGTACTTTTTGGTTTCGCTGATCTCATCACTCCTCACAGTCCTAATGCGTGATCAGTGTTATGAGTATGCGCGAAATAAAAGTGCGTTACACTCGGACTATCAATTGACTGACGCGTCCTATATGCGTGTTCCCTATGGCAGTGGCTTGGGGTTAGGTAGAGAAGTAAACATTACTTTTGTACGTCAAATTGACATTTTTGGTATAGACAGTTGGTTTCAGATGTGGAATATAAAGCAAATAATCAACTTTTGGTTTCAGGCAATGAGACAAACTATCACTTCCTCGGCGATCTGAATGCATACGCTATCTTTCCACAGCTGCGCTTCGGAAAGATAGCCACATCCAGATCGCCTCGGAAGTGATAGTTCGTCCCATCACCTTCACCAACGTTAATTATTTGCTTATTATTTGCAAGTACTGAACAAAGGATTGAAGATGGGCCTACAAAAATGTAACAATTTAGGGATATTCAACAGGAGAAAAGGCTTTAGCAGTGCCTAATTTACATAATGTTTGTACGTACAGACAGCTTACAGCTGCCCTTTTTTAGAATTCCACTGCCCTCTATACAATTGTTCTAAGCTAAATCCAACATTGATAAGAGAATAAGAGTGAGCAATATGATTATGATTTCTTTAATACACCCATTGACAGAGAAAACTGGCTGGTATGTCAAATCAATGATACTCATATGTTCCTATTCTTCCTACTAACTCCACCTTCATTTACATTTTGCCATTGCAGTTCATGGCAATCTACAGCTACCACCCAGAGAGCCATTCACCCAACGACAATCCTGAGTATGAGCTGACCTTCACAGAGGGAGAACTGATCACTGTCTATGGGCAGAAGAGGCCTGATGGATTCTACCGTGGGAAGGTGAGAGATAAAGTGGTGATAGATAGATGGAGGGATGGATAGACTGATGGTCTAAGTGAGAGAGAGACAAGATGAGATGTTGGAATGGTACGATGAATAAGAGAGTGATACAAAGCTTACAGAGTTGACGATCTATGTATCAAGAATTTGAGACCAGCTCCATTATTTTTAACCTACCTAGCTGCTCTACCACACCTGTGTACACTATTGATAAGGAAAGGATGAATATCAATCACACTGCTTGTGTTCAGTGAGTCCACTGAAAATTCTGCATTATGCTAGTATGTGCTGTGGTACAAAAATATACTTCCGAGGGGGACATAAATAGTTGGTGAAATTCTTATTAAACACTATTTCTGCAAGCAAATGCTGCAAATATGAACCTGAAGGGTATCAAAATACTGATTGCACACATCAACTCACATTAAGATAAAGTTAAAACATGCTGAGATCGGTACGTTTCTGGGTACAGCGTATACCAGGTTCAGGTAGTAAGCAAGATAAAGTCACACTGATGTCTTGTACCAACTGCTCTTTTCTTGATCTTTAGTCAAAAGTTTTTTAAAATTTATTTTCTTCTGCCAAATAGGTGAAGGGCCGGAAGGGTCTTGTCCCTTCAAATTTCATCGAGGAGCTCCCTAAATCCGATGACAGGAAACGAGTGAGTACCCATGTTTTTTCATCTGCACACAGGATCAAAAAAATCCTCCAGAACATTTGTCTTCCATTAAATCAGATTTCTAGAAAGATTCCAAAGGTCTTCCTGGAAGAAATAAAGCATAATGGCATGGTTTAAGCCTCGCATGTTTGCTTGACATCTTTCTTGTGCATTGTCTTGTGATTCTGATGTTGAATGTGACCAATAGGAATTCCGCATTTGAGTCACGTGATTATGCATTAATTTTACTAATTATTCCAGCTGTGCATTTGTTGTGCAGCACAGTGCAATTTTTGCGCAGCATTTCCCGTGTGTGTACAAACTCTATGCAAGCTAGGTTGTTAGAGCTCTGGGCCGATTGATCCAGCATGCGGTGTATGCGTGCAAGCTAGCAGCATACCTTTGCGCTTGTTCATTGAGCGTGTTTTTTACACAGTGAAAAAATGGCTGCCTTCACGGATGATCCGCAATTCCAGCTTGTATCGGACCAAGATATTCAGGAATTAACCAACGGAAACACTTCAAAAAGTTATGATGGCATGCTGTCGAGTCTACCTAAACTGTAAATGTGTTCACATCAAAATTTAGGACTTCTAGGCCCAAGTGTTACACCGTTCATGTTGGAATGTCGCATCATAGAAACTAACAGTGTGCAGATCTAGATCTAGTGTTTTTCTGTTGCTGTTTAGAAAAGCTGTCCATAGAAGCAGCCATTTGATTTCTTTGTCGTGTAAACTCTTGTATTACGGGAGATCACCAAAATCTTCAAGGTACCGGGGTAGACCTAAGTGCAATAACCCTTAAATTCAGACCTGTCTTAGAAAACAAATAATGCACAATTTTAACTTTCGTGACATTGAGGCGGTGCATTATTTGTATAATATATTTCCTGTATTGGACTTTTTAATTTTTGTTTGATGAAATGCAAAATAAGATTCGATCATTTGTGTAATTAGTTGTTGGAAATCAATCAATATGTAAACTGTTTAAATGATTGTGATATTCACAAAAATGTTGGCATTGAGTAAGTGCTTCATATTTGATTTGGAGATTCCTTTTTTTTTTCTTTTTTTTTATCCATAAGTGGCACGTTAAGGGTTAAGCCACACCCTTGTAGCTATTGCAGTTCCATTACAAATGTTGAAACCCTAACTGGATTATGATTCATGTAGCCTAAAGGTCTAAATTGAAATCTAAATTTAAACTGAAATTAAATGATTTATCGTGTTTGTTCTTAACAGGAGTCTAGAGAATCGATGCCCCGCAGGAGCAGAGATAGCCTCTCCAACGGGAAGAGGACGAGGGAGAAGGGAAAGAGTGAACGTGAGAGTAGACGAAGGGAAGGACAGATTCATAGAGGATCCAGAGTCTGATCACAAGACTAGCAAAACCACACTTCTTCCAGAGTATGATGTTGAAAATTAAGTTAGACATATCTTTATACATAAAGAAATGCGGGAGATGGACAAAGAAAAAGAAAAAGATATAGAGATGAGAGGAAGAAAAAGAGTGAGAGTATTAATTTTGTATCAAAGAAAAGTGGAATGTTTATTTATGATCAAGACTATCAAAAGAACACCTCTACAACTGCAGGTGAACAGATTATAATGCTGATTATAAAGATATACATATTTATATATCGAGAGAGATGAGGTAGAAAGAGAGATTGGAAGAGTTTTTATATTTCTGTGAAAGAAATTAAAGTGAAATGTTTAGTAGAGGAGAGTGTGCAGTATTTTCCACAGTAATCCGTCCTGTAAGCCACAGTGTGATCAAAGTACTCATACATGTGTGTAGACACAAGTCTGCTCAGTTGAATTAAGATATCTCCGTCCTATCATGAAACACCTTGTTAATCAGTGTTTGGATACTGAATCACTTGCCGAATATGCTCATGGTATCATATACTAAAGATGTGAGAATGATCTAAAAGTTGTCTTGATACTTGAAACAAAATAATGTTTGCAATGACCATTGCACACTGTGCTGTATTTGGTATTAACCTTGATTAGGGAGTATGTGTTTATGTCAAACATTTTTAAGCAGTTATTGTATACATCTTTACCCTTATGATCTGTACTTAGTTGGAGCCAGTCTGAAGAACATATCATGTATTGAATTGGCAATGCTTAACACATACAGCCCAGCACCATGAAATCATGATCAAGTTGAAAGTCATGAATGATCTTTTATTGCAATGTTTAATTCTTGCAATTTAATTTATTCAAACAGCATTCAGCCAGTGCAACACAAAATAGCCCCCATAAATCTGTTATTTATTCAAACTGAACAAAGTCAGTGGAACAAATGATTTGAAGATATGTCCATTCTATGGTGCATTTGAAAAAAAAAACATTTTCAATTCAGTTCGATTCTTTATTCATTTAACAAACAAAAGTAAACAACTTTCATGAACAATGAATATAAGGCATCACCAGAAAGCCGATGGCATGTGAGGTGTGATAACCATATGTTTGATGAAATGTGGATTGTGACTACATGTTCTGCCGAGTGTCTGTGTGGGGCTACCACTGTGCTGTAGCTAGCCAACATTGAATCTGGTGCTGTGTGCTTAAACAGTATTCAAACTAGTAAGTTTTATCTATCTAAGCACAATGATGGACTCATTTCATCCAAGACTTTAAATTCTTTTCTTTTTGGAAGAATGTACTGCATTGTTTGCTGTAAACAAAGACTACTTAATTGACTACTTGATCTCAGAGCTAATGTGTTTTCTCACAGTAATGTAGTGTTACTTTTGTAAGAACAAAGAGTGTTGTCTCATCATTTTTGTTATTTGAAAGGATGTCGAATCATGCTAAAATAAATGTTCATATAATCGCCTTGAGTTCAGTTTTGACAATAAAACATTGACCATGTGTAGCAAGTATTAGATATGTACTTTACCAAATCTTTATTAAAATCACCTTGATGTTTTTATAAATTTGATAAATAGAATTTTCACAATGAAATTTTAATCTGAAACAGGTATGAAATACCAGCTGCCTAATAGTATGTATATACCTTTATCTTGTAGATATGTTCTCTCTTGAAGTTTGTAATAAAATATTGAATATTGAAAGTGTTTCTGTTGTTTGTATATTGTATAGAGTTGAACTAAAACTGACACACACACAAAGACAAATTTCCTCAAATAGTTTAGCAGTGCATGTCTATCTTTAATCATCATTTATTATTCCAGCAAAGGTACAGAGTGACAATTTAGTATTTTACTTAGATTTTAAATACATATGAATACTTCATAGAACAAAAATCTGATCTATTCAGAAATCTGCATTCAAATATTTTAATCACAAGAGCTGCATATCTGGAGTTGCTTGTTTGGAAACTACAGGAGAGAACTTTAAATCGGACAGTACAACATGTGACTTGTACTAAGTGTGACCAAAAGAACCGAGTTTTCAATAAGAATAAAGCACAGGAGGGTACGCAATGGACCAATAATATATGATGGGTCCCTCAGAAATCGACGCCCTACATTTTAAATGCACTGCTATGAATAGTCACTTCTAGGTTGTTTTTCTTTTTCTCAACGTGACGAGCCACAAGTTTGTGAAGAATACATCCACACAACGTATTGCAAAACTTTCCACAAAGATATTCCATTTGGTGGGATAACACAACACACCAAGACAGTTTGTTCTTCATAGAGTTGTACTTACAAGTTTCCTATATGTAGTTAAACACAGAGGAGAGTGGCAGGTTGTGCCAAAGTGTGAAATAATTGCTGAATAAATGACATAGTGCAGTATCATAGTCCAATGCCATGGAGAGACATTCAAAGAAATATTTATCTTAATACGAGCTGAACATGTAGACCTGTAGACAATGTGTGCTTACAACAGTGACCTACATGTATGTTTTATGATACAAACAACTGTGTGCTCATTTCATGTACTTTCTTTTTAATATTGAACTTTTCTCCATAAACTGTTGACCATTTTCCTTGACTCAATGGAGAATACCACTTTTTGTATTTTTTTTGTTCAAGTTTTAATATTTTTCATCAATCATACTTGAATACAAGTCACACAAAGAATGACTTTTCACCTACCATCACAACAATCAAGTCTGTAAGTCAGTCAATTTTCCTTTGTCATCCCCAAACACAAAAATTGAATCTCAAAGGAACATGTACATATAATTGCATTCAAATAAAAGTTGTGATCTTTTGTGACACCCCCTATTTCTTGTCAATACCTGTCTTCTCGACAGAAATATTGATAGGATGATTAAAAGGCAGATTGAGAAGAAAATTAATCAAAATATTGGAAATCACAAAAATGTATGATCTCAACAAAAATGTGATGTAAATAATTCTCTCTTTTATACATATGGTACAGAGTGTCTTAAAGTATATTACAGTGGAATTACCATGTGATTTAAACAAACAAAAGTTAACATTCAACCATTCAAGTAGCAATAAATATGGCAGGTATACTATAAATATTCCATCAACAAATTGTGTTAAGATATTTTTTTTTGTTTTGACATTCTGTCCTAAGAGAACCACTTTAAAGCAGTCTGATTCACAGTGCCTTGACAATGGTATATCACTATCTGCACCATTCGCAGGATGCGGTCCACATTAGGGCATCAATATCGCCTTACTTCAAACAATCATCCAAGTACAGAAAGCTACACTTAAGTGTAAATTAAGTGACTAATGCATTGCAACAAAAGATTTTAATTAAGAGACACCCTTCAAGTTCCAATTAAATAAAAGCTTAAAATGTTGACATAACAGGCATGCATGTAATGTGCCCTTTAACACCCATAGTCACTCCTTGTTTTAATCTTTTAACCACACCAGGGTACACAACTCTAAATGCCGATGACATCCTTGGTTGGCCCTACATTATACATGTAAAATTAAATGAATCTGGATCATCAAAACTTTCCATAAGCACATTTTCTGACATGGTAAATGTTTTCCATTTTTTCCATCGTTATGGAAGTACCTCTCTTTCAATGGGTCCTTATGAGTATGAGATGACAATGACAACAAAACATAACCCCATCATTAAAAACAAAAGCTGCTAAATAATAAGTTCTCTTTTTTGCACTAGAAACATTTAAAGCCATGCAGTAGATAAAGCGATATTTCAGTTTATACAGATAGATAATATAGAACGACTTTACAACAAATACATAAAAATACATGGATAACTCTACATAATGGAAATTATAAGAAGCAGAGAATAAAATCAATATAAGTTCTGAATGTCTCACTCTACATTTTGTACAGAAAAATCAGTTCTTACTATCAAAGAATTACTAAATGCAGAAACTAATGATGATTCAGTGACTCGTCAAACGTGACAGGCTGTAGCAATGCCCACTACAGATGGTTGACACCAACAATAAAATGGATTTCTTTCTTACATTTCTTCTTTTGTATATCCTAAAAATTGAAAAATTGTCATCAGTAGTGATTAAGATTTTGCTTCTTATAGTCAAGGTAAAAAATCCACAATACTTTCTCTTCAACATTTTAGCAGCTCAATTCTAGCTGCCAGTCAAACAATGAATGGCACAGTGTGTTTAAACATACCCATTGATAAACATGACACACATATGGTATGGAGACGGCCAGTAAATGTAGTGACAATTTTTTTTACATGATTCTTACAATTGTGATGATTTAAATATGAAATCAGCATGCAAAATGTCTGTATTGCTTGCAGATGGTTGTTCAGACACAAAATAATATGCAGCCTGCAGCAAGTGTAATAATCAACAAGATTTCAAAGTCAGTTTGACAATGACAAGCTAAAGCACTGCAGTCAAGCCAATGCTATGCACATAAAAATGCTTTATGCTTTAAAGCACATTACAATATGACGGCTATGTCTTCATGCAGTCAAATCTGACATTGGATCAACTACTGACAGTAAAAACAATTTAAATGTTTCCTTTAGGTGAAATGATATGTAATCTTAGATTACACAGAAAGGCAACATTACAACGCTTGCCTTTGCAGTCGTTTTGAATCACGCATAGTGATAATCCAGTTTTTATTCACAGTGAATAGTGTTTCTATGGTTACTACCCAGACTAGCCAAACAGGTGTATTCAGATCTGGATATGCATTAGAGGAAGCCTGTCTACTAGAAACCCATTCACTTCACTTTGCTGGGTTAAGAGGGATGAGTGAGGGGGTTGAACCTGGGCTCTCATGTGTAAGAGTCCAGAACCATGACCACTACACCACAATGCTTGGCCCGCCCATTAGCTTAATAGCTTACCGGTAGCAACATTCAGGATATGGTTCACAACCAGTTTTTAACTGAGAGGGCAGCAAATATCTTCTCCCCACGAAGACCTCCATCAACAAGAAACCCTTGTGAGGATCCCACAGGCTTATGAAAGTTACATTCAAGGAAAAAATCCACCATAAAATAACTAAAACTTTCTTCCTCCATGTAGATTACATCAAATTTCAAGAGGACGAATCAATCAGACATTATTGTTATCAAGATAGACAGAAAAGATAGACAGAAAACATCCAAGCAGGTTTCACATTGTAGCAGCTAAGGCCTGTAGAATTCCACACCACAGTTAGACTCACTCATCCAGTCTTTTAGACCACTCAAATGAAAAGTTATTTATATACACTGAGTCTGCTCGTCACAAAGGCAGCAGGAGTTTTCCTTCATTTTCATCAAAACCATCGAGTCTATATACATCCACTGCTCCAGTCCAATCATTCATAGCTGGAGCAGGCTAGTTTTCCTTCATTCTTTCTCATCTCGCATCCTTGGGCATTGAATACTAATAATAACATTCATATCAATTCCAGTCAAATGAAAGAGTCTTCAAATGGATTGCCCAAAATATGAATTTCATTTACATGATCAATCATTGTTAACTTTCTGTCAATTATATTGTTAGTTGATTCTTAAAGTAACCACTGACTTCTTCAAAACCTCTCTTTCAAATAGATACATATTTTTGATTTTCCATGTTTTTTCTTCTTTTTATGGTTTTGATATACTCTTTTTTGAAAGGTATGAAAACAAAATAAATAATCCATGATTCTTTTTTCAACCAAAAAATGTTGCACCTTGCCCTATACCGACGGTGTGTCCTTCCACCATGGCATGATTCGACTCTCTATTTTTCGTGATGCATTTTTGAATGTCCATTTCGATAATGATTCAGCCAATTGTCTGGCGGCTTTCCTCTCGTACTACCCTCTCCGTCCGGCTATCATCTGTCTTCAGTCCCAGCTATTCAGATCCCTGTCTCATCGTGTCATGGAAGCATGTTGCTGTTACACAGTTGGCTAGCATCTTGGTTTGTTCAATCTGTCGAAAAAAGAAAACAGCAGAATTTCCCTTATGATTGATTTGGGACGGGAATGAAAAATGAAGAGTTGCAGGAGACAGTAGAGGAAGATACTAACTCATCCAGGGTAGCCTTATTAGTGATAACACTGATTTTCATGAGGGCACTGCATCATTACCCCAGTCATAGGATCAAAGGATCCTATCAGGTCCCCTTTTCTCTCAGAGGTATGGAGCAGCTATGAATTAAACGGTTTTGCTGAAAAACACTGTGGCAGCTGCTTGGTTCGATCCTTTACCCTCCTGCTCTAAAAGTCAGAGGAACAATCTACTACACCAAACCACTTCCATGATAACAAGTAAAAAGCAAAATAAATAGAAGAGAAGAGAGGTGACAGGAGATTAGAGATAGGGATGGCAACCAAGGGTTACAGGAAAGAGTAAAAGAATGATTAAAAGTAAAAAGTGAAATAAAGAGAAGGAAAGAGAGGTTGTGGGAGAAAAAACAAAAACAAAGTGTGGATGAGAGAAGATAAGGCAACTGATCTAGGGTTGGTGACCCACAGGAGCAACCCATGAACAAAATTCACCTTATAATTGATTCAAGAGGAGAATACAATAACAAGAGTAACAGGAAGCAATAACAGAATGAAAAGAAGTAAAAAGTGAAATCAGCAGAATGGAAGAGGGGTGAATAGGAAAAAAGAACTAAATGAGGATGAGACAAGGTGAGAGGTCTGACCTGGGGTAGAGGACTCAGAAGAGCAAGGCCCGTTTCTTGAAGGCCACCTGCTTCCAGGGAGGGAGGGTGTGGAACTCCTCAAAGGTCATGCCAAAGGCTCGGAAGAAGTCCTCGTTGGACAGGTGGTACTACAGAGAGAAGCAGCGATAAATATACTTAGATTTGAACTGGGAAATAATGACAATGATTAAAGTCATATTCAAAACATAAAGGGAACAAGCAAGATGTACAATACAAGAAAGTCACTGAGACAGCACATTTGAATCCATGTACTATAGGAATTTTTTTGTTATCAAAGAAACATATTCCATAAATAATTACAAAACATAAAAAAAAAGTTTAGACTGATAATTGGGCCAATATATAGAGCGCAAATATTATTTCAACCTTTTCAGTGCATTAAAATTTGAAGTTTTAATGATCACATGACCTTTATAATTCTTTAATAAATTATCAAGAAGGTAATAACTATCACTAAATGCCAAAAATGGATTGATCTTCTGCAGAAACTTACGATCTTTCATGTGATGCATCTTTCATTATTTGTAATACATGTAGTTAATATCAAATGTAAGAGCCCAAACCACATATTTGTAGCACTGGGTCCCAAATGGTATAAAGGGCATATACTGTACTGGGAAGGCAAAAAAGCCTTTGTTAGCAATCTTCTTGCCAATGGTCTTAAATTCATGTATTGTCTATTTTAGAAGCTTGCTGAAAGTTATTTGCCCTCAAATGATCTACATTTGGAGTAATGAGTGATTAAATCACAAATCCTCAAAATGTTTGGCCCGAACATTTCGAGGATTTAATCATTAATCATTGATTACTCCATATGTGGATAATTTGAAGGCAAATAACTTTCAGCAAGCATCTAAAATAGACAATACATGAATTTAAGACCATTGGCAAGAAGATTGCCAACAATTATATTTTGAAGGCTTTTTTGCCCCTTAACCCTAATACTCCCGGGGGGGGGGGCCATTATGGCCCCCCCCTGTCGAAGTTTTGTCGGTACTTCCTAACGCCTCAATATTTCGAAACGAAATTTCTTGACTTTTTTCTCTGATCCTTCCCGCACATTTTGATACCAAATTTATGGCGATCGGACCTACCGTGCGGGTGTCAGATTACGTTTACCGAACACATGTCACTGAAATTTCGCTTTTTCTCTATGTGACTGTGTATAACCCTATGGATAAAATCAGCTTGTCCAATTTATGTAAATACTTTTCTAATAAGTGTTATCATTGTTTCAAATAGTGTAAATAATTACCACACACACACACACACACAAACACACACCCACACACACACCCACACACACCCACACCCACGCATACGCATCTGAATCACAACGAAAAACAAAGAAATACGTAAGAAAATTGAAAAACAATAAAATACATAAGAAATAATTACCACAGCCTATCTTTTTCTTTCAAGAATTGATGAGGGAGTTATGAAAGACATTTGTACCAAAAATTGCTATTCCTGAGGCTTTATTTAGTGAGAAATACAAAAATCTATGATTTCTCGCATAAATTAGCATAAATTAATTATTTAAAAAAAAATAAAAGGACTTTCGTAAATTTAGCTATACAACTTTGTAGATTACATAATTCTTTACCCTTGTGCAAAATTTTGAGGCAATCGGGCGACCCATGGCCGAGATCTCAGGGGGGGGGCCATAATGGCCCCCCCCCCGGTAATAACAAGCTTTGAAATACCCCGGGAGTATTAGGGTTAAAGCCCTGCTGCAGACTGGATTGACATCCATGCAGACTCACCTCTAGGTGCCCCCTGTCCACATCCTTGGGCAGTCGGTAGTTAGTCGTCAGCAGCACCTCCAGCGGGTACAGCTAATCAGGGAAGCAAGAAAGCAGCATACAGCATTAAACATGGGTGTGAATGGGTCATCACAATCACATACACAACACACATGGGAGGTCCAGACACATTCACACTCCTGGCAGTGAGCACCGCACATCATGCTACTTTAGGGTTTCCAGTGGATGGGGATTAAAGGGGGGGGGGGGGGGTAAATATTGCCATCATTACAGGAGTTTTATTAAAGAAAGTGTTGCTTGCTTTCCATATATAACTAGAAAGTATTATGCAGCATTTCCATACATATTGGATAATATGCAGATGTATTAAATATGGATCATATACATATATAAACACAAATCTCCATAGCGTACGTGGTAATGAATAGTAATAACAGCATGTGCATGCAGGTTCTTTGCAGGATATTCCTTCAAAATTACCAATATGCAATGCTTAAGAAATAAAAATACTCCTTTTCCCCTTTTTTCTGCAAGACCTCAGGAATACTTGTAAAAAGCAGTTTAAAAAATAATTAGATACATGCATGCAGTTGCACATACATACAGTAGGTTAAAATAAAAACACATGTATTTCTGTATCATTACATACAGGCCATGCACATATGTACATGTACAATTCAGGCAATTCAGGCAATGCTGGACATGTAATATTGCTGCCGTTGAATGAATGCAGTCACTGTGCTCATGCTGAAGAAGTCTATCCCATTTCACAATCCATTTTGGGGACTTTAGTATCAAGTCTTCCCCCTCTACATTTGTCAGATTGTGAGGTGTGAGTTACAAACTTTGGATGTTCAATGCCAGTCTCACAGTTATGTGTTCCAAGCTGAAATAAGCTGAAGCTGATATTTCTTATGGCAAATTTGTGCAAGATACGAATGAAAAGACTTAATTATATAATTAATGATTAATTCATAAGAGTGAAAGCGGGGATGGTTAACAAATAAAAGCAGAGGCAATTTGAAAAAAAAAAGGCTGTACAAATAATGCAATTACTGCTTTTTACCCTCATAAATATATAAACGTTTCATTCGCAATAGCCCAAATTAAACCGCAAGGGAGCTACAACAATATCCACCATGAAACTGAATATATGGGACAACAGGACCACTGCAGTCTTTACCTCTTTACCCATCTTGGACTGCATGAGATCAATCAGAAACATAGAGGAAAGTAGAGTCAAGTACTCACCAATTATCAAGATGGTTAAATCAAATAATGCCAAAATAACATTTCATACTACTAATTTGGATTTATGAAAAAAGTTAACTGATCTAGTTCACATAAACAGTAAAAATCAGAAAGTGTGATTTTTTTGCACTGCTATTTAGCACATGAATTTAGCTTGCCATTATTTGCTATGCCCTTTTATTACATTGTCATGATTTAGGTCAAACAGCATGTTGACCAGACTGGGAAAATTTTAAAAAAAAAAACTAAAAATGGACTATAAAAATAGTTGTGCGGGATATATTAATGTTGCAATGAGAATATGTGGTTGTACCTTGTAGATTACATACCAGTCAGTAACTACAAAACATTATATGCATATGGGTCAATAGTCTGAAAGTGTATATTTTTGTGTCCCTAGAGTTCCGTGTAATATAATTCATCAGATATTGGACATTTAACTTTGAATTTTCTGTATATATAGTCTTGAACATGTATCAAATAAGATTATATAGTGCAATTGTGAAGTATAGTTTCTTTTTTTATGATGTTCATTAGTCTTATATCCAGACCCCCCTAAAACCCCATGTCCCTATACAAAAAATCAAAATACATGACAGCATTTCTAACTTATGCTGGAAAGAAGTTCTCATTTTTTTAATGTGAGAATTATATAAATTGTATAATCTCATGAAATTGATACCAATAAACTGGATTGCATAAGTGAAATTTGACTTTTTTTATTAATTCTTTCCTGTCCCGATGTTTTGCATCAGCTCCGTCACGTAATGTTTTTCTGCCATCTACGACTATTAATAATTGAGTTATTCGAGTAAAACTGTCCTGGCGGGTCCACGCAGTCCTCATGGAGTGGTGTTTTCCTTAGGGTTCCTGTAATATTTAAAGGCAGTTGTGAAAAATACCAAATTCCTTTCGAAAGTCGGACCGTACCTTTATTCAGCATCATCTCCGAACGTATATTTTGACATATTAAATGATGCTTATTGCATTTAACTTTGATTGATTATGAAACCGATCAATTCCCACTGCAATCACACAAAGCCGCTTCGAAGCTGCTCTATGCTAACCCGTGCTTTTCTCCCCACGAGTCGCTCGGGCATCAGCTCTGTAACGGTCAGCTCCGTCACACACCCCCATTTGTGTGACGGAGATGACGATTGTGTGACGGAGATGACGATTGTGTGACGGAGCTGATGAGATCTATTTGTTAAATTTCTTAGATTGTTAATTGTTTTTTTGTAGGTATGACTTGTGAATATATAAAAGTAATACTAGTAGACATAATTGAGGTGAACTGAATCAGTTTTTGGTGCTTGTCTATGTAAATTCTAATCTTGATTTGATTACACCTTTATAGAAGTACATTACTTTCTGTTTATGGAATGTAAGGACTGTGATGTATAAACTGAATTGTAAAAACAAATCAAAATATTGTGCAGACCTTTCGTGACGGAGCTGACTCAAATTCAGTCAGTGTTGTGAAAAGAGCACAAATATAGTAGCTTAGTCCCAGGAAATAGCGTGCCAAACTATATTTTCAATTTTCATGAATAGTTATCACACTATAAAAACACCAATAGGAATCATGGATGAGTTGTTTGGATTTCCCTTGGTACCTATCTCTGAAAATATACACTTTCTGACTATTCACCCATATATCTAGTGCTGCTCATGTAAATACTGATAAAAATTTTTTGCACAAATCTATTCATTTCTATGCTGTGATATCACTCAGTGCTAAAAGAGGGCAAGTAATAATATATTCCTAATGAATGTCTTTATTGATTACACTTGTAACAGAACCTAATGACATGATATAATATTTCATATCTACCTATTGTAAATAGTAGTAGTAAAATACGAGCTGTGATTGAATAGATTGGTACCACGTGATCTCCCTTCAAAAAGTTATAGTGTACATATATACACTATAGCTTTCAATTTTTGGAGGGTAAACCCTGTGTTAAATGAATGGGGTGAATTACCCTGCGTACTTGTATGGCGCATTGCTCATTGCGTATTTGCACCGCATGCACATTAATTGGTCATTGTATTTGTGTTGCAAAAGGCGCAAACAAAAAGCATTGTGATGTCATGTTGGACACTGCTCTTTACAAATAAAATCTGTGACTACGCTATGGTAAAAATCATGAAGGGGAACTTAGATCCAGGGATCTATTTACTCTTATAAATAGTGACCACTCTATCACACAATATTACTGGACTATATGAACTCCAAATATAAAATGATCCCTTGTAGGTCTATTTCACCTCGGCCTTCTGCCTTGGTGAATGAATAAACCTGCACTTGGGATAATTTTTTATTTGTCGTACATAGAATCCAGTATATTATACATTATATTGTACACTATTTATATAATAGATCTATCTACCGTGTGCTCGTCTGATTAATATGTGTGTACATACAGGTAAATTGATACATGAATGTATGTAAACATATGTATGGACAAACAGACATGTATGTCCATCTTCTGTTACTTTTGTTCCTAAACTGTCTGCAAATCTATTGAAGTTATCTGTTTAAATACTCTTCTAAACTATATATCTATCTACCTCATATATTCACCTATCATCTTATCTACCTAACAGGTTTCTATTCATAGATAGATAGACATATATCTATATCTATCTATCTATCTATCTATCTATCTATCTATCTATCTATCTATCTATCTATCTACCTGTCTGAATATCTATCTGGCTATCTATCTATCTAGCTAGCTAGCTATCTACCTACCTATTTTTCTACCTGTCTGAATATCTATCTATCTACCTACCTATTTTTCTACCTGTCTGAATATCTATCTATCTACCTACCTATTTTTCTATCTGTCTGAATATCTATCTATCTATCTATCTGTCTATCTGTCTGTCTATCTGTCTATCTGTTCCTCGAATCTATTGTTTCAGCAATATACCAGGGTGCATGGTTAGTAGACATACCAGAGGCATATCACTCATAGACGAGCCTTTCTCCAGCGTAGATGGTGCTTGAGGCGTCTGGCCAAGGTTAGAGATTAGTAGGGTTGCCATGGTAATGCCATCCACAGTGGATAAATGGGTGGAGGATGCAAAGATACAACATGCAAAATGTAATGTTAGCTAGAGACCATCGCCAGTTGCATTGTTCAATGTACAAGATGCTCTTGATATACATAGTATGCCTTCGTCCTTAACTCATTGTATATTCTCCTAATCCTTCCCTCTCTCTCCCTCTCACTCCTATTGTTAAATCAAGCCTCTGTCTGTTTGTCTGTCTCTCCTTCTCCCCCCCCTCTCTCTCTCTCTCTCTCTCTCTCTCTCTCATTCTCTCTCTCTCTCTCTCTCTTTCTCTCCACACTCCTACTGTCTACTCAAGCCTCTGTCTGTTTCTCTCTCTATCCCTTTATACTTGTTAGCTTCTTCCATGAAAATGTATTAAATGCACCAACAACCTGACAATAAATGATTTACTCCCACGGAATGACTAACGAAATTAATGTGAACTGCTCGATTAAGAAGGTTAGTCACTACCAGTTTTGCCAAATGAATGAACTAATAAAATATACAAATTTAGACAAAACAACTTTATTGTTATCCTAGACATATCCATTAAACAAATATCAAATATGATTTTGATAAAACCCTTAATAAAATTTAAGCTCATACACTGGTTTTAAATTTCAAATGGGGGAGCTTGCATGCTCATGAAAAGGCATTGTTTCTGTACTTTATTGCAGTGTATTCAGCACTCTAGCTTGATATAGGTTGAACCAATAGACGTATGAATGAAAACACAAATGGCTGCGTACAATGATGCTTTCTCATTCTTCTCTCTCCCCTTTTCATTTGCTAAGCCATGATGTGCAGTGAATTTCACGAATTGAACCCCAAATGTGTTTGTTGGTGAACAGGAGCATACTATTTCATCTCCCTGGACAGTCCTAAGACTGCCTAAGTTGGCATCGTCTTTACCCCTTCAGTGAGCATTCTTGTCTCGACAGTCTATCTGTGTCATGCATGTCAATGCACTAGCGCCATCTTGCAGTCAGCCATGTTTGCATTACATAGTCACATCTTCATGCTATTTTGAGGTGCATGCCGTAATCATTTAGGAGTTTTGGCAGAAGATTTCCATTCTCAAAGAGATGTTTGCAGCTGATTTGTATGTATTTCAGCTAGCATTTGCACATTTTCTTACAAAACTCTTGGTGAGCAAAAAAAAAATTTCTCATTGTGGGCAAAATTGTGACATGATTTATGCCAATATTCTGGAGAGTTGTGAATTTATTTCAATCTATCTAAAAATTGTATGAAATTCATAGTATACAGGAGTTCTTTTCACCGCCTGAAAACAGGTATAAGATTGATATATATAATCTTTTATCACCAATCACCTAGGAAACGCTTTTTTCACATAAATTATAAAGTGCACAGATTACGAAAATTTTCTTTCTTCAATTTTTTAATAATTTTGGAACAAGAAAATAACAAGAAATCTTGCAAGATTATTTTTGTTTAAATTGCGTTTACAATGCCAATTCTCCGTAAAATACTTTTCTACAAAAAGATTATTTCCCTATGAGAAGATGTGTAATGCAAACATGGCCTTGTTGTGCACGGTTCTTCAGGCAGCGGGCATTGAGCCGAGTCCTGGCTTCTCTCCTTCTTGGAGCCATGCCTAACTTACTTGGACTTTAACCCTACGGACTGGGGGTCTCCCTGTGGGAGTAGACCTATAGCCCTCGGGGGCCGCGATCCGCACGGCCTTGGGGCTCTTGTGGGATACCTTAGGCTCCATGGATGGCATGGATTGGCCCGTCCGGATCCGCAGGGTGCGCAGCTGACGTTCGTTCATGTTGGCTAGGCGGGGCGACAACTCTCCACTGCTGGCATAGCCGTTAGACATGTAGCCTTCTGAGTTAGCTAAGGGAGGCAAGCATACACGCAGGAGAATTTCATAAAGTTATATAAAGAACAAATAAGGAATGGCAGTTGTAGTTTGTTGTCTCAGAGTCTGAAAATAAGTTACAATGAATATGCCCCAGTGCCCAAAGTACTGGTAGACCATTTGCAGAAAAAGTCTTGGGGTCATATTTATTCTTACATCAACCCCCCCCCCCCTTAATACTATACAAAGAAACACATGGATATATTGATTTTCCTCAAATGATTATATAATATTCTGACTCAGCTAACTGATTGCACACTTCGTTTCAAAGTTGAAAACCTGTCAAACTTGCTGAACTGACTGCTATTTTGTAAGTGTTAACGACAAGTATGAAATGACAAGACATAAATTGCAAGACAATAAAATATCGACATAAGATGCATGAAACTGTTTCTCATTTCTTCTGCACTGTTGAGTTTTGATAAGAACTTACCATCGCTGTAGTATGATGGACTCCTGGCATTCATTGGCAGTGAGCTGGCTTTCCTGTAGGCCTCACTCTGCAACAAGAAAAACAGGAAAGGAGTTAAGACGTACGATCAATATCAACAACTTCTTTAAGTCTGCAACGCTAACTGAACGGAAACAAGGTGTAGAGGAGTAAAAGGCAGAGATAATTTCTTACCAGGCTCTCGTATCGTAGATTGGGTGGAAGGGTGGAACTTCTAGGAGTTGACATCATGTTCTCTGGTTAAGGAATGGATAAAGATGGAAGGTTTCATGAAAATATTGGTTATTTTTGTACATTGGTGCCCTCTTCCTGTACCTACTACATGCTGTAACTATCATTCGTACCTCATCTTTAACGGAAGCATTCACTAAACCAGTTACCTCCATAGTTAATATTTTTCTGTAAAGATCCTGTATAGTGCAAAGATTGTAACAACATCCTCTGGGCTTTGCCATATCAAGCCTTCTCCTGGACAAGAGACTCACTTCCCTTGATACATCACAAACTGCAGCCCTTCGTCCCTTTTCATGTCATTACACTTTTATTTCCAAGCTAACACTTATGTATCATTCTTTCAGTACCTACCCTTCAAAAAATAATATAACAAATAATTTCCTGAGCTGACTGACATGCAAAGTAAAAATAAAAATGCATTCTCCAAATCATGCACCAATAACTGTCAGTGCAAATAATCCCATTCAACTGCAAGTACTTTTCACTTCTTCCATTTTATCCAGAATAAGTTTGATGTGTCAACTTTTACAAGCCTACACTAATGACCCTCCCACTTCACTATCCATTAGAGAGTACAGTTTTCTGGATGGTCTGGCTATTTAAATGCATATTTCCTTTGATTTCACAAGTTCACCCTGCAGAATATATACAATTTTTAATCAAGATCATATCATGATTGTATCTTAATCTGCATGATCTCCTTTATCTTACCACAAAACACAATGACATTTTTTTTAGCCTGAAATCTACCTCCTATATTTGTTGATATTGATATCAAATAATTTCATCACAATACGAAAGAATACTTGTTCATGTACACACACCACAAGGTTGATATTGCAAAATTTTAGAAAAGAATCTACTTTTACACAGATTGCATATACTATTCTAAGAATTTACACATATCATTTAGAAATATCAGGCTGCGTGAATTCATACAAGAAGATATTTGATTCTACTTGTAAGATGGTAAGTCTATTTCTTTCTACATGAATCTATGCAGAAATAACAGACAGTGTCAAAAGATTATGAGAGAAAGAAGACACTTCTAGTATTTCTTTGAGTGTAGTTTGTTAGGAAGATGCATCTAAAACATTGTCAAACATTATAATTCCACATCAAAAGAAATTCTTTGTAAGTTGATGATGATGAGAATGTTCTATTTCTGCTGTGTGAAGGGCTTCTTGCTGGGGAATTATCTACAAAACTTACTGAGAAAAAGGCTCATTGACAGAGAGAATAACCACAAGAGAGAAATAAAACAAGATTGGGGAAGACTATAAACTGTATAATTAAGAAACAAATGTATATGATACTAATAACAGAATTATCACGATATCAAAATACAGTATCTTAATAACTGAACAATTACAGGTATGAGCTGCTATTTTAGTTGAACTTTGATTTTTAAAAATCTAGAGGAAAGAACATATAATGCAAATACTTCCAAATTGGTATTATAACTGAAATCTACAGCCTCCGTCCCATATCATGATTCTGTGCGTTACTACCAGACTTCTCATTTAGTGTTAGTGTCACCTACCAAGTAGTGGGAGTAAATCTGTGGGCTGTTTATTGTGTGGAATCATGCTAGGATGATAAGACACTTTTCAACTCCAGAGATAAACTCTTAAACAGTTGCCATCTCGGAATAGACACTTTAAGGAAGTCTACAGCATATTATTCATGTACATCACACAAACCCTGGTATACCAGTACATTCTTCATTTGATATGTGTTTGTGCTAAATCCACAGCAATATATGTTGATGCAACCACTGCTCTCACATGCTAGTTTAGTCTGGAGGGTGGACATTTTCAGAGGTGGACTTGTGTAATCCTGGACTAATTCTATCCATGGTCCAAGCTTGCCTGGTTTCAAACCATAATAGTCAACATCCTACTATGGATACTAAGTCTGAGTCACTCTCAATCTATGGTTGTGATTAAGAAAGAAAAACAAACCACTCCCTCAAACGTAAGGCTTCAGCTCTAGAGTTACTGTTAGCGGTCTGTCAAGAACAACACATTTTTGGAGCATTGAATAGATAACCATAGTTCAAGGAGAAAGATCAATATTCACAACAGTCTTAGGGGTCATTGGTTAACTTGGAAGCTACAAACAATAAACCTCTAACAGTCTTTCAATCATACAGTTTAACTTGCTTTCTTCATCAAACCTGCTAGAAAAGGAACCTACAACAGAACATTTGTCAACTGTCAGACCCAAACCACCATAAAACACTGCCACCATACATGAAGAAACAAGCTAGAAACAACATGGTGTGTTCCCACTCTCTCCTGTGTGTTTACACTTTCCATGTGTTCTTGTTGCTGGTACACTGAAAATTATCTGGGCTCAATCTTATATGAGTTCCGATTGAATTAATCAGAAACAATCACAAGGCCAATACGCAATCTCTTAAGTTCAGATTAACAATTGATATAAATTGCAAGTTAAGTTGCGCTCAATTGCAAATCTTCATGAGATAGGGCCATGGTCTGACCCCGTTTCATACACCTCAGCTGTCATTACACACACATACTGTCTTCTGATTGGCCAAGCCATGAACATGCTAGCTTCCCCTGCCTTCCATACTTAGTATGCGCATTACTCTGAATAATTAGGACCTTCTTCTCCATCATACAGGCTTATCCCGGTATGTTTGTTTCTTAGGAGGATACGTATAAAAGGCGTGGGTAGACTCTGGCGTGGAACTAAAACAAAACAAAATCATATTATTCATGCAACATTCAGGGAGATCTGTGGGGTAAAACATAATGGTTACAAACAAAAACATACAGATAATACTATTGATAAATCACTGTTGTATCAGGTGAGTGAGCAATCTTTATGTGATATATTCCTTTGCGTATTCAAATGCAATTCCTAAACATCACCCGATTATCATAGCAAGTACTGATTCAAAACAATATATCTGTGTTTTTGGAGATTCACCTTCTACCAACCACAACTTGAATTTCACAAGAAATCATGGCTGAACATAAGGTAGAGTTGTAAAAATTATGACAATAAGAATAGAAAAAGACAAAAGGAAGGATTTCACACTCTTACACAGATAACAGTGATTTGTCATTTTGGGTGAATGAAAACAAAACAAAAATGCATGCCAGTGAAGAGCAAGAATTAGTCTAACCATTCTCTCATGAGGCATTGACCTTTGACCTTTGACCCTTCAACCCCAATAAAATGATATATCACTAAGCTACACCGGAAGGTAAATGTTTTGATAACTTCTTGTACAGTGCAGAGTTTTCATTTGTAAAAATAGCTCTGATCTACTTTCCAAACATTTCCAATCTTACAACAAATATCAATAAGTTGACCTCTATTTGATTTTGATAATGGAATGATCCACCAATTTTTAATATGCATTTACAGAAAGGCATAATTCTGAAATTGGTTATGTAAAAAACTTATTGAAACCTTTTGACATTTTAGAGATGTTGGTCATTAAGTTATTATTCATGTCTGTTGTAGACATATAAATCATACAAATATAATTTGAAGAAAAAAAATGTGGTACCCAAATTTGACAGTGGTTCACTATTTTCAACAAGCTAAATAGCAGAATGCTGATAACAGAACATACAACTGTTTAAAATTAACATTTGATAGTGCAAATGATTGTGCTACTACTTGCATCTATAATGTAATGGTATGAGCCAAAGGCGCTGTGTAAGCAGTGCTATGCAAGGTGCTACCATTTTTGAGAATAGGGGGGTTGAAGAGTCAGTGCATGGTGGCTGTCCCTCTTACCTCTACATCTTCGGTCTTTTAAGGCCACTGTGAATGGAAGGACAATCCACATCCAGAGACCAAGTCACAATATGGCAAATGTTTACTTTCAAAGATTGCTATTATGTCTCAAATCTTAATTCTAAGTGATACCAGACTCAGGCAAAACTAGAGCAATTCGACTGCCCCGCAGTCGATAAATATGCCTCCGCCTCTTTGCTATTCTCAGAAAATGTGCATGTTTGGTGGGCAATGTACCATTGCTCCTATGTGAAATGAAAATATCGCATTCTGTTTTTTCAAATTTAGCCTAGTTTGGCAATGTTCATTGACTTTTGACCCTTTTGACTTCCAATCTAACCAGTCTGTCTAAATCCATCCTTGTATCAAGATTGTTTAAAATTAGCCAATTTTAGGTGAAGTTCATTGACCTTTGACCTTTCAGGAATTTTACCCAAACTTCACCAGTCTACCTCCATGAAGTGATTCATCTCTGTACTATCTTTGGTTTGAATTGAATTATTAGTATTGGATTCAATGTGAAAAATATCTATTTGGGGGCAATTTTTAGCCAATTTTGGGAAAGTTCATTAACCTTTGATCCCTGACCTTTGAGAAATTTTACCAAAAATGCCATCAGTCTAGTAGTGATCCATCTTTGCACCATGTTTGGTTGGTATTGCTCCATTGGATTTGGATATATTTTGAAAATTATCACTTTGGGGGCAATTTTTAGCTAATTTTTGGCAAAGTTCATTGACCTTTGACCTTTGAACTCTCAGGAGTTTTACCCAAACTTTCACCAGTCTACCTCCATGAAGTGATACATCTCTGTATCATATTTGGTTAGAATTGCGCCATTGGATTCGGATTTAGGTTTATTGTGAAAAATATCAATTTTGCAAAGTTCATTGACCTTTGACCTCTCACCTTCCAGCAATTTCACCAACAATGTCACCAGTCTACCCAAAAGTACTGATCCATCGTTTCACTATGTTTGGTTGGAATTGCACCATTGGGTTTGGATTTATTGTGAAAAATTGAAAGTTTGGGGCAATTTCTAGCCAATTTTGGCAAAGTTCGTTGACCTTTGACCTCTGAACTTTCAGGAATTTTACCAAAAATGTCACCAGTCTATCCCCAAGTAGGAATCTATCTTTGTACCATGTTTAATGAGAATTGCATCCTTGGATTTGGATTTATTGTGAAAAAGGTCAATTTTTGGCAAATTTTCACAAATTTCATTGACCTTTGACCTCTGACCTTTCAGGAATTTTACCAAAAATGTCACCAGTCTATCCCCAAGTAGTGATACATCTTTGTACCATGTTTAATGAGAATTGCATCCTTGGATTTAGATTTATTGTGGAAAAGGTCATTTTGGGGCAATTTTTACAAAGTTCGTTGACCTTTGACCTTTGACCTCAATCGGATTTGACCCCAATTTTACACACTTCATTAGTTTCCTGCAATACATACATGTACTAAGTTTGAAGCAAATCTGCTTAACGGTTCTCAAGATATTGCCTAAACGGATTCGGGACGGACGGACGGACGGACGGACGGACATATGTACGGACGGACGTACGTACGGACTGACGTACGTACGGACGGACGTACGTACGGACTGACGTACGTACGGACGGACGTACGTACGGACGGACGGACGGACGGACGGACGGACAACCCGAAAACATAATGCCTCCGGCCACTTCGTGGCGGAGGCATAATAAAAAATCCGTCTTCGGTAAGTATACGTCAGTATTTTTGTTTCACACTGACAATCTTAATGTGGTTTTGTGGAAGAAATCATAGCACCCATCAATGTTTGTCATTAAAAAGATGCAATCAGAATATTGAATAATAAAAAAAATGTACATGACACGTTTGTTGTAATTTTGCAGGAGCTTGACATTATCAAATTCTTTCATCATGATTTAAGCTCCCATACAGATTGCTACCCAAGGCAGTGCTAGTTTGTACTTAGGAACAAAATCCACAGAGTAACCCAATTGGCATGATTACTACTACCTGGGAGCAGTAGTTATGAGCAGGGCACATGAACTACCAAGGTGAGACTCCCTGTAATAGTACCTGTTGCAGCTTGACCATCCTGCCTAGCCAGTAAGGACTGTGGAGGGAACGCTTCAGTGCAATGGTAGGCAGGAAGCAGTGCAGCTCTACACCAATATACTAACATCAAATAGACACAAACTCCCATGGTGTGCAATAGCAAAGGGTTTGGGAGGGAGAGGGGAGGGGGAGGGGGGCAGGGAGGGGGAGAAGGAAAGGGAGAGGGAGGGGAGAAGGAGAGGGGGAGAAGGGGATATGGAGGGGGAGGGGGAGAGGAAGAGGGTAAGGGGTAAAAGAGAGATATTGGGTATGGAGGAGGGTAAGGGGAAGATGGTATTAAAACATAAGTGCTAGACCAACTGGATGTAGGCAAATTGTAAACTTCTTAAGAGGCGTCAAAATGGGGAAGGAGGAGGTGGTGACAAATGGCATATGGGCAGGGGTGAAGGATGGGGAAGGGAAAATATTCCATAATATGACCACTAACATTTGCAAATTTTGAAACATTTTGAAAAACTGTATCCTTGTGAATTACACAACTTGTTCTGATTAAGTACTATGATCTAATAATTCTTACCTCCCTTATCTACTGAAGATGTGAAGCTTCCATGATGCCAATTGCCTAGTTTCAGTTAACACTATTTCAAAAGGAAGCTTAAATAAATTGTATTGCGAATATGTGTTTTGAGAATTTGAAGGTGTGTTAAAAGGGCAGAGTGGTGATTGATTATTGCAGCGTGTATGTGAGTGTGGAGAATCTGAAGAGGAAATGTTGAATGAAGGAGAGAGGGGAACCTTGGTGTTCCCATGCATCAGGAGGCGAGGTGGAAGGGAAGAGAGGGGTTGAGGATCAAGGCGGCTGTACCTGTGTCCATGTATAAAGAGTCAAGACTGAAGGAAGGGGAGAGGATAAATAACCCTTGGGTAAAGAAGCAATATTGGGGTGTACCTGTGTCTAAGGAAGGGCAAAGTTAAAGGAAGGAGAGAAGATCAAGACTATACCTGTATCCATTGATGAGTCATGTCTAGGGCTAATAGGCAGCTCCTTGTTTGCTGCTGGTGTCCTGGAGGCGCTCCGGGGATCCAGGTTGCTGATCTTCCGGTGTCTCAGCTCCTCCTTCAGGATCTCCTTCCCAAGGGCTGACTCCACCTTGGACACCTGCATATACCGAGGAGAAGAGCAGTGGTTTCATGAGAAGTAAGAACTCACTCTGTGCTTTGTAAGATTGATCTATCATTGGGTCTTCAAATGGAGAGCGCCAGCAAAAAAATGGATATTATGGATTACGTGTTTTAGCAATCATTATTCCATTTAACATGGCCTACTTGGGTCTTATCATTATCAAAAGTTTAGTGTGCCAGAGAAGCTGATGCTCTATAAGACTTTTGTGCACTACCATTGAAAAAGAACAACTGTGGCACACAAATATAAAACAGGTAAGGAAGTAGAAGCCTAGGGTATTGCAAGTTTGTCCCAAACCAGGGTTTGCCTAAGGGTGGACGCTACGTTCTAATCCCTGTAATGTCTTCTTCTCCCTAAAGACTGATCAATGTAATCTATCTTATCTTATTTCTACCAAAAGTAAAAACTATGCATACTCAGCATGTTATCCCACATACTTATCAAATAATGTGTCACATGTTTTTGAATGGTTTAACAATATAGCCTTGGACATGCTTCAGTTACAGTGTAAGAGATCAAATTGATGCGGAGGGTTAATGGTTCAAACCTCGGTTTCAATCTGCTTCTCTTCCTCCTCATCACTGTCGTGTAGGTCTCCCATGGACTTGCTCCGGGTAGAGTACTGGTATTTTGCAAAGGCTGGGGGGCCGGGCCAGATATCCGACTCAATCTACAAATCAAAACAAACAAATACAATTACATAGTAACGGGATGGTGTGTGAAAAATATAAAAGCATTATTATAGGAAGATAAAAATGCACATTCTTCAAGCAGGAATATTGCAGCCAGAAAAAGCAGGTTTTAAATTCGGTATGACAGCTCCATTAAAATTCACAATTTTTAGAGATTTATGCTGGTACATTCCTTAAGCTCACAGGTTTTCTAACAACAAATGAATAGTTTAAAAACTTGATTAAGAATGTTGTCAATGTCTCGCAAGTATTGTTGGGTGGGGAAGGGGGTCTGAAGACAGCGGCTCTTACTGTACCTTGGCTGACTGGCTGGCTGGAGTTGGGTAGGTGAAGGGATAGGGAAGGGGTAGGGAAGGGGCAGGGAAAAGGCAGGGAAGGGGCAGGGAAGGGGCAGGGAAGGGGTGGGGATGGGGTGGGGAAGGGGTGGGGAAGGGGAAGGGGTAGGGAAGGGGGTCAGGAGAGGGGCTCTTACTGTACCATGGCTGGCTGGCTGGCTGGGATTGGGTACGTGAAGGGTTGGGGGAAGAGGGGGTCTAGAGATAGTAGATGTTACCTTGGCTGGCTGGCTGGGGTTAGGCTTCTTAGCTGCAGGGAACTTGGACTGACGAACCAGCTGGTCAGAGAGGACCACATCCTTGACTGGCTTGATCTTTGGTCTGAGGGCATCAAATGCACTGTGGGGGCGGGGACGCCTCCGGTAGCCACCTGTTAGGGGGAGGGGGTGATGGTATAGTCATATTATTTATTTTGTCATTACACAGAAAGGTTATCAGACATGCATAACACTACTTCCCCTGATAATAAGTGATTTCATCATTACTTCCAATTCCTCCTTCATCTCCTTGCCCTCTTCTCGACCCCTTCAGCAGCTCTTTTATTCCCTGTCCTGACAGTAAAGCAACCACATGATCACACCACACATGTAACTATATATAAACACCCCGTTGCCATGGAAACCTACAAAGAACATCCAATACATCAACTGAACAATTTATAGGATAAAATATATTCAATCCTCTAATTTTCTATCTTTTCAAATTGCTACAACACATTTATATGAGTTGCAATTCTAAAATCACACTGCAGCATGATACATATTGGGTTAGATTGAATTTTGAAAGGTCATGCAACGTTAAATGGCACAAGTGATTGACATGACTGTAACATTCAACAATGTCAGTATTTGCATAGAAAACTACTCATCATTTTCTGACATACATTTAATTGTTATCAAACCATATCTGAGAGATATTTATAAGCATGTAAACACTCTGTCAATTGTGATAGCACATAGATATAGACTGCTCTGAAGGACATGGTTAAAACTATCGGCACAAAATGAAAGTTACCATCAAGACAAATTGACCAAGTGATTATAGCATTGTTTTTAACTATTTCCCAGAATATCAGAGCAGAATATATTTCTTTTATGTCCCGAACTTTAATAATGATATAAAAGTAAGCATAACTTACAACCAAAATTAAAACTTATTTTTCCAGAACAGAACGCTACTCTGTTTTCATTAATGAAATGATTAAGCATTGACGTTAGATTTCATGCACCTCATATTTATACCGCACTCCCATTCAAAATTGGTCAGACAAAGAGTTTTGAGACATCATTTTAAGGCATCTTGCCACACAACCTGTTTGCCACTTATTTATGTGAACCAGCACAGTCTTACATTGAAGTCTACGGATTTTTACCATCACTCTTGCAATTTATTCAACATGCAATTTCCAAAAGGGAACCATTGCTCAAGCAGGCCGCTATCAATTTTGCAGATTTATGCAAGAAAATTTGATATTGACTGCCATCCATGCAAATAAAATTACAAATGGCCGTTATTTGTGCAAATAAGGCACTTTTGTCATCTCGAAAGCAGAATAGTTAAATCAATGTCATGACTGTAAATCAGGTAACAGTACTATTAAGAGGAGATATATAATTTAACATATGATATTGATTCCTGTAGATATAGAAAAACAGAGTCAGGGGGAGGGGGGGGGGGGTGTTCATTAGTAGATGTAAAAGTAATAACACTTAATAGCATGCTGCTGAAGCAATCACATGAAAAGCACATTTTACATGTGAAAGTTTAACCAGTTTTCTAAATGGTGTCAGATAACAACATTAGGAAATCATATGAAATAAAACTGAAGAGTACAAACACTAAATGGATCAAGTAGAAGACAAATAACTCTCAGAAAAAAAATGGATGTCACAACATATGTAAAAAGTACTTCACTTCAACAATGCAAATAGCCTTGTTGATCGCAGCTTATAACTATATAAGATAATTTGTTGTATAGGAAAGTTGATATGACGACATGACCAGAACTAGTGCATAATTAAATATGTGTTCTGATAGTTTATCTCATTAACATATGAGAAAGCATCCTCATGCTCTACATGTATGTCAGAGAATGAAAATATCACTTAAAGACAGCCAGTCCCTTTTTCAGATCACCACAAAACCATCGAAACATTGGCAAAACATATAGAGAAGTGTTAGCAAGCTCTACATTCACAATTTGAAACTGATACGAAATGTAAAATTCAAATAATGCACGTAAACAACGTCTGATTAATAGTCTTTACCTCAGGCTCTTAGCAGTTTGTGTTGAAATATCTGCTTTATTGATTAATCTGTTTATTAAATTATAAAACGCATAATGAAAAAATTGTTCTATGGAAGGAATCATCTCCAAAGTTTGGTAGTTACTCATAAAATTAGGATTTCACACACGCATAATAACCACATAGATACTGTAACAAAGACTAATACTTTTTTCGTAGTACGACAAAAGTCGGTTTGAAATTTAACGGCTGAATTTTTTTACATATACAGAAAGCTTCAACATGCTATATTTTTAGAAATGGTCTTGAATCACACTTTCTTCAATTTACGATCGTGATAGACGATTTCAAATTTTAAGCTTGCAAAAGGGACGGACAATCTTTAAACACAATTTGACACATTTACGCTACACACTAATAGGATGCCCTGTGCATTCTGGTTCTTCACTCTTCAGCATCAGTGATATCTTTTAGCATGTACAAAGTATAGAATTCCATAATTGAAACACAGTTTACCAAAATTCTGGGTACAGACTTATACATTTTAAATCTTACAATCTTTTGTACTCAAAATGTACATTAATATATATATTTGTTGTCATTTGAATGTAATGTTCACAAACCATTTGGGTAAATAAACATTATGCACAGTTCAGCATAATGGCACCATGGTGTTTGCTGCATGCATGTGTGTGCAGAACTAATACATTCATATATGCACCAAACTATTGTATTAGTTCTACGTTTCCAATGAAAAGTTTCGTTCATTTTGCTTCAGCATCAAGTTAGAGCTGAGACAAAGTTATGCTGCCCCCCCCCCCAACAAAAAGAAAACAAATGTTTTCATACTTTGCAGATTGATATCATGAATGTTTATGATCTTTCTATTATCCTTGTATTAGTAAGGTTGATCTGCAGTGAGATGCAAGGTGTTAGTGATTAGTGTATATCTACATATCACTTGCCAAATCAGTTAGGCGGCTAGGCCACTCACCCAATGCATGAAACACAGTATCATACAGCATGTGAGACATCAAAATCACAAGGAATATGCAAACTTTGCCAGCGCTATTCTTCTTTTGGAAAAATAATCAGAAAGAGGGGAGCTCTTCATCAATCGCCATTGAGAATCTGTTTTGTAAATTCTTCTCCAAACCAGAGGAAAAGGATTCATTATCTATGTTGTCAAGGAAACCCAAGTTAACTACATATATCATCCAGGAGCTATTACAACCCCTCCATAGTCAAAGCTAGGATCCAGCTTGAATCTTGGCAGAGTCAGATTATGTCAGCAAATTTTTTGCATGGAGGATCAGTATTTAAATAAAATTTGGTGACAGTGACGGAAGATATGGTGACATTTCTTGTGGGAGTGAAGACGTTTGACTCAACTTTGTTGAGAGAGAACCTGATCAAAGTTGTTTCAAAGTTGTTTAAAGAAACTTAATGCTTTGGGGTTGAAATTGTTTCATATCAGACACTGTTCAAATTATGATATTATCATAATCAACCGTGTTTCATGAATTGTGTGACTGCAAGGTGCCAAACAAAAATAAGTCACAAAAAACGTTTTCTACAAGAGTCAGATGCAGAAAGGCAAACCAGTGAGATGCCTTACCCGGCGTTAACGGGGGAAGATCGAATCGTGGGGGCGAGTGGTAAGAAAACGCCTCACCTGTAGAGGGCAGTATACACCAATTATTCAGTATTTTGGCGACAAGTGAACCTCAATGCAGCAAGTTTCAAGATGGAAAATGCTGGCTCAGGTGCTTCACAAGTTGCAGGCATGCTAACTTCCAATGTCTCACTTTTCATGCTGAGAGTGACATTTGAAACGTCCGTGGAAAATGCTTGACCTATCTGTGAACTCCTAGGGTAGTGCTATGCAGTGGTGATGGGGGAGGGGGGGGCTATGTGAAAAGCCCCCATGATGGCTAATAATCTCAAGATTCTAGTTTATAAAGTGATGGGTACCCTCGTTAAATTAGGCAAGTAATGTCAGTAAAGCGATTTATCACTAGGAAGTATCTTCAAATTGCACCCCTCAGTCATAGTATTGACTTGGTCACAGAGATTTTTAAAGTACACATATACTTTGGTTTCGTCCTAGCTGATCAGCATCTTTTTTTTAAACATAACCATCACTGATTTTTTTTTCTTTATAAAACTGTCAAACTTACCCAATAACATGGTGCTCCTTTGAATTTTACTTAAACTTCTCACACTCATGGACACAATTATGTAAGCTGTGCTAAAGAAAAAACATTGATAGATCTCTCAAATCATAAGCAATAACTCCTAAATTTGCTTGAAACACCTTTGTCCTGATACTTCAAGCATGAATCTATATTTGTCAAAAAATCAAATATGAAGATATAACTCAGACTCTAACTACATCAGGACACATTCACCATACAACTGAAATGCCGGGAACAACACACATGCAACAACGAAGACCTGGATTGTGGATTACGATGATGAAGTTAGTGGATGTACACTAAGCTTTCACAAACACGAGGCTAGTTAGACCAGTCAGACATCAATCAGGGTACACAATGACATGCACATGGGACTAGCACAGGGCAGAATTCCTAAGAAAGGAAAACAACACAACAAAACAACACTCAACATGGCGCCGGCACGAACGCACGTGTAGTTTGACAGCTCTCTGCCTTCACCCACTATTTTTTCGATTTTGAGTACATTCTTACATCTTATCATTTACTTCTATGGAGTGAACTTATTTGGCATCCTTCTCATCATAATTTGTGAACCAATTAACTTATTTTTGTGGAAATACTAAAGCAATTTGTTTCATCAGTTGCTGGAAGCATGGCTGACGCGACCAGGAAGAAGACACGCACACGTGCTGCCTCGAAACCTCCTCATCATCAGGCAACAGCCCTCGCGGCAGCTGGGGGTGCTGATGGCTCATCGGACGACCCAATCGACAGCCCTCCTGAGGTTCAGGAGATTACGCTAACTGACCTCTATAATAACATCTCTGCGTTTAAAGCATCCATTTCTACCAAGCTTGATAGCATCTCTACTGATTTGGCCGCTATCAATAAAAGGTTTACCGACCTAGAAGTAAGTGTGAACTTCAACGCAGGGAAAATCAAAGAAATTGAGGATCAGAAGTTACCCGAAGTGAAAGATTCAACACAAAAGATGGTGAAATCTTTGGAAGTCAAACTCCTTTCTCTGGAAATCCACAATCGGAAATCTAATCTCCTCTTCTATGGTGTAAATCAAGCTGAAGGTGAAAATGTGTATACGGTCCTGACGGATGTATTTGTTTCCCTTGGCCTTGAAGATGCAGCTGCTATTTCTATCGCCAATGCTCATCGCCTACCTCGACGAGGAACGGGTGATCAGACCAGCCAGCGTGGACCCGTCCCAATCATAGCGCGGTTCTGCTACATGAAGGATCGAAACGCCGTTTTGGCTGCATTTGAAGGCGGGCGGGGAAATCGAGCCGGGACTGCAGCCTCTGCGGATAGCGCCAAGCCCCAACCCCAATCACGGATCACCGTGCGATCGGATCTCCCACCATCCATGAAAAGTCGTCGCGCTTTCCTCGCGAAAGAAGCCTACAAGATGCGTAAAGAGCTCGGGCTTTCTACGAAAATCTTCGTTAGAGGCACGGATGTGTGCTTACAGTCAAAAGAAAAAGGCACGTCTAAGTGGATTGATTACAAGGATTAATACCGGGATTAATACTACCACCCGTCAACAAGGTACTGATTTTTCTTCCTAACTCATTTCCTGTAATTGTTTTGTTACCAACTTTGACACCCACGATCCAGTGTGAATCTAAATATTATTTCTGTAACTCCTGATTTCAAATATTGAGAAATCTCCTTCCGCCTGTTTTGTTATGCTACAAGTTATTTGATGACTTAACCTTTTTGTGCTCTCAGTAAAATATTGAAACTGTTACTTATTGAGTTGTGTAATAACAACATACATGTAGGTGAAGCAACCTTTTACAATTTAACGAGTATGAAGACTCTGATTTATTGTATAACTATTTAAAACCTTGATAAAAGTCTTTAGGTAGGGTTCATTTTTCTCTTTTTTCACATACAAACGTACCATGTTAAAGTAAAAAAAAACTGAAAAAAAAACATAGTATTGATGATAAGGGGTAAAAAGTTAGAAATGCTGATATCCTTACTCCTTTGTACAAATTATTTAATTGTGCTCATATTGTTGTTACCTTCTATTGAAAATTCTAGCTTGGGTATAAATGGCAGATACTTCATGTTTCGTTTAAATGCCACTATACGCTATACGTACATGTATTTTGATAGAAATGATTTTTGTTCTTATTTTTTCATGTTGCCCCATCGTATTTTACTACTCCTATGAGTATGTACCTCAAATGACTATAATTATTCAGCAACACTTGTACCTCAGCAAGTATTACTACTCTGAGATGTGTGGTTTTAACTATGAGTGACATTGATCCCATCATATCTCCAAATGTTAGGTGTGAATATTATTTACCTGCTGAGTTTAAGACAAGATTCCAGAAAAAAGGTCGACGGCAAACTTATTTGCATATGAATGCTCGTAGTCTCGCTAGGAATTTTGACAATGTACAACTGCTGTTAGATTCTCTCGACTGCACATTTTCTGTAGTAGGTGTCAGCGAAACGTGGTTACATAGTAATTCACCTCCTCTGTATGACATTCCTAATTATTCATTGATACGTTCTGACAGACTAGAGGGTAGAGGAGGAGGGGTAGCTTTTTATGTCAACAACGCTCTGTCATTTAAACTTCGCTCTGATCTCTCTCTTCGTAATGACAGTGCTGAACTACTTTCTATTGAAATTGATTCTTGTCTTTCTGGCAAAAATGATGTAATTTGTATCATATATAGACCCCCAAGCAAGGACAAGAAAATGTTTTTGGACGATCTCGATAACCTCTTACATGACTTGAATCAAGAAAATAAAAACATGCATCTTATGGGGGATTTCAATATTGATTTGCTTTCTGACAATGATATTACTGATGATTTAAATACGTTATTAAATGTTCATGCTATGTTCTCGACAATTACTAAACCAACAAGAATAGATAAAAATACTAGTACCTTAATTGATAATATATTTACCAATGTTTCTGACTACGATATTGAATCAGGTCTTATTTATTCTGAAGTTTCTGATCACTTGCCTATTTTCTTGTTTCTTCCCAGTTATATAAAAAAAGGAACTAATAGGATTGCCATTGAAACTCGTAAATTCACAGGAGAAAATATAGAAAAGTTTAAAACCGATTTAATGTCGGAAACCTGGAATGATGTTTTCAATAGCAATAACATCGATGTTGCTTATCAAAGGTTCATAGAAACATTAACAAACTATTTGAATGTCAATATACCAAAAGTTCAAATCAAAGCTCGGAAAAATGTACCAAAACATCCTTGGATTACTAAAGGAATCTTAAAATCTATTAAACATAGAAATAGGCTTTATAAAAAAAGCCTTTGTAATCCTACCGACCTGAAGAAACTGGAATATAGGCAATACAGAAATAAACTAACTCATGTTATACGTACATCCAAAAGAATGTATTACACTAAACAGTTTGTACAGGCTAATGACTCTTCTTCAAAGTGGAAAATAGTAAACGATATTCTGAAAAGGGGTAATGTTTCCCATTCAACTCAGTTTAAACAAGGTGATAGAATTGTTAGTGATCCACATGAAATTGCAAATGCTTTCAATAATTTCTTTGCAAACATAGGTGCCGAACAGGCCTCTAAAGTTAAGGGATGTAGTCAAAATTTCCAAGACTCTCTATTTAATCCCTCCGTAAATAGTATATTTTTTAACTCAACAAATGCAGTTGAGGTCACAAGGATTGTTGCATCACTTAATTCCAGTCATTCAACTGGACATGACGAGATGAATACACACTTGCTAAAGAATATTATTGGAAGTATAATTAAACCTCTCGTTTACATTTTTAACTTGTCATTATCCTCTGGTAGTTTTCCCTCAATGATGAAAATTTCAAAAGTAATACCCATCTATAAGAAAGGTGATGCTAGCTCATTTACCAATTATCGGCCCATTTCTATACTTTCATGTTTTTCAAAAATATTAGAACGACTCGTTTATGATAGGTTATATACATTTTTGATTGCCAATAAGTTACTTAATAATGATCAATATGGATTCAGGAAATTTCATTCAACTGAATATGCTATTGTGAAGTTATATGATAGGGTATCATCTGCCTTAACCAATCATGAACATGTCATAGGAGTTTTTATGGATTTAAGTAAGGCATTTGATACCCTTGATCATAGTATACTTTTAAAGAAGCTTTACCATTATGGGATTCGTGGCATACCATTGGATTGGTTCCGTAGTTATCTCTCTTGTAGAAGTCAATATACAACCTTCAATAATGCAAAATCATCTATGTCATCAATCACATGTGGTGTGCCGCAGGGCTCTATTTTAGGTCCGCTTCTTTTTTTGATTTATGTTAATGATATTCCTAATGTCTCCACCTCATTGCAATATATATTATTTGCGGATGATACCAATATTTTTTGTTCCAATCCAAACTTACAAACTCTTGTTCATATGTTGAATACTGAACTGCCCAAATTATCAAATTGGTTTAAATGTAATAAACTGTCGTTAAATTTGGATAAAACCAACTTCATATATTTTAAAAGTCGTGCTCAGAAAGAAGAAATAAGTATTACATTAAAGATAAATAGCATTTCCATCCAACAAAAGAAAAACACCAAATTCTTAGGAATTCTAATCGATGAGTGCCTCTCTTGGCATGAGCACGTACGTGACCTTTCCCGAAGTTTGTCTCGGTATATTGGTGTAATGTACAAGCTGCGGTCATTTGTCCCGCTTCGTGTTTTGCTTATTATTTACAATTCTTTTATTCATTCTCGCATCTCTTACTGTAACATAGAGTGGGCAAATTGCAAAGCAAATACTGATACTATTTTAAGACTGCAAAAGAGAGCCGTACGGCTCTGTACTGGGTCTGGATGCTTTGATCATACTGATCCTTTATTTTCTAGACTAAAAACATTGAAAATTATTGATATTCATTTCATGCAAATTGCAGTGTTCATGTACCGCTTAAACAAAAACGAATTGCCTGTATCATTTTGTGACGATTTCACTTTAAATAGAGACATTCATAACTATCCAACTAGACATTCTTCTGATTTTCATCTGTTTACACCAAGAACTGCTTTAGCACATAAATCAATTAGATATGTAGGACCTGACATTTGGAATGTATTACCATCTCATATACGAAATTGTAGCACTATTACATCATTTAAAAGGAATATGAAAGAATTACTCCTCTCCAAATATTCATCATAATAGCTTTTGAAGTACACTTAAGTGTTTCTGTCCTTTTATGACAGGGTAAGGAGGTATAGTACGATATAAGGGCACGATTACCATTTTTTTTCTTATTTTATTTGTTTTTATTTCTGTCGATTAAATGAAATCATGAATGTTTTATTTCAAGCCATGTTTTACGAAACGAATTTATTACCTACTATGTTATTCTAGGGACTCTGCGCTTCAAACATTTATGTTTATGCTTTGTTCCTACTATGTATTCTATTTTGATGTAATACGCTGTTCTTGTCAATGTGATTGTTTATTATGCATGGTGAAATAAATAAACAAACAAACAAACAAAGTAGGGATTTGCACTCTATTTATCGATTGTAAATATGTTCTAGGTATATGGATAATACATGTATATTTCATGAAAAAAGGTCTACTAGAAACACAAAATTAACTTAAAACTGCTGGCAAAAGAAAATTAAAATTACAAAAAGGGAATTCTACCAGGATATCAAACAAGAATGGGTGCAGATGAATACACACAAAGAAAAAAATCTAAAAAGAATGATAGGGGGAAAATATCTTTACAAAAAAACTAAAGGAAACCTGAATATCTTATTTTACAAAGTGGGTATCTCTTTGGCATGGAGACTAGTTAGCGAACCATTGCAGACCGAGTCTCCGAGACGTCTTCTCGAGACTAGCAGGGTCTCTGGGGAGTCGCAGAAACTTCAAATACTTTCATTTTTTTAAATAGACTTTTTCCAGTTTCCAGCAGGTCTCAAAGACATCTCTGGGACACCTCCACCAAAGACAAAGGCCCTTCATTCAGACATTATTTTTGAAAATGCTTTCACCAACATTTTTTTCATAGAATTTCTTGTGTTTTTTTTGTTTCCTTTCCTTTTACATATAGGGCATGCAAATTCAGTAGCATTGCTCAGTTAGAATAAGTTATGCAACACGCGACACGGATACATGCATGCAAAAAAGGTACTCAAAAGTGTCTGGCTTTACCATTGTTTACATATTCTGTGGAGGTGACCACAACACGACCAGCCAAAAGCAAGTAGAGAATCAAAGAAACAGGCAAAAAAAAAGGGGAAAATGAAATTATGACAACATTGGATCCACCAAGGTTACAGCTCAATCTGTTGAAGTGATACGGACTACTATATCAGCAAGTCAGCATCACTATATCAGTGCTTCATCCAATAAGGTAAGAGTCATTCATTGAGGGCAATATACAACTCTTCTGCATGGCAGTATACTCTCTTGCATACAGTATAAATGTCCTCAGGGTCAAGATAAGCAAGTCAGTTTTCAAATGTGCTATTATGATATTCAAAATGTGCAAAGGAGAGGGCGAGTGCATTCACTCTAAGCTGCGCATGACCAACAGGCCTGTTCACACTGTACAGATCCAAGTGGCCTTGGATGTTGTGACCCACAGACAAACCAGCTGAGTGTGAAAGGGCCTTCATACTAATACACTTCATACACTAACCCACTTCAACCGGTCGCTACAGAGGAGCCTAACTAAACATTTCATAATATCAAGCATGTGCATTGCATGGCCGCATTTTTCTTGATAAATGTAGATCAGATTTTACCTAACTTGTGCATTGCATGAACATGTATGATCTTGCTTTGATCAAGATCAGGTAAGTTTTAGTTGGGCTCCAATGTAACAAGAATCTTAAAAGCCTGCTGGAAGAAGACTATCTACAAAGTCAGAAACGAAGGTTAATAACTGACAGCTGAGCGTAATCCTTATTGACTTGCACTGTTTGCACAATGTTAAACATTTCCATAGTGATAGATCTGATGCCTCCTACATCATTAGAGAAGTATTCTGTAAGTCATACTCTTATCGTGCATACCATCTTTCCTCAGTCAGGGGAAGGAATTTGCTTTCCAGATATTGCAATAATTTGGAAAGGTAAACTACAGGATACCAATGCTTTACAGTAATTAACGTCTTTCTTCTTGTGATTAATTATGGTAATCTGGCATCCTGGCAATGAAACATTACTAGCAGCAGTTTCTTCAATCCTGTAATGCATATCTGACATCTTCACAAGATATTACATCCTTACATGATCTTACATTTATACATGGATTGAAACTTTGTCAATTATAGAGGGTTCCCACAAGCAGCCACATTGGAGGCCAAAACAATGAAAATCTGTGCATCAGGCAATGAAAACAATGACTTTTCATGGTCTGATGCACAGGACTTTATTGTTTGTTCTCCAATATGGCTGCTTGTGGAAACCCTCTATTGGTGTTGATAGATCTGAATATGGATCTAACAGTTTATTCAGAACTTTGATGAGGAGGGGACATTTGGTTTTTATACTGACAAGCAGAGAGACATGGATTGAGATGGATTCAGTGTTCAGCATCAAGCTGCCAACAGTGTGCACATCTTGGGCTTGTATCACAAAGAATGAGCTGCAATAGATAGCAACCTTACAATCAATTGCAAAGTTGCTATCTACTGCAACTCACCATATCACAAAAAACATGTATTGCGAGGCCAATCATATGCATCAGTTTGCATTCAATCATACAGTTAAGATAGAGCAACACGAGCTATGATCAATATCGAGTGTAAAATACGATCTATATCAATTGTCGGTTCTTTGTGATATGAAGTTACGATTGTTATTCATTGTACGATCCATTGTATCCCTTTGTGATACAGGCCCGTGTGGTAGCTTACCCCCCCTGTGGCAGGAGGATGATGCTAGGTGGGACTGGTGCATACATACCACTGGGGCAAATATGTCATCAGTCTTTTTAGAATCATGGAGCACCATTCATAGTTAATATAGCTGAGTTTTCAAGACTACCAAATGAAAGATATATGTCACACTTGCTTGAGATCCTAAACCCTTTGTGTACCAGACAAACTGCTGTTCTATTGGAGTTGGGTTTCGTAATTATGAAAAATATCATGGGGCAAAGATTTAAAGGTGTGATGAAGTGCAAGGGAAACGCACGGCACCAAGCCAGTTCATTCAGTGTTTGTGCACATTCACATCACCCTCAATGACCACCCCCAGAGCCCACACCCAGTGACCATCATCAGTGTCCACCTCTAGTGACCACCACTGTGACCACCCCCAGTGACCACCCTCAGTGACCACCCCCAGTGACCACCCCCAGCATTCATCACACACAATCAATCCTGTATCGGTCATCTTTCCATCATCTTCCATAAAGACGAGAAAAGCATTCTAATTGGAAAAAGAAAAATTACTTCTCTGCATTTGGGGGAAAAATATGCACAAATTAATGGTGCAATTCTTCTAAACCAAGATTAAAAGCAGTGAAGTTCAAGTGATGACATTCGCAATATTTCTATTCTATCATCTTTCTCCAGGCCTCTGTCACTTAATATGACTACTTCTATGAATGTCACTATTGCTACTGGTACTTCTACTGCTGCTGCTACTGCGAGGACTAGTACCACAACTACCAGTAGATCTATGGCAATAGGTAAACTACTCAAATAACCTTTACTTCTATTTCAATATGATTATTTTTTACAAAGAAAAAACAAACTACCCATTCATTATTGCTACCACATACAACTACTGCTATTACTACACTACAAAAATATCACCATGCTGAACAGGAAATCTATTACGATGCTAAACAACAAACAAAAATAATGGCCACTAATACCACTACCACTACTAATATCACTATCCTCTTACTACTATCACTAATGTGTCTACTACTTCTACGACTAACATGACAACAACATCTACTACTGCTATTTCATAAACTTCTACAGCTTCTACTACTTCTACTATGCCCCTCCCTACTTGGACCACACCCCACCCTGCTGTGCCACACCCCTCCATGCTGGGGCCACACCCCTCACAGCATGGCCATGCCCTCCCTGCTTGGGCAACACCCCCTTGATTGGACCACACCCCTCTCTGCATGGCCACGCCCTCCCTGCTGGGGCCACACCCCTCCCTGCTGGGGCAACACCACTCTCTGCATGGCCATGCCCTCCCTGCTTGGGCAACACCCCCTTGATTGGGCCACGCCCCTCCCTGCTTGGACCACACCCCTCCCTGCTGGAGCCACGCCCCTCACTGCATGGACATGCCCCTCCTTGCTGGGCCACACCCTTCCCTGCTGGGCCACACCCTTCCCTACTTGGATCACACCCCTCCCTGCTGGGGCCACACCCCTCCCTGCTGGGGCCACACCCCTTCTTGCTGGGACTCCGCCCATGTACTGACCTGGCCTGTGGAAGTGTGGGCTGAACGGTGCCTCTGGGCTGGCCTGGACTGCCTTGGGGTAGATGGAGGACATGGTGAAGGGGGACAGGTAGCTGTAGGAGAAGTCTGGGCTCTGGGGGCTAAGGCTGTTAGATGAGCGGCGGGAGGGAGACAGGCTGGTCGGGGTGTGGAAATGATTGCGCATCAACACCGGCGAGGCGGGGGTAGACTGGAGGGAAGGAGGGAGGGAGGGGGAGGAATAGAAGCAGACGGGGGTAGATCAAAGAAGATTAGATTGGATTAAATCTATAAAATGATAGATTGATTCAGTGTCTCCACTAGGACAATATTGATGATTTCATTACAAAGTTTGATATTTGGTTTATGTATGTACATGTACAAATTAATTCAGCACAGGACAGGTCGCGATTGACTTGTGGAGTGGTAATAAGATATCATTAAATAGGATGTCATCAATTCATCAACAAAATACAGATCCATTCTTTTCACTGCTGACAGAATTGCATTATAATAAAGTCTGACATTTCAATTTCAATCATACTTTTTTTGTCTAATTTTAACAAAATAACAAGGCTTTTTGTTTGAATTATGAATATAATTTAATTTGTTTTCTTATTTGTTCGAGACAAATATACATGATATCCTTGTGAAGCATGATATGATTTGGAATATTGTTTTACACATTCTTCTATCTAATACTGATCCAACTCCTCATGATCATGTTATACATCAAATATTGCAATAACAGAAAGCCAAGAAAAAACATATTTCCCTGAAAGCAATATATGCAGACAATTCTCATTCTCCATTCTCATTCATTCAACATCCAAAAGTGCTATTGTGCAATATTGTGAGAGTGCAATATTGCGAGAGTGCAACATTGCAATAGTCTGAAAGAATGAATCCTACTGACCTGTGATTTGGTTCTGTTGAAATCATACAGCAGAGCGTTCTCTTTGATCCTTGATGGGAAGAACCCCAATGCCTAAGACAAAACAGGACAACGAAGGCAAAGTTAATCACTTAAAAATGTTCTCTTTCTATACGTCACTTATCACATTACATCAGCATGTTGTTGCGCAGGATATATTCTTTAATATGTGGCACTGTTGGACGCTAGTTTAAACCAGTAATACAGAAATCCTATGGAGCACATTCTGTCTAGCACAGGCGTCATATGCATTATTAGTTCACAACAATAAGACATTGTCCCAAATAAAAGGGGAAAAGGTTTACATTAATAATCAGGTAACATTATGACCTGTTGTCATGGTAACATCTATTAACTACATCAAAACGTCATGCCAACAGAATACCCTGATTTAGTTCAGTCTGGGATGCATTGTATCTCAATTTCTTTCAAAAGAAAAGAGCAAACCATATGTGTCAGATCGTGGTCCTGGTTTACACTTACTCTGCCTTTTGCACAATCTGGATGCCAGATTTCTGTGCCTGTGATGTAAGAAAAGGGAGATAAAAAACATTTACACTGAACATAAATTGAATAAAATGAAACTAGATAACTTTTACAGGCTTCTCCCTCACACACAACTACATATTTCTAGAAATGATTATGAATAAGTGGAAATTATGGATTATTTCCAATAAGATAAATGACATTTTTCATCCAAAGGAGATAATTTCAGGAATGACTGCACTTTAACATTTTGTTCCACCTTTCAAACTGTTGTAAAGGAATGTTTTGAGGAGTAGAAATGGTGTGGTTGGTACCAACTGTTGGCCTGTGGTAGCTCACCTTGTACGAACATGTCCTCTCCCTCGTTGAAGTGGTTGCCACAGCGACCACACTTGGCACACGTTGGGTGGTACTTGTGGTCTCCGGCCTACGTGAGAGAAAGGGCAGGAAAGCGTTACCAAGGAAACTTAACAATAGTTGCACTGATACCAGAAAGAATCTGACCCACTTGTGATTGAAAGGATGGCCTTTAATACAGCAGAACAGAAATTAGCAGGTGGATACTTTTAACATAACACCGGCTAACCTTATTTTCACCTATGCCAACATCTGCAGAAAGGTATTACTATTGTTAGTGCATGGTCAATGCATCATATATCAAGCTGTGGAGCTATGATCCTGTACTCTCTATTACATCTTGAAGAAGGAAGATTGAAGAATGATCATGTGTCTCTTTCCTTCTCACCTACTCTTCAATAGATCATCAAACAGGTGTATTTTCACCACTAACTTGATGCGCAATATGAAAAGATTTGATATACTAAATCATATAATAGATTATACTTCATTTAGAGTTAAAATCTAGTCAATCTAATTACATCAGGAATTTCTATTCTTTCCAGGTAGCCATTGACAACACCTGGGTTGAGAGGGACAATCACAAGCAAGATACATTGTCCAAGGGTGTACACACCAGGCTGGGGTTGAACCCAGGATCTCTCTGCAAGAGTTCTACTACACCACAGTGCACTAACAATGAGAGACATCTAGAACATTTTGAAGCAGCATTTACATAACAAGCACAGATTCATCTCCTCAAGAAAGAAAACCCCACTCACCTCCAAGACTTTGCCGGTGATAAAGTTCTCACATCTCGAGCACTTGACCCCAAAGAGTTGGTGGAAGTCTCGCTCACAATACGGCTCACCATCCCTGAGAGAACAAAGAGAAGACAAGACAGGTCACAAAAAGTCACCTTTTACAGAGAGAAAAGCCTGTTGTGATGCTGCTAATACCAAGCTGATTTTACAGAGTACTTTGTGGGGCCATGATGCAGAAAGCTGCCCTGGCTCATGGAATCCAGTATAAGCCATCCATCTAAGCATGAGCCACATTCCAAGGTAAATGATGACTGGATCACAAACAAATTTATCAAAATCGGAATTACGCTCACCGACTCTATGCTGATTTATAAAAATACTTTTGTTCTATCAAGGACGAAAGCTACATAGAATCTCTTTGTCTATGTGAATTTATATGTCAATTGCGTGTTTATATGCCTGTATGTATGTCTATATATGTATGTATGCATGTCTGTCTGTCTGTCTGTCTGTGAGGTACCTACCTGCCCATGTACTCTCCTGTAAGGACCTTCTTGCAGCGGTAGCATTTGAAGCACCAGACATGCCAGTGTTTGTCTGTATGTATGTATGTCTGTCTGTCTGTCTGTCTGTCTGTCTGTGAGGTACCTACCTGCCCATGTACTCTCCTGTAAGGACCTTCTTGCAGCGGTAGCATTTGAAGCACCAGACATGCCAGTGTTTGTCCAGGGCAACCAGAGCCTGCCCTTGGGTGATGTCATCGCTGCACTGTGCACAGCCTACAGAGTCAAATACAGCAAAGGAAAAGACAACAAAAATAGGTTTAAATTACCTTTAAATCTCATCAAAAGCCTACTTACAAATACAGCAAAGCAAAAGGAAATGGTTGAAATACTAATTTTCTTATTAAAACAGTGTGAAACAGTATCAACACAAATGCTTTTCCTGTTATCATTGATAGACATATGGTAATCTGCCTTAACATTGGTATACACATATGGGACTGTTAATCCCTGACATGCGATTTATGAATTCTTAGACCCCATTTACACTCAAGAAAATTGCGTGGCCGGGCCCGGCCACGCAATTTTCTTGAGTGTAAATGGGGTCTTAGACTGTCAACACACACAAATCCATCAGAGCAGCATCTTGTCTGGCACAAAAAGGGTTAATATGCCTATAGTATCTCAAGATATCATATAAAGATAACATAAAAAAAATGCCAAGTATGGGTTGATGAACAGAATTTGATGTTGTTATTTCTGTAGATATATTCTTGTGTTGTTGATGCGCAGGATTGAGGAGGACTCTTTACGACCCTGTGCAACTCATTAGGATCCTTGCATATCAGTTGACAAGTTCTATTCGTCCTTCAATCTCGCTCCATTTCACTGTAAGCAATGTCCCCAACATATATGCCTGCTTTTCCACGCAACGTCATTTGGTCTAATACCCCTTTTACATGTCAAAGTCATATTTACAACCATTTGTGAAACTGGTCAATTTTATCAATATTGTACTAGTTTACCCTGGTGCCATAAAGATCACATGTTATCTGTTCACAAGGACTGTAGTAGGACATTACATGGTCTTCATCAGCTCCAAGTGGCCACATAGCTGGTAACCCTAGCCAGATCACAAAATAGAGTCTAGAGGATTTAACCTGATCTGAGGTGTAGACCAGGGTCCCGTTGCATAAAACTTACCATTGATGGTAACTTTGCCATCAATAGCAACTTCTATGGAAACCTTGCTTTTGATTGGCTATCGAGCAATGTTACCATGGTAGTTACCATTGATAGCAGAGTTACCATTAATGGTAAGTTTTATGCAACAGGGCCCATATTTGCTTCAGACATGGAAACCGTTTCCATGTAAATGGGGGAATATAAACAACCCCAACGAGACGGGGCTGATGCTAGATCTACAAGCGGGCTGAGCTTCCCGCTTCTATTTCATCAGACTCCTAAATCAAATTTGTGTCGCCGTGTGCCACGCACATTACATTTTCTTCCTAATCTAATTGCGATGACAATCAAAAATCAATTTGATATGAGCAGGCTTAATAACGGTGTGCAAGAGGACTTGTAGAGAAAAAAACCCCACAAGATTGTCTGCAAAAAACTGATCCAATCCCTAAGGCATGTTTGCTTCTTGACTTAAATTTGAGCGTGACATGTGACTCTGTATTGCACCCAGAGCATCCTGGGTAGAGCAAAGGTATGCATTCAGACAAAGGCAAGTATTACTCATGATCTAAAATCCATAGGAACCCTGCAGCCACATGGCAAAATATTCAAACAAGGCAGATGAGGGTCAAAGAGATCATAGAGCCATCAATATCAACCATGCTTTCCAATTGTAACCAAAGTATTAATTCATTATCAAAAATATTCAAATATGAAGAGTTCTTCTGGCATTTTAAGATTATCATCCATGGGCTCTTGTGGTACATGAATGTCTTTTCTTTTCAAACAGGGAATGGTGAGCCATCATACACCTGGTCTGCATACACTACAGCTCAAAGGAATTGGCATGGGGAAAGGGAAAGGGAAGAAAGGGGAGGAGCCGCAGTTGTAAACCGCGGTATATTTTGTCCAGTTCAGCATGGAACACAATGCTTTAGTCTAAAAAGCATCATGTTTCATGCTGAACTGGACAAAATATACTGCAGTTTACAACTGTGGCTCCTTCCCTTTCTTCGCTTTCCCTTTCCTCATGCCAATTCCTTTGAGCTGGAGTGTAGGTCTGCCAAACTATATGAACAATATGTGTGCAGATTTAAAGTTGTGCAAAAATGTTGTTTTAGTTTGTTTGTTTAGAATGATCACAATATATGTTAATGATTCTGAGCATTCACGATGCATGCACATTACCAATACCCCAATTGCTTGATACTTGTGAACCCTGCTTATAAGTATGTGCACCATCTCCAGTCTCTGGGGGTCATAAACAGCCATGCCATATTACCAAGACTCTCGTTTCCTAACAGGTTCCCATTACCACCCTTGGCCAGGATTACGAGGGAATGACTCCAACCGCTGAGTTTACCGTACATGAATGTCAACATGTGGGACTGTGAGGGTTACGAGCTCACCGGACGTAGCTTTCCCCCGAGCGCAGACTGAGCGACTAGGGACGCACATTAACGAGCACTCCTCATTAATCAAACTGACAACAGCTTCATCTCCATCTCCTTGCATCTCAGAGCGCGCAGGACAAACAAGGACATTAAAGATACCCATTCGTCAAAGCAGACACCCCATTAGTCTGTATCTCCAGACCTGCTACACAAATTCTAATTTAAAGTGCATGCAATCTATCTCTTTATCTACGGAAAAGACAAATGTCATATGTGAATGAACCATCACATCTTCCCATTAATACACATGCCGAAATACCAGAATTGAAGTTACTTTATAGCAATGTGTAATACATGTGCATGTACTTAAACTTCGATGCAGTCAGCAAAAAAGATGCATGAGAGTATTTTATGCAATCAAGCTAGTCAAACGTGAACAGAAAAACTACAGAAGTTAAAGAAAAGAAGTATTGATATATATTCATGTTTTTATTAGATTCATACAGAAAATTACTATCCTGGTAAATACACACAAGATCTGTCCAAAATGTCATGATTTCACAATTTTGTCAGGAGGAATGTTAACTAGTTATAATTGGTATTTGTAAAATGGTCTGAAAGTGAAGACTAGTGGTCTTAGAAGGAAGAGTCTGAAGACTTGGCTGGTCTAATCAGGGCACAGCACTAGGATCAATATTGTGAGGAGGGAGAGAGATAGAGAGAGGGGAGACAGAGAGAGAGAGAGAGAGAGAGAGGGGGGGGGGGAATGGTGGAACAAGACTGATGGGAGAAAAGAAAACAGGGATTGATGATGAAGGGAAAGCATTGGTGAATTGGACTGTAATGTTCCATACTAGTGAAATATTTCATGTGGTCGATGTATAAATGTATAAAGTAAAAAAGGGAAGGTAGGATAAAGAAAGAGGTAGAACAGACAGAGGGAGACAGAGAGAGACAGAGGGAGACAGAGGGAGACAGAGAGAGACAGAGAGAGGCAGAGAGAGACAGAGAGGGAGAGACAGAGAGAGACAGAGAGAGACAGAGAGACAGAGACAGACAGACAGAGAAAGGCAGAGAGAGAACGAGACAGAGAGAGAACGAGACAGAGAGAGAGTGGGAATGGTGGAACGAGACTGATAGAGGAAAGGAAAACATGGCGATTAATGACAAAGGGAATATTTTTAGAACATGCAGTGAAATGGACTGTAAAGTTACATACAAGTGAAATATTTATGCCGTAGATGTTCACAGGATATGAATTAAGTAAGAAGGGAATGAAGGATAAAGAAAGAGTTAGAAAAGGACAGAGACAGAAAAACAAAGAGAGAGATATACTGACAGATAGGCAGACAGAGACAGAGACAGAGAGAGACAGAGAATGGTGGAATGTGACTGATGGAGGAAAGAAAACAACGACGATGGATGACCCAGGGAATATTTTCAAAACATGCAGTGAAGTGGACTCTTAAGTTCCATATGAGTGAAGTATTTCAAAAGGATTAAGTAAACAGGGAAGGGGTAAATAAGAAAAGGGAGGGAAAGAGACAGTGTGGAAGATGCAGAGCTGATCAAAACTTCAAATCTTACATAACCAAGCCCACAGAGGCTTGTGAAATAGCTATGAAGCAAGAGAATCGAATTTTATCTTGATATGTCTTGAACTCACGGATAGCCCCGGGTGTAGATGAGACGGGTCGTGCTTTCTCCGGGATGATACCGTTTGCCTTGATGGGCCCCTCTCCGTTGCGGTTGTCGTGCGACGAACCAGGCACCGTGCAGGTGTCGCACATGACGTCCTTCCCATCATAGGTGACCTTGTCTCCAGGAGGAAGCGCAACTCTGAAAATAAGAAAAGAAGACCGGTATTAACATCTGATACACACTTATCCCACAAAGCTCTGGGACAAGGAAAGCAGATCAGTATTAACATCTAATTCACATCATCCAACAAAACTCTGGGACAAGAAAAGCAGATAGCTATTGTATTAACATCCTCTCTGACATATCCAAAAGAGCATTCACTGTCTGGCACAATAATCGTAAGAAATAGTTGTGATTGATTGAAATTTGACTAGTGATTGATATCAATCATAGCTCTGTACATCAGAAAGAGGGGATTGGACTTGCATTTGCAATCCACTGAAATCAATCGTAACTGTTTACAAGACTGGGCTCTGGACATTTCTATCGATGTAACACACACATGCATTTTTTGGATGAAATGAAGAGAGGTAGCAATCCTGGAACTCTTAGAAGTCTCTTTAGAACTATACATATCAGTAGATCTTTATGTTTACATTGCTGTATTAGCTAGACCTGTAAGAAATGAAACCACATTAATATCCAATCTTTTTTTTCAATTTGATCAGAATCTCAGAGAAAGTTTTTCAATCTATCATAAATATTGGAATGGCCTACTCCTGATAAACAGGTGTAATCATGCTCTACCTTCATCTATTTCAGCAGATCACAATAGTTGATGATATAAGTGCTCACTTGATTTAAGTAATGGATATGAACATATAATATTCCTGTACAAATTAATATTGAAATTCACAATTTTTAAATTTGTCACAATCACATCCATGCAGACTGTTACAGTATAGTGGTCAAGCCTCACATCTACACTGGTCAGCATGACAGAAATGACCACCAAATCATTCATGGAAATCACTCTCATGATCACTTCTTCCAGAATCACCACATGATAGAGAGCTGGATTAATAACTTACGATTAACTGATGGTTAACTTACAGTTAATTTACAGTAAAGACATTTGATGTGCATTGAAACACACATTGAAATTACATGCAAAATACCTTTTCAAAAAAAGATCAAATACAAGTAATCAGCTCTCTGAGAAGTCAAATTTGCTAACATTTCATTTCACCATGTGTTTGAGCATGCACAAGAGAATATTTCACATAAACCTAAATGAAGTACATCATTAAACAATCAACTGCATCCGTGTGATATCTCACCTACATAAGACAGGTACAGACATGTCATTTAACGTATGCAAACAAATTTTGCACTTATCAAAGTCAATAATGTTATAGCATATATTTGCTAGTAGAGCGGATTATAGAAATGCACAATGTGTAATAAATCATGCAAAACTTGACAACAATATTAAGTGTGATAATACATGTTTATGGACAAGCATTGTTTTGATTGTCATCAGGCATAGCATCATCTATATCATGATAACCTTTATTATGTTAATGCTACATGGCACTTTTACACACAGCATTGCACAGCGACATGTACAACACACTGTATCTGCATTAATGTTAATGTGCTTTAGTTATATTTCATCAATAGAGATGCAATGTGGTCAGAGGTGTGTAATCAAAGCTTCCCCCAGATGACTCTAAGCATTTCACAGACCCTCACAGTAATAGATTCAGATTTTCATTCCATCCAGATCGACATCACCAAGTCACATCACTTTCAAATACTATGTTAATAGCTCCACATTCTTGTGCGGGTTGGAGCAACTCCATTCCCACAGACGCCAATAATAGGGCAGGTGAGAGTGTAGCACTCAGCAGGAAATTATGCGCAGGCTTGGCGAGGAAGTCAGGCCCACAAAACTGTGCCATTCCCCTGAAAAGACACCCTGATAGACTACCCACAATCCAGCAGCATGTTTACCCACGCTGGCCGTGAACCCATCCCATCTTTCCAATTATTGTCACCCCCCCCCCCTGAGACTTTAACACATCTCACTTCAGCTTCCACATTGATTTCTGCTGAAGCATTCCCCTCCAAACTGCGAGCGTTTCAAGTTTGAGATGGTGAGTTGGAAGCAGGGACTGCCTATCTACCTCAGAGCATCCACACCAGCAGAAGATGGGTGCTTTAACTCAATGCCCTTTGATATGAACTCTCTCGATCACACTCTCACATTTTAGCACCAGTACTACAGGTACATCCTAAAGAGAAACATTGGTCTGAATTCACAAAAGGAGTTTAGATTAGCACCACATTTCAAAGGTAGCCCGTCCCTTTTGCAGACCTAATTTTGAAAGTTCCCTGACTTTGTCATCATTTGAGAGAGAGTTGCTATATAACCTTTCCCTGGAATAGACAAAGCGTAATATTCGGTTATGAGGAAATAATCTTCGATAACTGATCAAGCTTTCTTTTTTGTACCAAAAAAACAGTCGTAATTTCAAAAAGCCAACCATCGGCAATTAATTTTGATCACATCTCAGTGTTAGATTTTCATTTATTCTACGGGAGTTATAGTACCCCTGAACTTAAAATTTCACAGTTGGCATCCTAAAAATACATGCTAAATATGTGCAAACTTACATGAAGTTTGCAGATGTTTGTAAAAAGAGACGGGCCATATTTAAGCAAATTTTGTGGCGCATCAGCAATGTTCAGCACCTGATTTAGCGTGTACACTTCAAATAGGTCCAATAATGAACTTTTAAACTATAACACATTCAACCAATTTAAAAGGGACCCTGAGAAATTTTGTCCATGTAACAAAAGACCCATGTTCATGGGATAGGGTTACTTTTGCTAGGATGGTCAGATCTAGTTCATGATTGTCAACCAATCAGGCAACAGGATTATCAAGATGAGGTACGTAATTTTATAAGTTGTGGTGCTGTGTGGGTTAACTGTAATCTGACCTTGAGAGCATCAATAGCTGTGGCTGGCTGCTATTAGCTTTCATCGGGACGACACGGGGAAGCTAGATATTTGATCGATGCTCAAACAAGGAACACAAAAAGCGACCGCTGCACTTTATACCTCTATTTGCTCTCCTCAATTAATGTGGACATTTCCACATTAAATTACACATTCAGAGCAGACCTGAGTAGACATGACTACCCATGGAAGGAGGGGAATGTGCATATTAACACAGACATATCTTGAGGGATGTTCCATCACCATGGCAGCAGGAATGTCTCTGATGTTCAGTGGAAGTAGAATGGGGGAGAGAGTATTTTGCTCATTTCTTTTAATCTCATAATGCACTTAGGTAGTGTATCGCTTTTGCTCTCAATATCAAAAACTGTCAAACATTATTGGAAATAACTTTGATTATTTTTCAACCTTCTTGTTCTCAATTTGCAGCCCTTTTCCCTTCCAAGTTCCATCTTCTTCTTCTTCTGCTTCATTTCTCTACAACATCTGATTGGTATCATCGCTATCATAAGTATCCAACTTCCTCTCAGTGTTTCTCCTTCTCTTTCTCATCCCTCTTCATCTCACATTCATTCTCAATGTTCAATGCCACTCCCGTCTCATTATCAGCACTTTGAAGCACACTTTGAAGCTAGGTACACCAGCCCTGCGCCGACACTGATTAGGAAGGAGATACCATGACAGGCCCGGGGGAAATCATCTTTACCCTCGAATGTTTTCATGTCTGACCTGCCCAACATCCAGGACTGTTTGCCAGTGATACTCTCAAAACATGTTTGCCTATCGGATATCAGAACATGTTTGTCTTTTGGCTACAACTGATATCTTTGATATATATTTTTAATTATGTTTTTATCCACTGCAAAAACAAGAAGTCTTATATTTAATAAACATATCTTCGGTTACAATTTGTGCTGAAATGAAATAATCTGTACATGTGTCTCCTGTATACAATTGAAACAATGTTGTCTGTTATAATGTGTCCTGAAATGATGCAAATTTGATAATGACGTATATTTTTCAATGGACTTTATATGTTATTTTTGTGTACATATGTAAAGCCATCTTGTGTAAAATATCAAAATATCAAAATATATCAAAACAGGGGCTGTTGGTAGAACAGTGCTCTAGTACTGAATGGCTACCCTGGGTAAATAATACTCATAAATCAATGAATCCATTAATGTTCTGTGTTGTGACTGGCCTGCACGAGTGAGCAGAATGGCTCAGAGATATGTGATTCTATAAGTATCGGTACCTCCTGAAGAAAAACATATTCCTATCCTAGGTAAAGCATATGATGTTGATGCTATCATAGCTATTCATATTTAACACATATGATTATATAGGGGTGAATGAGGTAAAAAAAAAAAAAGTTTTCAGCTTTTTTTGTCTCAATAAAAATGTATGAAAGAAATTAAATATGTGAAAATCCTCAAATTTGCAGAAATACTAAATCACTGCTGTCACTCAATTTGAACTTAGATCGGCAACATCCTAACTGAATTATGTATGTGAATCAACTGATAGTATGATTAAAATTAAAATCATGGAGCTTTTTCCCAATCATGAGAAAATGAGTTGAAAATGTTTCATGTTCTTGTTGCATAGGATAGCAATGCTGTTTTTGCCTCTTCCCTTCACCTCCTTCTCCATCTTCCCTCGTCCACTCGAGATATCCAACAATAACACCTGCAAGTTCTCCTCCATTTCCATTCCACCAAATGTAGCATTTCACCATGACGATTACCTCCACCAAGCCCATCTCATTGATTCCCACAACCACATTTAATTCTTCGCGATTTATTTGCCCACATGGAGAAGATGTAGGGGGGGGGGAGATGAGGCAGAGATTTGGCCAAATACGCAGGGTAAATTTGGACTGGCATGCATCTTTGGTGAGGAGATGAGGTTTGCTGATTGGGGCGAGGATAATGACGGCATGGGGAAGGTACCAAGCTGGGACGGGACGCCACACACAGCGGCCGGCTGGCGACCAGTGTGTGTGTGCAAGCCTCCTACAGACTTTGTAACTCCTAGCAGGACGTGTCAACACAAGACAAGGATTGGGTGCATCTGTTTGTTAAGCTGCCATCTTTCTGTCGGTCCACTGTCCACCATGCGGCCGTTGTAAGACCCACTTCCTACGCCAGATTGTTTCTCAACGGTCAACACGATGGTCAACACATCGGTCAACACAACGACGTTGTGTGTCTGACTGCCTGTACATGGCAGATGAGTTTAAACATGCTCTTTCAACACTGCTCCATCTATTTTTGGCAAATTTGCTGCGATTGAGAGTGGTTCTTCTCAATGAGTCTTATTCATTCATATATGCAGTCAATCACTACTACAGTCAACTTACTGGCTCATCTCAATATTTCAACTTCTAACATGCACTAAATATACAGAACCCGAGGTAATGAAAAATAGTGGTGTACAGCCCTATATCAACATACTATATAAATATAGAATGACACAAAACTGACACTATCAGAATTTGTTTAAAGATAACGTATCAATTATTCTTCCTCCTCACTTGAAAACTTCTGACGCATTATAAATGTAGATATGCATTATCACTATTAATACCATCATCATTATTTTTTGCTTTCTACATATTTTCATGCAGGTACACAATCATGTGCAGTGACAATAAACATTTCATCAATTTCAATATGTTACCCTTCATGTTAGTCTTAAAATAAGTTGCCAAATTGTCACTGGGCCATGTTGAGGGCTTAATTCTGTTCATCTGTGTTGAAGAAACAGAAGCCGTATCTAAGCAGCATCCCTATGGCTGAGCCCACACACGGGACATTAAACCGCCCACAAGCCGCACCTCCTGTAACCATGTGACCCCGCAGTCGCACATGAAACACCAATCACCCCAGAACAACTAGAACAACAGGGAGAGCGAGAGAGGGGCTCGAAATGAGAGGCTAAATTTGGACATGAAAATCAATCTTCTCAAATCTACACCAGATGTGGAGTCATCAATTCAAGGTTTTCATGTTTCAGCATATGTTGTGAGGAGCTTTACCTCAATGTGCCCCATTTTCACCAAATGTTCAGGATATTTTGACAAATATTGATTGGCTTAGTTCAAGGAATATTTAAGAACATAGTCCAAGAACATTTAAGAAAAGCTTGAGGGTACATTTCAATGTAATTATAGGATAATATATTAGTATGAGATTAACAACTTGAGTTTATGAAATTGGACAACTTTTTGATTGAACATTTTTTCTGACTCTCACCCTCTCCACTCTATCTTATCTCTGTTCCCACACGCTCTCTGAACAGCTCGTTTTAGAGCTACACAACAGCTCAAAGAAACTGGCATAGGGAAAGGGAAAGGGAAGAAAGGGAAGTAGCTGCAGTTTTAAACCGTGGTATATTTTGTCCAGTTCAGCATGAAACATGATGCTTTTTAGGCTAAAGCATCGGATTTCATGCTGAACTGGACAAAACATACCGCGGTCTAAAACTGCGGCTCCTTCCCTTTTTTCCCTTTCCCTTTCCCTATGCCAATTCCTTTGAGCTGTTGTGTACAGTGTATTCTAAAAATCCAACATCCTTTATAGGACTAACATGTGATGTACTGTGAAACTCATCATACACATCTCTGATCTAATGTCAAAAATAAGTCTCTCTGAAAATGATACAGTATCTCCATCTTCTACTACGAAACTTACATTGGCTTCCTGTTCATTCTCGTATTTCTTTCAAATTATTAGTTTTTGCATATGAATGCTTCCATGAGATATCTCCATCATATTTGACCGAACTATTAACTTTGCATCAGACCACTCATACTCTAAGATCAAGCACAAAGCAGCTGTTTGCTATTCCTCCCATTGTTACCAAAACATATGGTGAACGCTCATTTGCACATGCCTCTTAGTTACGTCTTACGGAATGCACTTCCTAATTATATGAGAAATATACATGATTAAGATAAGTTAAAGACTTCCTCAAAAACGTATCTGTTCAACACATAATGAGCTCAGTGCCCAACACTCTTTACTAAATTTCTAATTTCATTCCTTAATTTCATTTAAGTGCATAGGGACATGCATAGCTATGTGTTATGCGCTATACAAGAACTGATTATTATTAGTAGTAGAAGTATTTATCCGAATGCTAGCTTTCCACCCCTTCAGTAAGCAGTTATGATTATGATGTCACCAAACAAAAACTTTTCATCCCACCCCCCCCCCCCCCTCCTTGGCATGTCTGTGCTTAATGATCAGGTATTAATGGACAGGTAGCTGGAGATGTAGCGTCGTCAGAAGAGCAGGGATATAAGGGGGGTCTAGAGAGGCGAAGGAAGACCCCTAAGAGTAATTGGCTTGGGACGGATTAAATGTCATCCGTGAGAAGAAGATTGAGTTACGTCGCTGATTGATCACGGAATTAAAAAGTGATGTCCATGCTCAACATGATCTGAGAAAGGTCGTGATGGAGAGAGAGATTAAAACCGGGCACGGCGACGTGTTGACTTCCCTCATTTTTCATTCTGTGCAGCACTGCTGCTGCCTCCAAGCAAACCTGATACTAATGTTCCATTTAGGATTACATCAGTGCAATCAAACTAACACATCTACTTTTTTTGTCATGTAATGAATCACAAAAACAATATACAATGCTAGCACTAATATCCAATGTGTTAAGGCACTTAAATGTTAGAAGATGATATGATATTGTCTATGTTAGTACTGATATCAAATATATATTAATCACAATGATAATAATTCAAACAGACATGTCCTTTAAGCAATGATGAATTAGTTATATTGTTTTTGAAAACGTTAGGTTACATAGTCTCGAACAGAAAATCTCATTAGTTTAATGGAACGAGGAAGTATATATATAACTCTGAAACTTTGGTAAACACGTCAATGCCGCAAGCTTTTTTTTTTAATGTTTTCTGTCTTTAAAAAAAATGTCTGGTTTCACCACAAATCAGACAAAATTTCAAAACAGGAGGCAACGTTCAGAAAAATATATTATTAGAACGGTGGAAAGACAAGCAGTACTGCACTGTCACATTCTACAAGCGGGCAGGCCCACACCATGCGGAATTTAACTGCAAGAAAAATAGAGAATCTCCCATTCTATGAGAAGTTAGTGCGGAGTAAGATGAATAGATAATTGCTGCTGTAGTTGCTGTTGCTGTTAGTGACTTTGTTTACCCAGTGGTCTCGGCAAATCGCTGGCACTGTAGACACAAGCAACGATTGCTGCTCGGATCGTAGGACACATCCTCCCCTCCTACAAAGGCATGACTGTTAGGGGTCACATGGGGGTCAGAGGTCGGGTTGGGGTCACCAGGGGGTCATATGCAAATTTGGATGGGGTTTATTGATGAGGGATGTTAGTTATTGGCCATCGTTGGGCATCATGAATTTTCATGAGGAACACAGGCAGGGAAGGTTGGGAGGGAGTTTCACAGGACACAAAGAAACAACAACAAGAACAACAGGACAGAGATAAGGCGCATGTTTTCAACACGTTACATACAGCATTAAGTTAGCAAGAACACATGTGATTTGAACAGATGTTATTTTGCATGTTACAGACATAAGTACACAGGTAGTTTGAAGACGAAAGGTAGGATTTGGGGGGACAACAATGTGGAAGAAAGAAAATATGAAACTGAAATCAATAAGAGTAACATATAAAAACAAAATAGAAACAATAGAAAATAGCAATGAAAACAGTGAAACATATGGCTACATATAAGTAAATTGTAGGAGGACACTTCAGCCTACAAAAAAAAGAGTTGTGTTTATACTCAAAGAGACACACAGAACTGCTACATCAGCACTTTAACTTGAAATGTTTGATGTTTTACATTTCTTGAGGGTGAAATGGATGTTGATATTACAGTGCACATCTAGAAAGAGCTACAATATGCCTACAGACAGCCAGACAGCCACTTTATCATCGCCTACCTGATACAGCTGTCCTGATTGGGTTGCTGAGAAATATATCCTAGGGCACAGAATATCATCCCTCATACCTCAAAAAACAATTACGTTTTAAGAACTTACAAAACTAGCAAAACTAAGGTAAAATGCACATGTGGTTGCCAGCTGATTTCCAAGTAGAATAAGACTGTAAAATCAATACTTAGAAATTCATCATTTTTTTAATAGTAATTTGTCAAGAACAGCAATAACTCTCATGAAGCTTGAACATTGCAGGTGATGAATGACTTAGATTAAATGAATCTACATGTAATCCTGCATGTATCTAACAATCCATGATGAACTCAGCAAGATAGATGACAGGCAAAGGACATTGTCATCAAACAGGAATGAATGACTGCCTGAGTAAATTAACTCTTTAAGTGCTTTTTATTTCACTTTGCTTATTCATTTCATCCTGGCGTACTCGCCTCAGCAGAATGCTCTTCTTCCACAAGTCCATGATTTACGATGATTGTCCTTTTTGTACATGTAATACACATTTATCCCCAATAATATCCACACAGCGCCATTTTGTCTGACATACACTACAGCTCAAAGGAATTGGCATGGGTAAAGGGAAAGAGAAGAAAGGGAAGGAGCCGCAGTTTTAATAAAACTGTGATATATTTTGACCAGTTCAGCATGAAACATTGTGCTTTAGCCTAAAAAGCATCGTGTTTCATTGAGCGGTTAGCCGCTTGCCATAAGGTATCACTGTGCGGTGCGTAAAACCCCCCCACATGCGCTATTGCACATTACGGTCTCCGTTCTACAGGAACTGCTAGAATATAATGCTATTGTCCATGGAGATAGCATTTTCTTCCCTTTTCCATGTTTTTTTAATAAAATCTTTCGACTTGCAAGAGGGCTACCCTATCTTTCAACTCTCCAGTCACTTTAGAGGAGCTATATGAGCTTCAGAATGCAACCTGTAATAATCATCTCTCTCTTCCCAGTCCCTCATCTAATAAAAACCACTCCTCAGATTTCATCTCCGCAACAATAACTCAAGAAACGTCCCCAAACTAAAAATATATTCTGCCCCATACCTCAGGTGGTCCCTGAAGACAGAATCGATGCCCAAACAAGATTGCCTTTATCCTCATAAAACCCTCTTTCTCACTGGGCATATATCATGTTCGGTCATTCATTTTTCTGCTTGACATAAGCATCACAGCTGGCATTTGTATTTATTTTGTCATCCCTTTCCACAAAAAAATAAGTGACTCGACCTATATTTTGACATTCTTTGAATATCTGACATTCCACTAATGTTTCTACCTGGCTGTAAGTATCTGGGAAGAGAGAGTGTTTGGAACTTCCCAGTTTCAAAAATGACATCCCATCTACTAGGTCATGTCATTGTCCTACTTCATGAAACATGGATAAAATATGAATAAATCATATTTTCAGTCTCAAACTCATATCTGCCTCGATGATGTTCAAGTTTTACTGAGGTCTGAATTTAGACTAATAACAAACCTGCCTTGCATGGTTAGTGAACATTTCTAACCCAAACTTCACAATTGTAGGCCATAAGATGAATTACAAATGTGTCTGGTTACAGGAGACTATCTGCCTGGTTTGTTCTGGAAAAGAGGACAGATAGACTTCTACCAGCCACTTCATTTCATACCTGTGATAATTTGGGCTTGAAATATTGAACAGCATGAAAGTCTGGCCCTACTCAAAGCTTCCATGTGGGCTTCAAATAGCTTCGAACAATGCCTATCTCTAAATAGATTGATATCTTGGGTGCAGGTTATCAAAATAAATATTTATCTGCACTACTAGGTGATAAATCATCAAGGTCAAATCATAAACACACAGGCATTTCAAAAGTACACAACTTCAAGATTACCATTGAGTTCAAGCAGAAATGTTCCTATGAAAAAAGTGTAAATCTCCTTTACTTTATAAAACATCAATATTTTCTAAAAGAAGGATTTCAATCTTCAGCAAGATGACTCACATACTAGATTAATAAATGTACAAGAAGTTCCAGTTTTTCTTGTCAACCCCTTTCCCAAAGATAGGTAATGACCTATATTGCCTTTTTAAAAACTTTTTTAAATGCATCTGTATAATTGACTTCACAACACAATAGTACCTAAAGCGCACCTACACAAATTTTAACAATTTCATCTGTTTTAGGTTCAGCTTCCACATAATCTGCAAATTACATAAAACATGTTTAAATATCCCATCATAGGTCACAACTTCAGGAAGGGAGAAAAGACCCACAACCATGAGTACATGTCAGCACAGTTCTTATACAAGGATTGAGCAAAACAAAATCTTTACCACATTTACTTTTTTTCCACCAGTAAAACAGACAAATCCCCTACCATAGAGCAACAATTTACCTGGCACACATTAAGAGTTGATTACTGTTCAGAATGTGATAATAATAGGTCTCTCACAGATGGAGTTAACCCTCTCATTACCACTGTCATGAAAATGTCATTAGTCATTAGGATACTCAAGACATGGGGGGTGTTTCACCAAGCTGTTCGTAAGTTACAAACGACTTTATGAACGACTGATGATCCCTTCTTGTGCTAACTGTGATACCACACTTTGTTCATTGGGAATCTGATTTAGCAAAAGAAGGGATCACCAGTCGTTCGTAAAGTTGTTCGTAACTTACGAACAGCTTGGTGAAACACCCCCATGGTGATGTAAGCATTAGAGCTTGTTGGTGCTGATGCACTCACCCGCATCTGGCGCAGACGAAGCAGTACTTGTGGTAGGTGTTGCCCAGAGCGGTAACTACCTCTCCCTCCAGGTACTCCCCACAAGCCTTGCACTTGGTGCCATAGTGCTCCTGGTAGTCACTGGCACAGTAGTACTGGCCGTTCTTGATGAAGAAGCCGCCCTGCCCGAGCCCTGCCGCACACACTGCGGGAGAAACACAAGCAACATTTAGCACAGGCATTCAATGTGTTATCTATTTCATATCTTACTCTAAGGGGTATTAAACCCCTAATACATTGACTTCAATAATAAGCAGAAAATTAGAGAAACAGAAGTTTGACAAAATTCTGACAAATCAGGAAGGAAATTTATTTGGCTAGTATTCACAATGGGAGGAGAGATGGGATGAGAGAGGGGATCGAAAGAGAAAAGGAAGGAACAGGGGCAATTAGCATGATCAATTGAGCATACAGCATCAAAACTTGGCTAACTGTATGTGTACACAGTCCTTTAAATCATCCTAGAATATTACACTTTACAAAGAACTTCATGGAACCAGATCTCATATTATGTTTCAACATAAAAAAAAGTCAAACTCTTGCAACACATTCAATGTGATCTCTGTTCAAAGTAAGCACTTGTGCATGTCAGATAGAATGAAGCGTTCTCACAACCATGATCACAAGCATGGATCGCTTCAAATTGCATGTTTTGATTGTGACCAGCCATGAATATTGTTCCCATGCTGGCTTCTTGGCACCCAGCCAATAGAACCATGCAGATACACACGTATCTGGACTGTCACCAACACAATGCCACAGCTTGTCATAAAAAGTACAACAGCACTCAACAACGCAACCACCAAATTACACCCTCTAGTACTCATGCATCAAATGCTAGATTTCATCACAGTTACTCCAAAGAAAGGGAATCTCTCTTATCAACTTCCATGGTATATCTAAACTGCTTAGAACAAGCATATAAATGTACAAGTAGATTTAGTAAGTGCATAACACTTCTATGGTTTCCCACTGATTAAATGTAAATCATGGAAATATGTTTACCTTCACATTTGACATGTATTCATAGTCTATTCAAAACAATATTGTCTTTTTCTCAAATATGGAGTAAGCCACATGACATTACCCTTTTAAAAATGTTCAAGTAACTATATGAATGCAAACATGTATACCGGTATATGTGATCGTGTTAACATTTGAATGTCAGCAGTTATAAGTTGCCATGTGTCATACTGTACGTGTTTGATACTCATGAACCCTTCACTCTAGTTGTATCTCAGCTGATGTGATCCATTGATTGGGCCATGTCAATATTAGTTTGGGACTTCTGGGCCCATAGTCATGAATGCTTACTGGCTTAGTTGGTCACTAAAAATACATGTAGCTGAATGTACTTTAGTAACTAACTTGTCTAAGTAAGGTTTCATGAATATTGTCCCTGGGCCCTGTTACATAAAACTTGCCATTAATGGCAACTCTTCCATCAATGGCAACTACCTTGATAACATCGCAAGACGGCCAATCAACTTCAAGGGTTCCATTGATAGCAAAGTTACCATCAATGGTAAGTTTTATGCAACATGGCCCTGCAGGTCTATCCTCATGGGCTATTGTTCACTTAAGCTTGTTACAAAAAAAATCCTCCACCAACAATCACATCCATGCAAGTCCTTTATTAAAAACACTGAAGAGCAGACTAGCTGTTCTACTAAGTGCTTTGGCTATAAACAAATGGGTATTTTATTTGCAAAGAGGTTAAAAGATCAACCTAGCCTATGTTTACTGCAGTTACATGCTAATGATGTTATACCACAACCTCAAGGATACGTTTGCATGGATCCTGGAAGTACAATTCAATTCACACCAATAATGTTTTTTTTAGAAGTCTTGCATTTCAACAACTGAATTGATCATGTTTATAATCAATGGATGGTGTACAAATTAGACATAGAGTACAACACAGTCAAAAGAAGTTTGATATGAAGCATTTGCTCACAACTTCATAAATTTGGCATCCAAGTAGACAAGGATATGGTGCTTTTCATTGTAGTTCCTCATGATATTCAACACACCTCTCACACCGAGATCTCCCCAAGGATCCTTAAAAAAAAATTTACTGGTTGAACATGATAAACATTGTTTAGATAAACAGCGCTGGCAATGTTTCAATATTTTGAGCCTCGACTACAATTGCATTCCATATTTCAGATATCACCTTAACCCTTTTCTGTTTGAAAGACCGCAGCTGGTGTTGGTTTGTGTATTTAATTTTGGCAGAAATGCAAAAGTGGCATATCAGGGTTGTGAAATTGTACATGTGAGAACAGTGTCACCTTATCCGTAAGGAAATACTTCTGAACTTGTTTCAATCTTTGATTTAAATTTCAACATAAGTGGACAGGTTTGTGATGGGATCTAAACCACCAAGCCAAGCCTGTACTACATACACCAAATCAGACATCACATTCCTCACGCCAGAGTTGATATCTTTGATTTGGGAGCTAGGGACTAGATTTTTCAGCGAAGTCTCAGATTTTGATATCTGCAGAAATTGGAGAGAGTTGTAAGTGAAACTGGTGAGGGTGTGGGGATTAAGTGGCTCTGATTGCTTTTGAATGGAAGAGGTTAAGTAGGTGTAAAAAGGAATTTTATATCTGCCCTCCTATCGCTACCATTTCTTGCTCTGGTTTTAGGACTGGTATATATGACAACCTGTGTTCTCAGACTGAATTGGATCAAGAGTTTTTACCAGTAAACATTCTAACAATAGCATAACCCTACAAAAAAATTATACTGATCATAGTTGTGCAGCACATATAACTGTCAGCCAAACTACAGTTTGTAAGTAACATAACACACGCCTATCCTCCCATTCCTTGTGTGTTAAAGACCATGCAAACTAATCGTTTTCATTCAAGCAAAACTATATGCTCTTGACAGACAAATCAGAAATGTAAGTCTGAATATCAAATAAAGTAGAACTTTTGAAAATGAGATGTATTTTTTAATACAGCAGAACATAATAAACAACAACTTTGTGCAAATATGTAAAGTTACTCATTCTAAATACACATGCACTTGAAGTTGTGATAAAAAGAGCCACTATCAGGTTTACGCTAGATACAATAATGAAAATTCACTGGTGTTTCAGATCTTCATGTAGATGTTTTATATTCTGATGTCATCTTTAAAAAGGGCATGCATTGTCCAATGATATCCTTTCATGTGGATGTCAATGAATGGCTTGTATCCATCAGGAGAGTACGGCAACCACCGACCAAGATATTCACAAAACCTCCATGGTTGACTAAAGCCGTTAGAAATAGCAAACAAGCAGATCAAGCAGCTGCTTTGGGCTGTATTGTCTGGTAACCATGCAGGCATAGAAATAGAGCAGACCGTCTGCTGAATGTAAAATGTGACGTCTGCATGGATGGTTCCAACGAAGTTGAATCTACTCATGCAGTATAGCACACACCACCGCATAAATTATTTCAGTTAGTTAACTGGGATAAATGTCAAAATTGGTTGTGAGCTTGTAATGTAAGTGTGATCAACATTGGCAATGTGATCACCTACATTGCAGCGTAACTTCTGTCCAAAAAAAACGCTAGAAGATTGAAACAAACGCAACGATCGCCATCATTGTTATTTTGAGTAAACATTTATTACAAAATTCAAGAATTCTGGAGATGAAATGAATAGGGAAAAAAGGCAGTATCATGATCACAAAATTTTGTGAGTGTGGACTGTTTAAGCAAAACTTTTTTATTAAAAAATAAAAGTTGCAGGATAAAATGAAGGACTACAATGGCCTCACCATCTTCCTCACTCTGGTCTCTATCATCCTCAAAAACACTGTCACTCCCGCTGGTATAATCCACAAAGAAATATCCTCCAGACTTGCTCACCACGGCCATCGTTGCTACACCGGTCTAACCGTTCACCAGTCTGTCCCTCTGCAGAAACACACCCTGTCCGGGACCCTAGTCCCTCCACAAATAGCCCACGCTGCGACAACCCTCACCCTCCCAGATAATCACTGCACAATACAAAGAAACAATTCTGTTTCCTTGGACTGTGTGTGTGTGAGTGTGTTGTTTGTTGAATCTCTTTTCAACAACTAAAAAAAAAAGCTCTGATTCCTTTTGAAAGGGACTTCCCTCTCTGTTGATTGTTCGTGTGCTGAAGATTGAGCATGGGGTAACAATAGATGGTGATAGGATGAAACACCATGCACCGGCCCTCTCCACTGGACGACTTGCTCTACAGGTGAGTAGACTCCTTTACAGTATCAGTCTGGTCACTAATGGGCATTAATTGCTCCTTAACTCCACTCCAGATAAAAAAGACAAAATTATTGGCCAAGTCCAGTAGTCGTTGACTTTTGACAACTGAGTGTCAACTTGAATGAAATGACTTTACAGTCAGTGCGCTCCAACTATTTAAAGTGTCTTCTTTGTGGTGAAGCATAGTGCCAAGAAATACGGAATTGAGTAATCGCACCATTGTAGGAGGGATTAGTGCTGTTTGAGTTGTAAAGTCCACACTTATCTGTTAAGAAATATGTCAGGTATGCAGTGTTTCTCAGCCATGGAGCAGATAAAATCAATACAGGAATGCTGTAGGTACAGTCCGATTTGTTTTGGACGATCTCTTTACATAATAGCTAGTCAAGTGTTTCCTGTAGTCTGTTTTACCAGACCCATCTGCAGTATGATAGGACCACGTTGGCAATATTATCTCACAACAAAGACTACTCAATAGTCATTTGAAATGTTTTCATTGTATCTTAACAAGCTAGTCTCAAATATGTAAAATGTGAAATTTAACATTCACAATAACTGCTCATTTATGCACAAAAGGTCTGTATACTCAAGACTAATTGTGATGACTATGCATTGAAGCGACAGGTACCAGCATTCCAACTGCAATAAACATCCAATGTGTGCACAGTGCTCCACACAGGGGCTGAAGATTAGACTTTGAAGGATTACAATAATTAATTTATTCATTAATATTTGGAATTAATGCAATTTAGAGCATGAATCATGATTGCTATACAAATAATGAAATGTTTCAGACATGTTAATTTCACACAGAGCCAGATGGCTGGCATTCTCTGCATGTTGGAATTGTTATTGGCATACATGTAGCAAACATGATTTGTGACTAGTCACTAATCCTATAATCACAATGCTCTGCATTTGACTCTTTCTGTGTTCACTGGTAATGGGGTGTGTGCAGTATTTAGGAATGCATATGCATTCTCTATGCAGTCTTTGGGCAAAAGTGCAACTATAATCAGTCCATGGTTGTGCATTCATGCAAATTAAATGCACAAAAAGTAAAATAATTTGTTTTTCTTTTTTATTAAATGATAGTTTTATAGTTTGTCTAGACTTTATCATCATAAACAACATGTTGTTAAAATGCATGTATTTCATCAACAAACTACTTCTGCTGATACACTACAATTTCAAAAGCAACAATAATCTTTTTAATCTGCTCTTCACTGAGGCCATGTATCTGTGGGGTGGCTTTCATCCAATCAGTTACTGGGCAGTGTGACCCCCACATAATCTGTTCTACTGACAATAAACAACAGGCTACAAATAAAATTCAAATTCCTTTTTGGGCACAATCAAGCCACACCCATTCAGTTGCTACAGTTTTGTACCATCTTTTGACATCCATGCTGGGCCAGAATTAACAAAGCACAAAACTCTATCCATGAGCAATGGTACTGTACCAGTACTGTGATGTCATGACTATTGCTAAGAGCTAGACCATGGGGCTCCAGCCACACGATTGATGTCAAATTTGAGTCAAAAGTTGAAGCTCCTCTCATCTGCTGGATTTACCATCATCACAATCTTATGTAGCCTGGCATTCAGGTTTCAGGCCATTTCTAAACTGGACAATTCAATAACTAGGTCTGGCCGCAGTAGACTAACCATTCTCAAGTTCTTATCTGGTTTGCACTGAACTACGAAGGGAGAAGAAAGATACAGTGATTAGTCTTTTCAGTACTAGACTCTATTTTTCAGTTTGGATGAGAAAATCCTACAGCCTGGACGCCAAGCTATTTGTAAGGCTCCATACCCCCCCCCCCCCCCCCACTTCCCTGGATGTAGAAGCAGGATACAGGCTGACTGCTCATGTTGTATGCTGACTCACATCGCAAACATGGACACATGGAAACTGTTTGATGGATGTTACAATCTTTAATATGTACGGATCTAAATGCACATGTTTCCCTGGAGGGGAATGTCAGATGGGCAACGCAGACAGAATATTGATAATCAGAGAATGAAGAGACAGGCAATGGGGACAAGAGAGGAAGAGAAAACAGATGAGATGACATAGACAGAGATAGATCCATATAAACCTAGGGATGGATAGAGGGAGGAGAGTGGGGAAAAGAGAAAGAGAGAGGGGAGGATAGGACAAGGGGGAAGAGAGTGACGGACAGAGAGAGAGAGATAGAGAGAGAGAGAGAGAGAGAGAGAGAGAGAGAGAGAGAGAGAGAGAGAAGAGAGAAAAGGGGAGGAAGAAAGAGAGAGAAATAGAGAAATAGAGAGGGAGAGAGAGAAATAGAGAAAGAGAGAGGGAGAGAGAAATAGAGAAAGAGAAAGGGAGAGAGAAAGAGAGTAAGGGAGAGAGATAGGGAGAGGAAGAAAGAGACAGAGAGAGGAAGAGAGGAAGAGAGAGAGAGAGCGAGACAAAGAGAGGAAGAGAGGAAGAAAGAGAGAGAGTCAGAGCTTAATAGAGACAGAGACAGATAAAATAGGGGGACAAGTGTTTATGATGTGATAACTCATTACATTACATTTTAATTCAAGTAGATGATTACAAGACCTAATCAAACTCATGAAATATCAACATCATGCCATAAATGACTAGTTAATGCATTTTCATTTTATTACGATAAAGTAATTATGTTGATGACTCATGACTGAACTTTTGAACCTTCTGCCATACCAAGAATGCTTTCCATCATCTTTTCATTTTGGTTTACATGGTCCCTTTAATGGTGTCTTTTTTTCATCTTCCAATTATTTGTGCATTCGTTCATTTATTTGTTTGTTCATTCATTCTTTTGTTCATTTTTTTTTCTTATTCCTTATTGTTTGTCCAAACTCATCTTCCCACAAATTCAATTTGCAACATGTCTGTCTGTATCTTGCTCTCAACCTCGTAACAACTACTGCCCTCCAGCCCCTCTTTTGATTCAACAGTCAGACACACTGACCAGGGGTCAAGTTGAAGTGGGTCAAGCTGGTCAAGCAGTAATAACACTTGGTGTCTGGCCATAGCAGACCATCAAATGACTCTCCACACAAGTCAATTTCCTCCCCAAAATCCCTCCTCCTGATCTGAGTCCATGACCAGCGCATATCTCATTGGCCATAAAGGGGTTGCACGCATGCAACCACCGGAGAATTACTCCCTTCCTTTTTTCACATCTCATGATTAGAGCAGGGAGGTGGGAGTTGATTAGAGCATAATGGAGCAATCTCCATTCATCAAACTGCTTGGTGTATGAATGGCACATCACTGGGGATTAACAAGAAGTGGGATTAAGAACACGTTTCTAAAGCATGATTCATTCTGTGTGTGAATGGTGCATATCCATTGGACACAAAAAGGTTGTACCATGCAACAACCAAGGAATTACTCCCTTTATACATCTCTCTTCTTTAGAGCATAATAGAACAAGTTTCATTCATCAAACTGCTTGGTGAATAAATGACACATCACTGAGGATTAACAAGAAGTGTGATTAAGCATGGGTTTTAAGCATGATTTATTCTGTGTGTGAAAGGTGCTATCTTGTTAGGAGCCATCATTGCCGTTTGAGTGAACATATAGGCCTACCATGATGTTGGTGCTATTGAAACCTCCCCTAAGCCCTCCTTCCTTTCTATATTGATCATTTCCATCAAGAGGAGGGTAAAAGTCACCCCATCACCATGGCAACAGGTGTCCTCTATGCCTCCTCCTGTAACTGGACACATTTCCTATCTTGTTTGCATCTTCAAATTCACCATAGCAAATGACAATAATTAGACAGATGGGCGTGAGTTGGTGCCCTAGTTCTGCATCCCCCAGTTGTTGTTTTGGAGATGACGTGGATGTGATGCGGATGCGATAATCGGCAGCCTAAATGGGAGTGCGCAGCATCAGGTATCACCATGGTGATGCAGTGATCTGTCCTTCAGTTGTTTTTCTAGCCCACTTGGCACAAGAAAGGAGTGAGATGGAGATGTCAAAGTACATTGGCACAGGAAGAGTAACAACTTCCTCTCTTTTCAAGTCCCCTTTTTATACCACACATCATTTTTTTTGTCGTTCCAGAAACATTAGATTTTTAATTATCAAACGAAACAGAACATGCTAAATATGTTACTCATTGCGGATAGATGGCTACTGATAATCGTTTGTCTCGCAATGTAAGGTAAACGGTATCGAAAAGATCACGACGTTTCGTGTGCCGCTGCAACACTTCGTCAGGTGTGATACAAAATTGTAGTAAGCAGGGGTTTAAATACCCTATGGTCAGTGCAGCGCACTAACTATAAATGGTCCAATACTAATAGCTGGCGTATCCGGGTACTTGACCAACAATAGACCGTTGACGCGCCTCGCCGCCGGCCAATGCGAGGCGCGTCAACGGTCTATTGTTGGTCAAGTACCCGGATACGCCGGCTATTAGTATTGGACCATTTATAGTTAGTGCGCTGCACTGACCATAGGGTATTTAAACCCCTGCTTACTACAATTTTGTATCACACCTGACGAAGTGTTGCAGCGGCACACGAAACGTCGTGATCTTTTCGATACCGTTTACCTTACATTGCGAGACAAACGATTATCAGTAGAAACAGAACATCCTAGTAATGTCAACATTTGCAGCCAGTGCTACACCAAAACCTAAGAGAAATAAAATGTAAGCACTTTTAAGTAGAAACAGTAATCTAATCACATTAATGAATACAGTATATAATAGAAAAGGTTATAATTATGCCCACATTTCATTATGATGTGTATATTTACACATGTTAACAATAACATATCATCTTTACATTTCAATTAATAGCTACTTTACTAGCTAACCATATATACATCATGCCTGCTAAACTACAGGAGAGTAGGTAACATTATATAGAGTAATACTTAAAAAAATGCAACTCACTCATCCAAAACAAGCAAACATCTGCTGAATAATAAATATTTTCCATACTCTAGACTCAAGCTGGATAGAATCCCAATAACAAATCAGTAAGTACTGTACTTATGATATATTGCATTGTTGTTATGCCTAACTCATAATTTATATTGTCAAAGCATGACAAAATTAAAATGCCAGTGTGGTATAAGACATAACTCCTTTACATCTTCCGTACTAATAACTCCTCTTGTTATCCTAAAATCTTGCCAGTTTCAGGATTTGGGGGATATTTTAAGGATTACCCTGTTTATTAAGCCATCACAACCCCAGCGTGCACTGTCCAAGATAAGATTTGGGTCAACATCGTAGAAATATCAAAACAATAAATTTGGGTTAACATTACTTTTAACTATTGATAAGATCATATTTTCTGAGCTCATTTTCCAGAGGATGGGGTTGCTAAATGACAAAGACAGCTCTGCTCTCTCACCACACAGCGTTTCCTTGCATCGCATCTTAAGATCTATGAATGGATTAAATGACCATGCATGTCTTCCTATTCTCTCTGTCTCTCTCTCTCCCTCTCTCTCTCTCTCTCTCTTTCTCTCTCTCTCTCTCTCTCTCTCTCTCTCTCTCTCTCTCTCTCTCTCTCTCTCTCTCTCTCTCTCTCTCTCTCTCACTGCTTATCTTGGCCATCTTGTATTTGTCCACACATCTTCTAGCCTAGTAAGCTAATGCCCATTCCCATCTCAGGTATCTTCCCACAACATCTCCTTGTTATCACTGGAGAACGCTGCCCAATCTCACAAGTTGCCTCTCAAGCAAGTCCTAAAGGGCATATACTGTACTGGGAAGGCAAAAAGCCTTCAAAATGTAATTGTTAGCAATCTTCTTGCCAACGGTCTTAAATTCATGTATTGTCCATTTTAGAAGCTTGCTGAAAGTTATTTGCCCTTAAATGATCCACATATAGAGTAATTAATGATTAATGATTAAATCCTCAAAATGTTCGGGCTGAACATTTGAGGATTTGTGATTTAATCACTCATTACTCCAAATGTAGATCATTTGAGGGCAATTAACTTTCAGCAAGCTTCTAAAATAGACAATACACGAATTTAAGACCATTGGCAAGAAGATTGCTAACAATTACATTTTGAGGGCTTTTTTGCCTTCCAAGTACAGTATATGCCCTTTAGGACATCAGCATAGCCATACTCCTGATGGCTATATTCTTAGGGGAGTCTTAAACAGTAGTCCTCACTTTATGGCTAGAAATAGGATGGAGTAGAGTTATGTGTAGTCATTTTGGAAAATTGCCTCAATGACGCATGAAGGTGAAACAGAAGGCAGATATGACCCCTTGAAAAGTGCAGTAACCCATGGCAATAAAAACTTTACTACTTGATTTACTCAATTTCCCAAACATCACACCTGCCTGAATGACCATTTGACCAACCACTTGCCAACAGCTGAGACATAAATAAACTCCCTGGTCAATGGCTCCCAGTGGACACTCACTCCCAGGGCTATGAGAGTGACCAGTGGTGTCCTGAGATGACCCCTGATGGGTGTGACCTACTTATCTCCTTCACACCCCGCCCCTAATGGTCTGTGTGGTAGAGTCTAATCCAATTACCACTCCCTGACATGTGATATCATCAGGCTGGATGTGAGTGATGCAGAGGGGATAGGGGGATGCAGCTAGGGTATAGGCTTCAATCAATGGGTCTGCTTCCCGCATATCAATTTCACAACGGTCTGGGAGCATGTTTCCACTGCCCATGTAGTTAAATACGGCCCTGTCTTCATGACCTACTAGATCTGGCTAATTATGTCAATCAACAAGCTGTGGCATTGTTTGAATGCTGCTTTCATTGCCTCAACACTATTAACACTTTATGTACCAGATGAAATGCTGCTCTATGGGAATTGTGTGTATTAATTGTGATAAAAGTCACATGAAGCAAACAAAAAGTTTATTAAAAAATATGTATATCATGTAGAAATTACTGCCAAATTTCCCCCATGTCATTTATCCACAAGATATGTTTCCAGGTGCGATGGAAGACAAATGAGCCTCCTGCCAACAATGGCAATACATTGCACTCCTTACTATGATTACTACCACTACCAGACAAATGTACATCAACTGCGTCCAAGAAATTAATCGTCAGACATCTGTCTTCACATTTAATTTAAAAAGAAGAAAAAAAAATGATAGAAGGCAGTGGACCAGAAGTAATGACCTTCTGCTACAGACACAATCATTTGATTTGTCCCCTCTCCCTTGTCTCGTTGTCAAGCCTACCAAACTACCTATTTCTCTCTTGCTCCACCTGCCCCCACCCCCTCCCCCCATCCCTTTCACTCCCCTCCCCTCTCTTTTTCTCTCTTTCCCTTCCCCATCTTAATCTCT